>QRDG01000179.1:0-476708 GCA_012064385.1 Puccinellia tenuiflora | reverse complement strand
GACAGGTGGTGTCGTTGACTCGTTTGAGCCGGATTCTCCAGTCATGCCGACGAAGTGGAAACCCAGCGCTGCCCCTGAGGTTGCGTCATCTTCGGAGTCTTCATCGTCAGCATCAAACGCCAGATCCAGATCAGCTAGCTCCTTAGAGTCTAGGTCCGATCCGTCTTCAAAATTGTAGGGGAGGGTGGTGGGGCAAAGTCGATGTGAACCCGAGATCGTCCAAAGCCTGGGCGGTGAAGCCGACGAAGATGTCGAAACCGCCGATGGAGACCGTGGACCAGCCGGCGGGATCCTCCTTTGCCGGCGTCCAGAGGCCGTCGTTGAAGACGTGGCCGGCTCCCGATTCGTCGAAGTAGCTCACCATGCCGACCGCGATGGTGTCGCCGACTCCGCCTGCAGCTCCTGGACAGATCGAAACCCCAGAGGTCTCCTGCCCCACGGTGGGCGCCAACTGTCGTGGTATTGTCGAATCTAGCCGCGGCAGGGGTGCCATCGAGCTAGGTAGAGTGAGGGGTTTTGGAGTCATGGGGTGATCCGGCGACATAGAGGCGAGTTTACCCAGCTTCGGATCTCACGTCGGTGGCGAGATCCTACGTGCTGCTATAATTCACTATAAGGCAATATCGCCGAGTTACAGAGAATTGAGGTTGAGATTGTACGTGCCCTTAGGCGTCCCAAGGGCCGGCTTATAAAGGCGTCCAGACCCTGGGCTTACAGGAGGAAACCTAACCGACTAAGAACTGAGTCCTACTCTAACCCGGCTTGGGGCTTGCCTTGTGGGCTAAGTCTTCTGCAACGCGGGCCGGCTTCTAGAGTCTTCCCTTAGCCGGATGGGCCTCCCGTGCTTCAGCATACTGGGCCGCCCGGTAAGCCGGATTCGGCTTACCACCACTTTGGGCCACCCTGGTCTGCTGGCTTTTAATCTAGCCGGCGACGCGGTGGGCTCCCAACCGAACGTGTCGAGGAGGTGAGCAGACCACAACATTGCACGCAACCAAACACATATGTCAATATTACAAGTGAGAGCATCTCCCAACCGAACGTGTCGACGGACAGGGCCAGGCAACTCTCAAATATCGACCTTCTAATCACAACCACTACTTCCAATTATTAAATCAATGAAACTACATACCTATTATTTTTGGAGTGCGGCGATATGTAGCCCGGGCTACATGTAGCCCGGTATTCCAAAAAAAATTGAATCCGCAAATTTTACTTTCAAAAAATCCTAAAAAAATTATGGTCGTACATAAAACTATGATCTACCACTCAGCTACAAACTCCAAATATTTTGATCTACGCAAAAAAGAGAAATCTGCAGATCTGATTCGGTGAACAGTGCGGAATCTGAAAATTTTGAAATCTTGCCAGATTTCTCTTTTTTACGTAGATCAAAATATTTCGAGTTTGTGGTTGAAAATTTTCACAGTGGTAGATCATAGTTTTATCTACGACCATAATTTTTTTCAAGATTTTTTTAAAGTAAAATTTTCGGATTCAAATTTTTTTTGGAATACCGGGCTACATGTAGCCCGGGCTATATTTTGACTTTCTGTTATTTTTTGCATACATCTAGCATACACCATTTATTTACCTAGTGCATACATCGGACAGCGGAACGTTCGGTGAAACCGTCAGGGAAACCATGAGAGACCACCAGCGGGCCACGAAAGCTAGGAAGGTAGAGGGCAAAAGTGTGAGAGAGATCCATATCGAACGAGTATTCCGTCCGATTTAGGTGATTTGGGGTGGGTTCGAACTCTAAGGGTGTGTTCGTTTCCAGAATCTGCTGGAACGGGATGCAACGGTTCCGTACCTGAGTGCCATTCTCGCGTTCGGTTGTGGAGTGGAACGGAACCAAGTGATTCCTCAAAAACGAATATTCCCAGAAGATCCGGAATTCACCCGTCCGGCCGATTCGGCCGGACCGAGTGGAACGGGTGCCTAATCTCCACTTTATCGCTAAACGAACCCGTGCTTGACCTCTCTCTCCCGAAGCAGCGCAGCTAGCGCGCCGTCGATCGCCATGGATCCCGTCATCACCGTGACCTCTTCTTCTTCTTCTTCTTCTTCCAGAGGTAGATCACGAGCGAGAACCCGTCCCCGCCGTCCTGCAGCGCGGCCTCCTCCGCGGCCGCCCACTCGGCCACCGTCGCCACGCTGGCGGCCGACGACGACGCCGCGGACGTCGACGCCACCGACACCGTCGGGGACGAGTCCGACCCCGACCTGAACGGCCCCCGCCTCCACGACCCCCTCTCGCCGCTGCCGCACCGGCTCTCGTCTCCACGGGATTCGCGCCGTCGGGGTCGTTGAACCGGAGGACGAAGACGGCGGCGGCGTCCGGCAGGCGGCGCGGCGGCCGGCCGGTAGGAGGCGCGGCGGCGGCCAGCCAGCCCAGACGCGGCGTCCATTAGTGCTAATTGAACTGTCTAATCCTAAATTAGTGCTAATTGAACTGTTAATCCTAAATCAGTGTTAATTAAATTGCTAATCCTAAATTTGGCTAACCATTCCATTCCATCTCAAATTTTCCAACCGAACGCGGGGATGGAATGGAACCGTGACATGGAATGGAACCATTCCATTCCATTCCACCTGGTTCTAAAAAAGAACACACCCTAAATCAGGGTCCATACTCCAAATCCGGTTTAGGTGATTTGGGATGGGTTCAAACTCCGAAGACACCACCAAACAAAATGCACAAAATTGAGCAGCGATGCAGTGTGGATGACCAAAGACACCTAGCCCTGTTACTTTGGTTTGGCCCACGTGAGTGCATTTACATAAGAAGCAGGTCATGTTAGCAAATTAAAGAGAAACCAGCCCAGCTGCCAATCAATGAACGAACGGGCCACGCGAGGAAAACATCTGCCGGCCGGACCGCTAGGAAAATTAGAGTACGGAAGCTACAGTAAAAATCGATCAAAAGAGTCCTGATCGGTATCGTACACCACCAGTCCACGACACATAGAAAAAAACTAGCGATCGGTCTACCCAAATCCATCACCCAAATGACAAAAAAAATTGTGGTCACTAGAAAATTGTGG
The DNA here is from genome assembly GCA_012064385.1 of Puccinellia tenuiflora. Taxonomy (NCBI): domain Eukaryota; kingdom Viridiplantae; phylum Streptophyta; class Magnoliopsida; order Poales; family Poaceae; genus Puccinellia; species Puccinellia tenuiflora. The sequence continues at coordinate 473,658 of QRDG01000179.1, read as the reverse complement.
TCACTAGAATTGCTGTCATCATGGAACGAGTCCACCTTTACTGCTTACTCCGTAAGTCATAAGTCAAGTTCAAAAAAAAGCATGTAAAAAAGTTCGTTAGCCTCTCAATTTAAGAAATTAACCCACAAGTCACAACCCATGTTAATTGTACAGCCGCACCAGACCCACGACCTCGCAACCACCACCTCCCCTGAGGAACACCGCCCATCATACCATGCAACCTATATTGCCGACCGCGTTGGTTAGAGAGTAGTCAAAGGGCGGCGACGGCTTGTGAGCATGAGGGCGTGGCTGGGAATTGTTGGGTTCGGGAGGCGGGCGTCTCCTCTACCACCTCTGCTTCCTCCTCCACCTAGCGTCAGCGGCTCATCGGAAGAGGATTCTAAGGAGCCCAGCAGCAACACAGGAGGCGTTGAGAAGATTGACCTACTAGACGTGGATCCCAACGGGTACTCTAGGTCCTGGAATAACGTAATATCTTCACTCGTCCGCATTGGACCTTCTGAGCTTATGGCAAAGATCGAATCACAAATATCAAAAGAAAATAATCACTAAGATCAAAATGAATTACTACTTACGATCATGAAGCTTGACTTTAAGAATATAACTACGTATTTCCAATCATATTTGTTTTGATTCGGTACAAACGAAACAACCACCGTATATGTACCAACATTCCGTTAAGAACATTTCGTCCCGTCAACAATAAAAATCATCCCGTAGCAACGCACGGGCAATTTGCTAGTTTACCTAGTGCATACATCGGACAGCGACAGCAGAACGTTCGGTGAAACCGTCAGGGAAACCATGAGAGACCACCAGCGGGCCACGAAAGGGTTCGGAGGCAGCCGGAATGTGGCGGCAAAGCTAGGAAGGTAGAGGGCAAAAGTGTGAGAGAGATCCATATCGAACGAGTATTCCGTCCGATTTAGGTGATTTGGGGTGGGTTCGAACTCTAAATCAGGGTCCATATTCGAAATCCGGTTTAGGTGATTTGGGATGGGTTCAAACTCCGAAGACACCACCAAACAAAATGCACAAAATTGAGCAGCGATGCAGTGTGGATGACCAAAGACACTGCTGAACATGGTTTCAAATGCGTTTCAGGCTAACCAGGCTCACACGCGTGCGAAAAGCACAGAATGGGTGCTAGCAACCAAACATTTCCAAAACGAGCGACATAATCGACGTGACCTACTTAGTATTCAAAATTGATGCAGATGAACTATGCTGAGCAAGCAAGCTGCAGATGATTCAGTTGAGAGTTCAAAGTGTTCCATGACGGCGTTCCTTGTTCGCATTATGGATATACATATTATAGAAGTCCAGACTCGTAGTTGCATAACACATATGATATGGATAAATGAAGGTTTAAACCACTCTGTAATGAGCATCACGTGGACCTTCATTTATCCATCGCATTATGGATAAATGAGCATCACGTGGTCTGCTTCGATAATTATGTACCGATATAAAGACCGCCGGTTAAGTGGATTTCAGGATTCTCCCTCTTCTCCATTTCAGCAATGAACATAACAATGGCAGGGGACGAGCTTGCCACTGCCAATCTATGCATTTATTCAGATGGCAAAGACTGCAACCTTTGCCATGCTTTGTCTATGTCAGCTCCAGCCATATTCACATTGGGTGGGGGTTCTCAGTAAACAGATGCTAGGAGGGAAAGTGGAGACAGATTTGCTGTAGATCCGAATCAGAGCAAAAACGAGCCAATATCTCATCTCACCTACGCCAAAAAGAAATCTTGATAAGCTTGCTGAACATCCATCTTCATGCCAGAAATGGGATTAGAGCTCTCCTCCATGGCTTGTGACAGTGGCACCAGTCGTAGTGGTTGGAGGGCGGAGAAGCATGTGTGGAGCATAAATTTTTGACATCGGGCCAGCAGGTCTAAACGTAGTTCCAGGTGATGCCGGCTGGTTCACTGAAGGGTCCTTGCCGAGAATGTACTCTGGGCGCAGAACAGAAGATGATGGAGATGTGGCCATAGGAGCAACAGGGAGGCTAAGAGGATAGGGAGCAATAGGCATGTCACCAAGTGACGAAGCTGAAGGGCTATAACTTAGAGCACCCAGCGGGTGATCAAATTTGCATCCCGGACCAAATTTGCAGAAGCCATGCTGTGAGTAGTAAACACATGGCTGAGCACCCTGCAAATTAAAGGAAAGTTGATCACAATGTAGCTCCATGTGCAAAATGAGAACAAAACGTGCAATGAGTAATTCCATTTATCAGATTAGCTTGTGTATAGTGGTATCCTATTCCTGATATGCATGTTTTGCCACAAGAAATCCATTAATAGATTAAATTCTACTTCACATATCACTTGCACTCATCTGAAGACAACATGAAATACTACAGGAACATTACATTATGCATTGTGCGTCCCTACTAGCTAGGAATTTAATCTCAGAAAAATATGCATAAAGGATTTACTTTTACAAATTTAATCTCAGAAAAATATGCATTGTGGGACTGGTTCCGGTTTGCCGGACTTGTTCCAGTTTGCTGAACTGAACTGGTTTTGCTTGCTGGACCGTTTTCCGTTTTCATCGCTATTTCCCGAAAATGAGCATCTCCGAAAAGTGCTCACTAAGCGATTAGCTATGCAAAACTACCCTCTGGTTGGCTCTGGCAGCTCAAGACACTAACGGGTGAGAGCATATCCGAAGTCGTGAAATTCGGCTAAAAACACACGTGCCTTTTACTAAAGGGAATCGCTCTGTTTCGTGGCATCTCAGAAATGCAAACATCACTACTAGCTAGGAATTTCCTCCAAACGTATTTTCGAATTGTAGACGTGAAAAATGGATTCAAGTCAAACTGAAATGTTTTCCCGTAGTTCATAAAGTATCAGATTATTACAAAACAATTACCATATGATTTGTCTATATTTTATTACTTGAATAGCTGACATGGCATGGTGCTGACGTGTATAAGTGATGCCATGTCAGCACAAAAACATTTTGGATAGGTATTAAAGTAACCTGACTCAGTAGTTCAAGGTTAAAAACAACAAGTTCCAGAGTTTAAGGTTGAAAAGTGAATTTTTGCAATAGTTCTAGATTGAAAGTTAAACCATCGAATTTTTCAATACATTCACCATTTTTAACATTGTATATCAAAATGTAAAGGTGCATAGCCATTTAAAGTAAGAGCACCCGGCCAAATTAGTGAGCAATGAACAAGAAACACAAGTTATGCAACCCAGAAGACTGGTTTATAAGGATGCAATGCAACAAAGGATCCCATCTTATAAATTCAATGCTCATACTGAACTCAAGCAGAATCAAATAAGCAGAACATGGTCAAAAGTCAGAAGTCTCTTAGACAAAAATATGAACATTGATCCGCATTTAGTTGACGATACACAAAACAGCATCCTATGCATAGTATAAGACGGATATACTAAAGACTAGAAGAAAAGGTCAATAGACACATAATAGACTGACTAAACAACGAGTTAAAACTTGTCTTTTATGTTTGCATGCACATGTTGTGCTACAGCCTAATTGTTTGGCTTTGCTTCAGAATTGACTGACTAAACAACGAGTTAAAAGACGTAAGAGTGGAGTGTGATAACATGGTTTACTAAACTTTGGAACGGAACTTCAAACAATTGTTGTCTATGGAAGGTGGATTTGTGTGATGAAACCAAGGCAATGGATGAACCGTTCTTCATGGCAGCTTGATCATGGGTTCAGCCAAAATCTATGACAGAATACCACCTAATTGCAATAGTTTTCATGTTCTACCGTAAGACACGAAAACTTCTACTAACTGAATCATTACTAGGCTTCAATGATTATGCAATTACACTAGACTACAGTCATACATCAAACTTCACTTATCAATTCAGTTGTATCCGAACAATAAGCTGTGGTGTTAATCTAATCATGGACAACATATCAAAACAAATAATTCAGTGGTACACTTTTGGACTAACTTTCTTGGAGACAACATAGTACTTAAATGTAAGAAAACACTGACTAATCCATTAGAGCTACTCACCGGCCGCATTGGAAGACCTAGAGGGCTCAGCATATAGTTGGACCTAGGTGTACTCAGGTATTGAGGATGACTGAATTTACACGTGGCTCCAAATTTGCAGGTCCCTGTCATCATGTAGTGGTGGCACTCAGGCTGCCCAGGCCGCTCTGGAAAGACAACTTCTTGTTTATTACTTGAAGGCCATGTTGAAGAAGACAACGGTGCATAATTACCGCCATAAGCAACTGCAGATGGAGGCCCTTGGTGCGGTAAGCCATACAACGACCCAGCCTGAACTGTCTGCGGTCCCCCAGCTGACGCAACTTGATTGATAGGCGACTAAGAATACAAAGAAGAATCAGGAGTTCATCAGGGCAGTTTCAAAAAATTCCGACCATGCATCACATGCTTCATAACACAAAAGGCAAAGTCAAGCTTTGGAAGTTTGTGACATGAGACGGTAAATGTTGCAGCAATAATAAGAGATCTTATGAATTTATTTCCTCAAAATTCGGTCCAGATAGAAAATTTTCATTTCATATAGAACACCCTTGCAAAATGACTTACTTCCCACTATCTGTAGCACCAAGACCAAAGATGAAAGGTGATACTCTAAGTGAAACTTACCATGTAAGGGTTCCATCCTTGCATTGGCATGACTGCAGATGGGTGCATCATTGGAGGATACGAGCCAGGAAAATATGATCCTGGTAGAACAGAAGGCCTCCCCAACTGCCAATTTGCAAGAGGTGGATATGGAAGAGAGGAAGATACAGGCAATGGTTGCACTGGTGGGTACATGCTAGGAGTCTCCGAAACAACACCACGTTCTGGCCCTTCTGGGTGATGAAATTTGCATGTGGATCCAAATTTGCAATGGCCAGTTTTGATATAGTAGGAACATTCTTTCTCACCCTGCATGACGAAAGGAAGCTTTTATTAGAAACGAACAAAGAAGGGCCAAGACTACATAGGAAACTTTGATTGAACAAACACCCACCAGACGCAGAGGGTATCCACTGGAATTCAACACAACTGGTTGTACAGAACCACCTTCTCTGGGGTGATTATATTTGCAGTTCGAGCCAAACTTACAGCTCCCATTCTTCATGTAGTACTGCAAGAAATGTGAAGAACGTTAATCCACCACATGACATACGAAGAACAGCTCATATATGATATGATGCCTGAAATATCAGTTGCCAGCTTATGTAGGAAAGACCTTCTATTTCATGCCATCGTACGAGGATGACGATTACTTGAATTACCTCACACGAAGGCTGACCTGGTCGTTCTGGATACTCCACGGTGCGTGCGGTCCTTGCGGCTCCATCAAACTGCATAACAGAGCACAAAAAATGTTCACAACTTCAATTCAGTCTCCTTGAACTCAATCCAGTGTCACTAATTCATAGCTACTGTACACTGCATAAGGTTCTAAACCACTCACTGCAGTGCAGACATGTGAACACGGCCATCTAGTTGAGCAATAAGTCAAAATAAAAAAAGATTTCCCCAATAGAAGTAGTAGGAGCATCATATGGCTCAGTCACTGACATAAGCAAGTGGCATCGTGAGTAGAAAGCGGGACTTTGAATTATCAACCTTAAGCACGAGACTGAGACAACAGGGCTTATTAAACAATCAGATAATCAACGACAGCAACCAACGACTGCGCAATCAGATTTCACTTCCATGCGGTCGTGATAGCTAGCAGTCATAACTAGAATCAAATCAACCGCAGGAAAAGGCTTGGGCCGGAAGCTCCCCTCCGCACCAACCAGCTGTAATTCAACCCTATCGGTCATTATCAGGGACTGGGCGAGTCCAGTCGCACTTAGTAATAAGTTCCAACTAACTAGTACACTGAAGTGAAGCAGAGCATGAAGTGGGGAGGAAATGAAATCGGGCGAAGAGAAGAGAAGTCGGCTGAGCTCACCGCGGCAGCGCGATCGCGAGGGTGGTTGAAGCGGCAGGTCTCCCCGTAGCCGCAGGCGCCCGTGCGGAGGTAGTAGACGCAGTTGGCCTCGCCCGGCCGCTCCGGCAGCCGCGCCGCCCCGGCCGCTTCCCCGCCCAGCCCCAGCCTCCACATCGACCCTGCGAGGAGGACACACAAGAAAAAGCCGCGCCACGCAGCGGCATTCGCGCGCATCAGGCCGCATCGAAGATCCAAAAACCCTAGCGAGCAGCGACGCGCAAACCCCTGCTTGGCTGCTGCTTCCCCCCAAAAGAAGAAAACACGGCCCCCAATTGCGGGCGCGGGGCGCGCATCGGGGCCGGAATTGGGCGCCGCGCGTACCTTCCAGGCCGGTGTCGGGGTCGGCGCCACCGCCTCCGCCGTCCTTGGGCGTGGCGGGGTACGGCGGCTCCATCATGGACGCGGCGGCAGCTCCCCGAATGCTCCTCCCGCGATCGGGCGGGGATCGGGGCTCTGCCGGCGTCGTCGCCCCGCGAGCAGAGAGAGGCTAGCTGGCTCGAACCGGGAGGGGGCGAAGCGAAAGCGAGGCAAAATCTCTCGGAGGTGTAGGTGTTGCTTCCTCCGGACTCCTCTTCTCTCTCTCCCTCGCAGTCGCAGCCCCCAGCTCGTCCCGTACGCTCGTGGCTTTTTCTGCTGCTGCTGCGAGAGTGGGACTCACTCTCTCGCTCTCTTGGAGTGGAGGGGAGGGGGGTGTCGTGTCGTGGCCCGGACAGAGAGAGCGCGTGGTGACGTCGCGTAGGCGCCAAGAAGGCCCCCGCGGCGGCGATACGATGGAATGTGGAGGGGCGAAACGCAAAAGGGCGAAAGTGGTGGTGGGGCCGGCGGGGGCGGAGTGGGCAGCCAGCAGGAGGCGAGCCGCGGGCCGCATTGAATGCGCGGTCGTCCTGACGGTCGGTCGGTCGCTGCTTCTGCTGATGCCACGGCCCTGACCCTGACCCTGACCCGGACCCCACCGCCGCGGCACCGGCACCGGCACCGTCACGTGCTGCCCCACCACGGCGGAGCCTAGCCTAGGTCCTAGGATGCCCGCCCGGTCGACGCTTTTTCGTTTTGGTTTTGGGCGACGACGATGATCGGTTGGTCTCGTGTTGGAATCTGGTGTTTATTCGGCGCAGGGATGGTTGGTTGGTAGTGGTCCGGTCCGGTGGATGCGCGGGTGCTTCGGCGCTTTTTTTTTTACGAGCAACCACGTATTTTTCATTAATGAAAATCAAGTTACAACTCACAGGAACAAATACACGTGGAGACTAAAAACGGTTTTGCTATTGCAGATAGACCCCTAAAAGATAGAAACTATCCCTAGGTTTTTCTGCACTTGCCGAACTCAGCGGCCGTCGTCGCCTGATTCTAGCGCCGCCGAGGCGTCGAGCCTCCACCATTGCCAAATCCAAATAAGCATCATCGTCAACGAGTGTAAAGCCCCGACCCCGGAATTATACAGTGACACTATGTAACTCACAGGCCATGATACACAATCGAAGGTTACTGGGGTTACCACCCCGACCAAAATCTTTGGCAGGCGTGCTCGGAATGGATCATCGGCAACGCAACACCTCGATCATGCCATGAACACTGGCATAGCTATCAATGCATAATACAGAGATCAAGACTACGGAACAACTGGCACATCACAGACTCTATGACATAAAGATATCATAGTTCAACTCTTATAACGAGAAAGATAGCAAATATCACAATCAGAGGTCACAGACCCATCATTACATCATGCGGAAGCAATTATAGTTGTCTAACAACAAGATCCAAATTATGGCCTAATAGGCCTACAATAACATATCCCAGTCAGCCTGTTCCGAGACGTCCCAAGCTGCCACCTGGAAACACCAGACTACTCGTCGATGTCTATGAAGAACCCACCTTCCAGTTCGGTGACGTCCTCCTCTGAAACAAATAATAAACAACAAAACAAGGCTGAGTACGACGTACTCGCAAGAATTAGTAGGGCGATATAGACCCGATGCTGTTTGGCTCCAAAGCTGTATGGTAGTTGGTATTGCATAAAGCTAGTTTTACTTTCATGTACACTAGGACTCATGGCACCGACTACTCAGAAGGTTTTTTTTTCCTCAAGGGGATAAGATGGTAAAACTTTTTTTCTTCGGTTCACCTTGAACCATCAGTAACCAAGAACCACCACTCATCTCCACCAAGGCACTCCCTCAAATCACCCTCGAGGAAATGAACCTTTTATCACATGTTGCCAAGTTTTAAATTAGGTTCAGGTTTTCTATGATCTTATCGTCCATTTCCAAGTTGTCCATAACCGTGGACACGGCTTTTCGAAAAGATTAAACTTTGCAGGGGTGTACTGTTTTTATCCATTGGTACCGTCCGACCCCTTACCTGTACATTTAGCTCTTTTCCAGGGAAAGCCGCCAGGGCAGGCGCGGTTAAACCTTTACCTCGCATGAGACTATCCAAGGGTCATCGTGACGACAGGACAAGTTCGGTGCCTATTTCAACACCCTGCCCCATCGCCACATCCTATCACCACCATCCTCATCACATCATCATCGTCGTCGTCATCCACCATCAACTCACACGTGAATGGAAAACACAAACTAGAGGACCCTTGGATACGCCTGCACAAGTTATTCGGTTAGTAAGGGGCCCACACCCCCACCGATGGTAGCACGCTAGTCTTGGTTCAAGAGGTAAATAACTCGCACCTAGACGGCAAGAATGAGGCAAAACACCAGCAACCTTGTTGGCAACTCATCCAACCCTTTTAGCAATTATTTATTAACACAAGTTTCCACCACTGTCCGAACATTCCATCAACTTCACAATTATGGAAATAATCAACGGACGACTTAAGCATTGGGCTAAGCATGGCTAAGCATAGCTAATTATCTCAGGCCAACACATCAACCTATGGCTAATAGGAGGGAAGACAGGCAATGGTTCAGGGAGCATGCAAGTGATAGGATACTCTATACACTGACCAAAAGTTGTCTCTAGAATCGACTGCAATAATATGGTGGAGAAAATACTTGCACTAATAGGATGAGATATGCACAGAAGGTTAGGTTAGCTCTTGTCTTGCTGATAGTACTGGTCACGCTGATCGTCGAGGTATTATGGTGGAACCTCGACTCCTGAATCTAACGAAACACAAACAATAACAGGAAACGAAATAAATAACACGAATACAAGGTGCAATGCACACTCATGATGAGATGGTCATATTATGCACTGAAATGGTATTGAGCATGTCCCACAAGTTAATCGGAACTCCTAAAATAATTATCGCAATTAACGGGTTATAGCTCCATATTTAACTTAGTGAATTAAGCATTTACCCAAAATGTCCAGTACTAAAATATGAGGTCTATATGCATGAAAATGACATTATTAGATAGGTATTGTTCTACTGATCAATTTGGTACCTCATTTGCAATTTTTCGATTAACGTTGAAGAAATGGTGATTTAAATGATTATTCAATTTAAATCATTCTAACCAATTCAAAAATGACATCAAAGGAAAAATTGGTTTAATGCTGTGAACTTAACATAGATAGGTAGCATTTGTTTTGCTGGTCATTTTGGTATATCATTTGCAATTTTTGGATCAATATTTATCAAGTTATGATATTTCCAAATATGGATTTAAATCTACCATTTTATTTAATTTTAATAAACAACACCAAAAATTAATTCTACAACCCTCTCAAATGACATAAAATTGTAGTTCATTGCTTACTGAACATTTTGAGCTATTAAACATAAGTTTTGAGTAAACAAAACTCAAGTTATGGATTTTCTATAATGGTTATTATTTCTGCCATTTTAGTATTTATTAACTAAAGGCAATCAAATAAATTTAATTGATCATGGCAAGGGTAGTATTAGGTAGATATTCTTTTTCTAAGCATTTTGGTATATTGTTTGCATTTTTCTGAGTTGTGGTTCAAAAGTTATTGAATTTCAAAGTTTAATTCAAATTCTGTCTATTTCTTTAATTTCTGGAAAACTGCCCGAACCGTTTTTCACCCAGTGGCTGGCTAGCCACAACCACTGACTGGTGGGGCAGTGGCCACGGTGGCATACCACGTCGGCGCGGAGGACCCACGGTCAGTTTGACCTTGGCGCAGCGCAGACCGGCGTGCTCGCGACAGTGACCGACGTCGGTGGCTTGGACGGGGACGGCGGCGCACGGCGTTCAGAGGCTAACAACGGGGCGCATTCGACGTGCCTAACTACGGCGAGCCAGAAAACGGCGGCGCCGCTACCGACTGGTCGCCGGAGCGACGCGTACGTCGGCGACAGGCGGCGGCCGACGGCGAACTACGGCGAAAACGCAGCCTAGAGAGCGAGGGGAGGGGAGGAAGTGTCCCGGAGGACGGCGTGCTCACCCTAGACGCGTTGGTGTTCGCGGCGGTGAAGACGGTGGCCGGAATCGACGGCAATCGAGCTCGGCGTAGCGGCGCCCGGAGAGGAAGAAGACGGTCGAGCTAAAATTTACTTATAATATTGACTTGCTTATCTGACCGAATGTGTTTACCAGGAAAACTTGACAAAGGAGCAGTCCTTACAGTGCTTTGTGTTGGATTTCGAGAAGTTGTTTTTTTAAGTGAAGGTTGGTAAATTAATTTCCCTACCTTCCCCACAATTTCCTCAATTCACGATGAGTACTTACGCTGCAATCTTAACTTGCTAGGCCCTTGCTCTTAAACATCTAGCATTATTGCTTGGAGAACAATGGTGGTTGTTGGCAAGACAAGGCTGCTAACATCACTGCTTGCAAGGTACCTTTTGTGATTTTATCTCTGTCTGTTTATTTCCCCCCCCCCCCCCCCCCCCCCCCCCCTTCATGATTAGCTTATGCATTATGTACTTGCCTGGTGGTTATGTAGGACACTCTCCATGGAAATGTCTGTGAATTTCCAGTTATGAAAGATGTCAAATTCGTTGGTGATGGCTACACTCACTACGAAGGTATACAACCAGGAGCCGGGAGAATATTTATTGTCTTATTTTTCTTTTTCTTTTTTTATTATTTATTTAGTATCTCATCAAGCTGCATCAAACCATGAGGCCGTGAGAGCCAGATTATAAGCTTAAATACTAACATATGGTGTTTTTTAGCTTCAGGGTCTGGGCGGTGTGAGATTAACGGTGATGGCAGACAATGGCGATGGCAGCGGGCTCCAGTCCTTCACGGTCACAGTGAGGTCTCTGGGCCTCCCCTAAATTATTATGCTCTGATTCATTTCTCGCTTTCTTTAAGCGTAGCAGGATTCATGCTATTTTCATACCACAATGTTTATGAAAAGAAAATGCATAGGGCCCATGAGCAACATCCCCTGTTCTTCAGTCATGGGAAAATAAATTAGTGTTGCTTTTTATTATTACAGTATCACTGTATGTGGAATGAAATCAAATGATTTTTCGTTATATTCTATTCTTAGTGTTTGCTCCTGGACAATATTCAATAGTGGATAATGGACATTATTGTGTAAGAATGAGGATGATTTTGATGGCATGGTTCTAGCTCATGAAGTTGCGGTATGAGCAACATCCCCTGTTCTTCAGTCATGGGGAAATAAATTGGTGTTGCTTTTTATTATTACAGTATCACTGTATGTGGAATGAAATCAAATGATTTTTCGTTATATTCTGTTGTTAGTGTTTGCTCCCTGACAATATTCGATAGTGGATAATGGACATTATTGTGTAAGAATGAGGATGATTTTGATGGCATGGTTCTAGCTCATGAAGTTGCGGTTGAGGGTCATAAACCCAAAATCATTAATGTTTTGGTACCTATTTCGGCATGCTGGTGCATCCAAACCATCGTTGCTTTCTCCCCATGGTAGGTATCTGTTACTAGATTCGAACGGCACGGCTTGCCGCGCAGCACCTATTGGTTCTTTAATTTTTTTGCCCGTGGTTGTCACCATTTATACAGATTATAAAAAAGATGATTTATATACGTGTGGATTTGATCACAGGTCTATAGATTTGAAAGATCGTATGAAATCAACAATCAGCACATGTGTTGGATCTCCTGAATCTTTAATCATTTTGTCTGTTACACAAGACTTAACTATCTAGTTTTGCAGTAGTCAAATGTATAAAAGAAACTGACAGCTGATAAAGACAAGATATCAAGAAATTCGGAAATAGTTATATCATAGTCGATGGTTTATCCCTCCAAAGCACAATAATATCATGAAGAGGAAATAGCAATCAATATAATGAGTGTAAGTTCATGTGGGGTCACTCTTACTCTCAACAGAAATATAGAGGTAAGTGAAATTATCTTATAGAAAATTAGACTGGTCAAAAGGATTTATATGTATGCAATTTCAATTCACTGTAACAGGGAGCATAATAATTTCCATAATACACCATTGAAATCCAGGACCATCTTCCAAAGAGAAGTAGGCACCGATAACCGACGGCGACCTGCATAAGCCATAAGCCAGTACACTTTCAATCACATAGACCTACAAAAATGATCAGTGATAATTTCATGAAGCAGAATATGAAAATAAAATCTAGTCTACTCAAAATATAAACATGTCTTTAGACTCCTCAAACATAAACCACATAGCAAGAGACATAAATTACTTTCTCTCGACTTGCATAAATGTTCATTTTTGGTGGGGAGAAGGGAAATGACCAGCGACCTGGATGAAGATTAAAAAAATGAGCTCTTAGCAGACTTCTTTTCCTCACCCAGCCCACTCTTTATCACCGCATAATTCATGGTCAGTTATATGGCCACATTGAAAATGGTCTGCAAGAACTGCTCCTCACCACATCACTTAGTTTCCCCAGATCCGTGTCTTTTCGTCAAGACTGCAAGAAAAGCAGGATGTAAATGTTTGAAGTAATCATAACCTGCAGCCGAAGTACACGAAAAGCATAGCTGAACCAATATGCAAATCAACGATAGGAACTAACAAATTGAAAGAGAGGAGAAGAAATGGAAATAAGCTCACGCGCGTCGAATGTTACATGTTGCGAGCCCTCATCGGCAACCGGGAGGGAAGATGTGGAGGAGGTCAGGGGGCAAGCCGATGGGCTGCTGCCTGCTGGATGTCGTCCTCCCCCCTCATCGATATAGCATAACAAATAAACAGAAACATTATTTAGATCCACCCAAACAAATAAATTTGACCAAACTTGCCATGAAACAATATAGCATAAAAAGACTTCCAAGTGATGTGCCTATTTATTGCATAATTGCAGACGAAACCAAAGAAAAAAATGTAGAGAAGAAAAAACCTTACTTTTCACCTAGATGCAGCCCCATATGGTGAGACTGGTTGAAGAGAGTCGTTGATTACATACCTCATTGTTGTGCGGCCGCCGCCACCAAGATCTGGTAGCTAGAAGAAGTTATGCTTGGGGATGGCAATCAAGTGACGCTCCGGTTGATGCCCTCCATGGTCCACGGAAGAAGCGGAGGAGGGCGAGCAGCCGCGGCTGCTTTCTCCATGACGAACCAGCGCCGGCCTGAGCGTGGTCAGCCAAGTCGGCCTCCTGAAAGAACAAACAATGCCCGGATGTCGCCTAGAGGGGGGGGGGTGAATAGGCGATTAAAGCTTTTTCTAATTAGGGGCTTGATAATTGCGGAATAAAACTATGTGTTTAAATTAACAAGCCAACAACCTAATATGCTAGGGTTACCTATGTGCACCAACAACTTATGCTAAGCAATTAAAGCAAACAAGGTGATAGCAAGATATGAACTTCAAGCACGAAGGCTATCACAATGTAAATTGCATAAGTAAAGCTCGGGTATAGAAATAACCGAGGCACGCGGAGACGAGGATGTATTCCCGAGTTCCTCCTTGTTAAGGGAGTACGTCTCGTTGGAGGGGTGTGAGCTCGCCACAACAGGCCTACTCAAGATGCCACAAAGGCCTCACCCTATTCTCCGATGAACCTCACCCAAGGGATTGGTTCACCTTCCACTATCGGAATCCTTCGGGGCGGATTCCGGAGCCCTTTACAACTTCTCTTGGGGCACACACCCACAACTCAATTGGGGGCTCCCAAACTCGTGCCGAAGCTTCACAAACGAAGACTTCGCGGCACCTCCAACCGTCTAGGGTACACAATGCACCCAAGAGGCAACAAGCTCTTGGGAACACAATGCACCCAAGAGTAAAAAAGCTCTTCAACGTCGATCTTCACGTATCACCGTGGAGGGAGCAACCCGATGCAACAAATGCAAAAGGCAAGAGCACACAAAGTGCTCAAATCCTTCACTCCCAAATTCCAACCAAAGCAACTAATGCTATGGAGGGAATAAGAGAGGAAGAACAAAGGGGATGAACACAAAGCAACCCCAAAATCTAGATCCACAAGTTTCCCTCACTTAGAGGGGATTTTGATTGGTGGAATGGTAGATCTAGATCTCCTCTCTTGAATCCCTAAGTTTGGCAAGAATCATTGGAGGGATGGAGAGGAATCAAGCTCACAAGGTTAGCAACAATGGAGGAGAGAGAAAAGCAAGTGAGCGAGACAAGCAACCAGCCCTTGGGGGAAGAAGGGGGCTATTTATAGCCTCCCCCAAAAACTAGCCGTTGGAAAACCGCAGGGCCGGAAATTCCGGGTTAAAGGGGCCGGAACTTCCGGCCGGGGGCCGGATATTCCGGGGCATACACCGGAATTTCCGGTGCCCCGGAAATTTCCGGAGCAAACCTCCGGTGCAAAGTTCCGGACCCCCACCCGAGAGAGAACGCGAAAATGACTTAGCCAAATTTTCCTTGGCCGGATATTCCGGACCAACAACCGGAAATTCCGGACCCCGGAAATTTCCGAGGAAACTTCCGAGGCAAAATTCCGGACCCCCTCCAGAGAGAAAAGCCAAAAAGACTTAGCCAAAAAGCTCAGATGAAAATATGGGCCGGATATTCCGGTGCAACGGCCAGAACTTCCGGGGCCGGAATTTCCGGACCCAGGGCCGGAATTTCCGCCCCGGGCCGGAATTTCCGGACCCCGGGCCGGAATTTCCGCCCCTCAGAAAAACTGCAGAATGAGCAATATGAAAACGGGCATATCTTTTGCATCCGGACTCCGTTTTCGATGATCTTGGGCTCGTTGGACTCGCAACGAAAAGCTTTACAAGATCATGCAGAGAACATCATTGTCCATCATGTGAGGAGGAGGTCACAAGGAGAGAGTTTGACCTCTGTAAAAAAGGACACGCCGGGAAAACCTCCTTTTTGAAAATCGGAAATGCCGTATCTTTTGCAAATGAAGTCCAAATGACATGAAACCAATTTTGTTGGAAAGAGGACGACAAATGCAACCTTGTAAATGGAAAACAAGCAATGGGGATTTTGCAAAGAAATTGAAGAGATAAATCTTCCACACGGATGAACCGGCAAAATCTTCAATACCGAAAACGCAATCGAAGACGCATACGAAACCGTTTTTGGTGAACTTAGCCTTGTCATGACGAGCACGACAAGCACCAAGATCACACCACGATAAGAGGAAAATAAGAACCAATAGAGATGATTGCATGGATGCAAAGGTTTGTGCTCTCTACGACGATACGATCCCGATATCCGGTCGAGAGCCCCTCTTGATAGTACGGCTATCTATCCTATAACCCGGTCTCTCACTAAACATCATGAGACCGGTAAAATAGAAACCCTATCAAGATCATACCTTTGCCTTGCGCATTAATCCACTTGAGGTCGACGAAGACGATCTTCATCTCCTCAAGACGCATCACCTTTCTTGATTGCGCTTCGTTTGGTGAAGATTCACATGACGCTCCCCCATACACCAAGATGGGGAAAGCACACTTCGACATATCTTCACTTGGACTTGAGGGTTGATCAATCCGCACAAAGCCTTGATCAACCCAAAACTTCTTCTTCTTCCCTTGAGCTTGACTCCAACAAATGGAGGTCAAGCAACGCACCTTGACTCCAACACATGGAGACAAGCTTGGCCTTGATCAACAAATGATCTTCAACCTTGACCTTGACTCCAACCAATAGAGACAAGCAAGCTTGGCCTTGGTCAACAAATGATCTTCAACCTTGACCTTGACTCCAACCAATAGAGACAAGCAAGCTTGGCCTTGGTCAACAAATGATCTTGACACAAGCTAAAGGACAACCTACACATAGAGCTCAATGCAAATATTAGTCCATAGAGATTGTCATTAATTACCAAACCATGCATGGGATCAACCATGCACTTTCACCTCCATGGCACCATCGCCGCTGCACGCCATTGAGGCCATGTAATCGGCATGACTGAACATATGTTGAAATGCTATGACACACCAGAAAAACAAAATGATGCAAGATAAGAAAAGGAATTGAAGTTATGCTGCTCGGAAGCGTAAAAAGTTATACATGAGGCCCTCTATCTACGGGCAATAGTAACATGAAAATCTGAACTACAAAAATGTTACTATTGATAAATCATGAGACTTGGTCACGATTTTACCATACTAAATTTAGATTTTCGCATATGTTTAACCTTTATTGGTAAAACATCAAAGTAACTAAAGCAAACCTCCATAGTTAAAAGAACAGTATTTGTCTATCAGATGACGGGCAAGTGTGCACTGCTATAAAATAAACGTGAATTGCTAAATTGTGAAAGGCAGACGGACTACAACTTCTTATGGTTGAATAAATATTACATAGCAAAATCTTCCGTGTCAGCTTGCTTGGAGTTTCATCAAGCACCTTATATGCACAGATTAAAAAGCATCTGCACTGACAAACAATGAGATGTGAAAAATTCAGAAAAACGCAAAATAAGAAGGGAACCTGAAAATATGTGGAGATGATGAAGCTCACCTGCAACTGATGAAATCGTTCGCGCTCGTCAGGCTACCTCATCTCACCCCTCAATCTCAGTAAAAAGGAATCAAAAGCTGGGATAAAAAAGAAAGAAGAAAACTGTAAACTAACATGTCAGATCAAGATGAATCCATCGAATATTCAGGAAACAAAGAGAGAAGAGAGTTGTTGATTACATACCTCATTGTTGTGCGGACGCCGCCACCAAGATCTGCTAGCTAGAAGAAGTTATGCTTGGGGATGGCAATCAAGTGACGCTCCCGTTGATGCCCTCCATGGTCCACGGAAGAAGAAGCGGAGGAGGGCGAGCAGTCGCGCCGGCGTTCTCCATGACGAACCAGCGCCGGCCTGCTCTTCCCTCCTATTGCCAGCCTCCTTCCTCTCCCCTGCGGTTCCATCCCACCGCCTAGAAGAGGCGAATTTAGCGCCGCCCCCAGCAGAGAAAAGAGATGCGTTAAGAGGAAGAGGAGGACTTACCTGTGGAGAAGGAGTCCACCGGCGCTGAATCCGCAGACCGAGCCGCCGTCGAGCCGAGCGCCCGCGACCGTCCAGACCGCCGGCCGTCCGGGGCTGGCCGAGCCAAGGTCACCGCCGTGCCGTCCGGCCGCGCCCAGACGCCGATGCGCTGCCTTGAGGAGCAGATTGCAGCGGTAGCGCTGTGGAGTAGGCCGTCTTGGAGAGATCCCTCAGTCGCACGCGAAGAGGAGGGCGGCGATGGGGTCGGCGCCGGCAGTGAGCGTGCTGCCGTCGTGCCTCTCGCCTGCAGGCTCCCCATGAGCGTGCTGCCGTCGTGCCTCTGGACCAGATCCGGCTGCTGCTGCGGCGCGTCGTCGAGCGTGGGAGGAGGACGGGGTGGAAGTGGGCGGTGGCGGTGCTGTGGTGGTGGCGGCGGCTGCGGGGCGCGGCGGAGGCGCTCTGGGTCTCCGGGGGGAGTGGGTGGTGGCGGCGGAGACTGTGAAGAGGAAGGCGACATCGCGAGGGGGGCGCGAGTGCGGGACGAGCAGAGACGCGTCTAGGTTTTTCTACCGCGTGGGATGGAGGTTATATAGCACAGACGCGAAATGACGATTTTGCCCCTGAAGTTCGACGGAATTACGACCCCTGCCACAGGGTGAAAAAATAGACGGCCACGATCGATTCTGGGTTCTATAGGACGGACGGATCTTTCTGAGCTCTGAGGAGCCTCAGGTTTCCCTCAAGAAAGTACTCTTTAGATATCTTAGAAAGTACTTAAGCTTGGGAAATTCGCATCGGCGCCCGGGCGCACCAGCTCCCGTTTTTCGGGAGCAAAAAAAAACCTATGAAAACTTTTCAAAAAAATGCGAAAAAATCATGCATATACCCGACTATGTTCCGCACCATCGTGAAAAATTTCGCATCAAAATATCATCGTATGCGCCCTGGGGAAAAATGACAAAATTCTGACAAGAAATTCAAAATTCCGGATCTCACATGCTGTCAGAATTTTGGCATTTTCGCCCAGGTCGCATACGATGATATTTTGATGCGAAATTTTTCACGATGGTGCGGAACATGGTCGGGTACGTGCATGATTGTTTTCGCATTTTTTTGCAAAGTTTTCGATTTTTCAATTTTTTTTGAAAATCACCGGGAGCTGGTGTGCCCGGGCACAGAAACGCCGCTCTCCTTAAGCTTGTGCTTTTGTGATGAGAGAAGATTGCCCTGGGAGGTATATCGATATATTTTTCTGGTGATTCTCTTGTTTCTGTAGCAGGTGACCATGCATCCAATAGGAGGCTTTGTTGTTTTTATTTTCTTCTATTTTCGGACGAGAGTACAAATTATGGTTGTACAGGGAAACACAATTTTTCTCTTTATAGCCAGGGATAACTAATTCCATGCTACAGCTGCTAGAAATCTACACTTGGTGGAATGTAATCCTAATCCCTTGGAATGAAATCCACCACATGGACAAAGGGAGTGGTAGTCTACCGAAGTAGATAACTATTATTGGTTACAATAGTTTACTCATTTCTCTAATTCTTGCTATCAATAATTTTGAACCTGCATTAAAGGTGTTATCGTAAAAAATATGGTAGTAATAATTTACTAGACAGAGTAGACATATTATCTCAGTCGATTATATTCTGTTGAAAGGATTTTCAGATTAACTAATTGCCTACATTGGTGTATTCTTCTTATTTTCTTTTCTTCGTGTGAGCTATTTTCTTGACACAGTTTTTTTTCTTCAAATGAAAGGTCTCACAGATAGACCTATGGCTTGAGTCATGTCACGATTCCGGAAGCTGCGCTTGTGGCGCAATGGGTCATCATATGGTATGCAGTAGCACACGACAATAGAGTGGGATGATCTCACGAGTCTACGAGGACACATGACCGGTTGTTGAGCCGTCGGCAATGGCGCAGCCCGCCGCTTGTTGGCTAGCATTCCCTCATTCATGGTACGGGATGCAGGCATTGGAACTAGCAGCGTTCGCTCCCGCCCTCTTTCCTGCTTAATCAAGGTAGTTTGCCTCTCCCCTTTAAATATCATGGATATATGTGGTGGTTGCTTGCGATTATATTTTTGTGTTCTCCGTGATTGTGTTAATCATGATGTGTGTGTGTTCTGTTGGTAATATTTTTAGTACTGGTGTTTGCATACTGGATTATAAACTTCACTTTATGGTATTGGAAATAGAATATTGATCATTCAGATACCAATACTAATTTAATCAAGGAAACTTAGTTTATATACGTTAGTGGATCATGTAAATAGTAGGTAATCATCTTGATAATATTTTTTTTGGACCATTTACGGTGGTGACTAGCACCTGACTGCTAAGGCTTGACCGTTCTCACTATTCAGATGACTGGTCTATGATACTTTGTGTTTTGGTTGCAGTTTCACTGTCGGGTTTGCTTTGGCACAGTATATTGAAGTGAATTTCTGTGTACATTGTATTGGAGTTCAGGCTCGGGCTCCAGTTGTAGAGCATCGAGGTCGGCTCCAATAACTTGCCGTCGACGCGCTTCCCCGCGTTGCTGCCATTCACCCAGGTTGCAGGACATGGTGGTGGTGGATCTGGTCAGACTAGGGGGTCGTGATGTTTCCTTGAGTGAAGCTCTGGTGGACGTCAGTGAGGTGCACGACGCCCTTGGACATGGTGAGGACATGCTAGAATCCCTCTTTGTCTCTCCCTAATATGATAGATGGTCATGTGTGCTTACCATTTCCATTCAAGCGGTTAATCTGCCATTATCTAGCTGTACCTATGTTCATACAGTTCCGTTGCAATTTATAAGTTCTAAGTAATAGAGTAATAGGTGAAGCAACCGGTAACGCTCAAATTTCAGATATAGAAATTTGATTTATCTGATTCCTCTCCCTTGAAATATCGATTGACATTTTCCTCATTTGTACTTAAATTAGCTTGTCTGGTGGGAATAAGCACAATCAGAAATAAAAGAACATTGCTCTGTCAGGACAACTGTCGTTAAACACTTAACTTACAACATTTACTTATCTTCTTACTACTTATTGCTAAGTAACTGCAGTAAGAATACTGTCAGGGGAACTGTCGTTAATCAATACTGAGCAAACTGATCAGAATTAAAAACAGCAAATATCAGTATATCTCAGTGTGACCTTCTACCTATCAGCATGTCATCCTTTGCTCTAGGGAAATCCCTTACGATGCAGTTGGAAAAGCACCTTTTCTGAGTTTGTGTTCCGATTGTGAAATTGTAGGTCTGTGCTACAGCTTGTTGCTGATTATAATGCATGAGGGGGGAGCCTGGTCATGGGAGATGCCGCTGCCGTTGAACCTGCTTGTATGTCCCTTGCGCCCTTCACTCTATTTTACTTAATGCCTTTATTTTTGTGTGCATCCTATTCATTACACACATAAAGGACCAAATGGCTTCTTGCACACACAAAGGACCAAATGGTATGCTTGTTGTATATATATGCTTGAATTTAATTACCAATTACGGTTGGTTTGCTTTGCTACCCTTTTCATGTTTGAGATGGTTGTCTCGTTTGATTCATATGGTCCTGCTCATTTACTTATCGAAGTGAAATGTGTTAAATTGGACTTCTTCTCTTCATAATAATCCTAAAGCATATATTATCCCAATTGTTGAGATTCCTTTGCATGATCCTTTCAGGTTCCATGCCGGTTTCGCTATATTTTAGCAGGTACTTTATTAAGAAGTTATCTGTTTCGGCTATGTCCTTTGCCCAGTTTAAGCTGGTTTAGGTGTATGGTGAGGATCCAAGTCAAATTATGATATTTCTAAGATCAGGATTAGGAGGAAAGAAATATGTTATTTATGAGGTTTTGATTAAGCAAATGGCCTTACTGTCGGTATTAGTCCACGAGCATGATTAAATGGGAGTGAGAAGATGCTAGCAAAAGGAAACACTTCCTTTTGCAGTTTATTTTCCATCATTGTATAATACTGAGCTTGGCCGGCTGCTTTTTTCTAATGAAGTTAGGACACTGGCCTTTTGTATCTATACTGCTCGTTTCTTTTGTTGTATTTGATCTACAAGAGGAGGAATTTTAGCCTACATTTATTTTGTTGCAGGTGTTACCTTCTCGACAAAGTGCAGAACAGCAAAAAAACAATGCTAGATAGCTATTGGAATGCAAGGTTAGGATTATGTTACTAATTATTACAATGCTAGATGGCACTTGAGTGGTTCAATTTCTTTCTTTCACATCTAAATGTACTAATTATTACCTTTCCTTTTAAAATGAATAAACTACGTTACCTTTCATGGTCACTTCCAAGGTTGCATTCCAGTTACCTTTCACCTCTATATTTACCAATCAAAGAAGACAAAGCTAAACTCCAGCCACTTATTGAATAAAATTGATTGCATAGTAATCAGGTATTAAATAGAACAATGTGTAAACAATGCACTTGGTGTTCATTTTGATTCTTCATATTTGCTTTGTGTACCAACCAATTATTTCATGTGGCGATAAAACTTGTTAAGCTGAGGTTACTCATACGACGTCACTGTTTTTAGAACGAATGAGAACATCCTTAGCATGGTTGCACATTTCATTTGCTGGCATGGGATGCTCAAACTGGACAAAAGTGGTACAGATTTGAAGGGTGTGAGGCTTCAGTTTACTATGTATGTCCTCACTACAGGGAGAACATTCCTGTACTTTCTTGATAATTTCACCTCTGCTATTCTGAATACATGCTCTTCCATTTGTGATGGCACTGTACTTATCACTATGGCTGCTATCCATGCTACAGTCATTTTCATGATAAAAGGCTTCTCTCAGCTGCGTTCCTACCATGCATTTTTTTTCTCCTGTTGGATATGTGTTCATGCTCTTTCATTTTTCTCGTAGCAGAAATTAAAGCAGATGGGTGCGCTTGCAACTAGCGGCACCACCCCCCCCCCCCCCCCCCCCCCCCCCGCGTTGTCCAGGTTCCAGCAGGATGCTCCTGAAGACCAAGGTCTGTTCCTTTTCAGTTGGTTAATTTAGTTTTGAGAGCTCTGGTTCACTCTTTGACGAATGTTCCCGTTATTGTTGAGAGTACCGAACAATGTTCCCTTTATTGTTGAGAGTGCCGAACAAATCTGAATATTAAGTAATTAAATTTTAGTTTTACTCTTTTATTACCATGCCCATCTCCACAGCGTAACTCGGTGTTAGCTTGCTTATAATTGTTAATGCCTTACAGGTCTTAGAAGACGGGATGGATCATCTCACGGTAAATCACCAAAATGGTCCTGACCTCTTAACCTTTTTTATTGTTGCGGATTGGTCAGTTGTTTTGGCTCGTATAATATTTTTAGATGTGCAAATGTGATGTCGTAGCGTACAGGTCTGCTACAAGTGTATATATTTTAGCTCATCCCAATATAGCAAGAATGTCATTTTGGAAGGCTTAAATTTTGGATTACTTTGTTGGCGTCTGCAAACAGTAATGTGTATATTGCATAACTTCATACGACTTACTGGCTCTGCAGCTCTGCATCTCCAATTATGCACTCTGATTTTGGTTTCATGTGAACATTATCATCTCATAATGAACTTTCAGGTGCCTGTAGGTTTAAAAGAACGATGAAACGATCAGCAAGCACCATGCATAATTACCTACTTCCTATCCTCTATAGCAGTTGTATGGACAATGCTAGCAAGAAGGCGGTGTGGGTTCAGAAGGGAACGTGCAGTATATTCAGTATATTACAGGGAACGTCCAGCACAGATTAGTGCTTATTATTCAGTTAAAATTACTTTACCATTTGACCTGTATGTGTTTGGTCTGGCGTAGTTAAGACAGGCAAGATGCAGCTTGATGTTTCGGTTCACAGTATATGCTGATAGTCATAATTCGAACTTGGTAAATTCAGTTTCCAGTAGACAATGATTTGAACTTGATAAATTCAGTTTAGTCCCAATTCGAACTTTTGTTAGTTGTTCCTGATTTTGTGGCTGATGTATGGACATAAAATTAATTTTGCTTGTGCAATTTCTGTGACAAGATATGTACTTACAGCGTCATAGCTGGGCTATATGGCCATAGTTCGGCTATGCTGCCGATAGCTTACCTCCTAAACACATGTTTCGGTTAATAGATCATGACAATCGCCTTTTAATTTTTGAAATGGGTGATCTTGGGAATAGGATATTATGCTTTTCTTATGGAAGTAAATTTTGGCATAAATTCGCCATATGGGCCAATTTTTATGTAGAATTTTGGAATCAGGCATAAGTATAAATTTTCAACACACAAAAATGAATCATTTATGTTTGCGATCTTTAAAAAAACCAGACTACCCATGCCGACAGATTATAGATACTCCTCTTCCACTTTTGTGCTCAAACAAATTCGAAATAACAAAACTGAACTTATACATTTAGTTACAGATTCTTTTCTTATGGACATAAATTATAGCCCAGATCCGATATTTGCGCCAATCGTCACAACATGTCATCCAAATTTCCAAACTATGGATAAACAATTCAATTTTTTTGTGTGCAAATGATTGGAGTCAAACATAAATATATATTTTGACCACACGGTAATGAACTATTCGTTTCATGTTTACAATCTTGAAAACAACCACGGTACCAGTGATAGCAAATTATAGATACTCCCCTTAAACCCTTTTATATGATTTGTTCCCCTAAGCCCTTTTATATGATTTGTGCTCCAAAACAATTCCAAAATAAAAATATCCAACTTACGTATGGTTAATACTTTTTTTCTTACGGACATAAATTATGGCTCAAACCAAATATTTGCGCCAATCGGCGCAACAGGTCATCTAGTAGGGGGGAAATCTCCCCACGCCCCCGTCGCCATCGCGCATCAGGTGGCTCCCGACCCTATCGCCATGGGGTGGGCGGTCAGCTTGGTACAGCTCCGGCGAGGGCAGCACCGACGGGATGTCTCCTCCCTCGGTACCACGAGTCCACGACCACCGACCACAGCGGCCCAGCTCCATCTCCTCCCCCGCCACACCTCCACCGCTTGCAGCACCATCGGCAGCATGTCGCCTCCCCCCGGTTGGCAGCACCACCTCCCCATGGGCTGGAAGCACTCGTGCCCACTGATGAACGCCGTATGCAACTGGTAGTAGCACCACCAGCGTCGCCGCTCGCACCATGGTTGCCAGCGGCCACCGTTGAAGCACCGGCGCTCACCCCTGGCAGCGCCGCTTCCCACCAATGGAGAATTGTCGTCCTTCTATGGTAGCAGCTCCACTCCGTCTAGGTAGCAAAGATGCCCACCTATGGTAGCACCAACACCACCTGCTCCGTGCAGCACCACTGCCATTGATCGTCACCTCCCTAGACCTATGGGAGCACCTCCGCTCCCGTGTGGTAGCAAAGATGGCCACCTATGGTAGCACCAATCCCTGCTCCTTGCAGCACCACCACTATTGATCGTCACCTCCGTAGACCTATGGTAACACCTCCGCTCCACTGCGGTAGCACCGTCGGCCCACCATGGTAGCACCGCCGCCCCCACCATGGTAGCATCGCCTCCCCTTATGGTAGCACCCTCGCCCCATCATGGTAGCATCGCCTCCCTTCATTGGCAACGCCACCTCCCACCTTTGGTAGCACCTCCACTCACCGCTGGTAGCAACTCGATGCTTGCAGCAAATGGCGTCGTGGGCCGGTGCCCAGCTTGCAGCAGCGCCGGGTTCGCTCACCTGACCGGCGGCAGCAGGGCACCAATGCCAATGCAGCAGGGAGGAACGGAGGAGCGGCTGCCATGAGCCCATCGAGCGGAGGAGAGAAAAAAGGATGAGCATCTGCCATCGCGCTTTTAAGAGGAAAGGGGAATGGGAAGAAAGCAGAGACGAGGATGCGGGCGATGGGATAAGAACGAAGCGCGTGGTGGGCCTACCTTCGTTTCCTCCAGCCACGGTATGGGACGCGTGGCACGCGCGGAAGCCGGAGGATGCAAACGAACTATCCCCCGGTGATGGGTAGCGTTTTCCTTTTCACAATGGGTTCTATTTTGTTGGGGGTGTGTTTGCAAAGGACCGTCGCAATAAGAGAAACATCGTTCCTTCCTGTAAAGGAATTTGATTTTTTGCCCTGGTTTACTTTGGTACTTTACTTTTTGCCCTTCTTTACATTGTGCTCTCCTTTTTGCCATAGATTACTTCTATACTTGATGATTTGCCACTTTTGTATGCATAAGAATTATTTTCTTTACTATCCAGGATATAGGAAAAATCTACAGACCAAATTATCCCAGTCTGAACCGATCCGAAACAAACCAAAGTTCATCCCCTTTCTCTGAACAACCTAGCTAGCAGCGCCTTGCGCCAGCGCCACTGCACCTCCCCTCCCTGCACACTGCCTGCCCCTGCGCGGCCGCCGCTGTGATGGCCACCACCTCCGTCTCAACGCCTCCCTTCTCCTCCTGCTGCAGCTCCTGTCGTGGTGGTATCACGGCAGATGCCATAGGATGGCTTGAGTTGGGGCCGATGGACGCTGGAGGCACCGGGGAGGGTTGGTGCATAGGAATACGCACACAGAGTACACAAACACACACGATCTACCCAGGTTCAGGGCCCTCGTGAGGAGGTAAAACCCCTACTCCTGCTTGTCTGTCTATATGATGATCACAAACCGGGCTACAAAGCGCTCCTTGAGCTGTATGCAAAGAGTTATGAACTACAGAAGTGTGTAGCACTTGGGCTTGCTCACCGAGTCTAGCTCCTCAGCGTTTCATCGTAGGATCTGATCTTTTGTCCCTGTAAGAGGAGCCCTTGGCACTCCTTATATAGTGGAACCCTGGGTACAAGCTAGGGCTGACATAAGTGCTTGCGTACCCTCTACTGTGGCCATGCCTGGTCGGCGTCATCCTCTGACAGTCCTGGTCGCCTCTGCCAGAGACAAGACAAGCCTCCATGCCTGTCCCATGCTTCCTCGTACCGCTTCGGTCAGCGGTATGGAGACTTGACACTCCATCCCGTGACTTCCGGGTCAGAGGTTAGGCAGCGACGTCCCGTCATGCTAGTGGCATGACGCCTGCCCCGTGATTGTAGGGACAAGACTTGTGCCTTGACCGTCTTCCGGGATACGGCTCCGTCTTCCCTCATCCGGCATATGCATGCCAGATACTCCTTAACTCGGTTCACCTTCCCTGCACACATGAAGAATCAAAGAAGATAATCCGACGTACAATTTGTATACCGGCTTCGGTATGTCGGTACGGTATGTCGGTATGGTATGTCGGTATGGTATGTTGGTTGACCTTTACCCGGTCAACACCGGGATAGCATTTTTCCCCTTATCTCGTCCCTATCCGGGGGTAGCCCCCCGACATTAGTCCCCGAAGCTGGCGCAGCCCTGCAGCCTCGGATGAAGGGCCACAGCAGGTTTTCCCGACAACAAGAAATTAACTGGGCACTGACATACCCTATGCCGGCTGAACGTACATGTCGCAACTTGCTTATTACTCGGTCTCGGTCTCGAAATCTATGTCGGATACGCTTCGACACGAGGAAAGATTTCTCGTCCTCTCTCAGTTATCTGTCATCATACGAGTCAAATCATCTCCACGGGATGCCTCGGTCTTTGTGCGCGGATGGACATGTCCATGGCACGTGGCGCTCCGGTCGTGCAGGCACTCGAGTGCCTTGACTGCAGCACCGCACGACGCCTCGAGTCCATCGGTAATTAATACGCTACCCCGGCTGTTACGATCCGTGGCCCATTATGTGGCCGATCGTGGGGCAGTTAGCCCACGATCCACGCCGATCGTGCGCAGAGAATCGTGGGATTGTGCCGTTGCTCCCGAGGGGATAAATAGGAGGGAGGGGGTTAACTCTTTCCCCCTCCGCTCATTTCCTTCTTCTTCCTTTCCTTTGCCTCTTCGCTCCTCCGCACGCAGAGCACGCCGCCGCCATTTCGCTCCGCGCGCACCATAGCCGCACATCTCCGCCGTCGGACGACGCGCCGGACCCCGTGGTCGAGGACTCCGCTGCCGCACTCCGTCGCCACCGTACCGCACCTCCGCGGTAAGCCTCCTCTTCTTCTTTCTGTCCTTTGTTTCTTCATCTTCTTCTTCTTTTTCCTGGCATGTTTCACCATGGATGCGGCAGGTCATACGCCGCCGTTCATCTCCTCGCCGTAGCTCTTTCCCCCTCTTCCTTTTTTCTTCTACGGTGAACTTTTCTCACCGCCGGTGATTTAATTTGCAGCTTTTCCCCGTACCTCCACTGAGATGTCGGACGACAACGCCGTTGACGTGGTTGAGGAGGGAGTGATGGAGGGATCCACCAGGGCCGCCTGGGAGGGCTCCGATGTAATTCGTGCCGAGATTGACTGGTTGATCCGGACCCGGCAGATACCGGACGGAGTTGAGTGTCGGTTACCCGGTCCCGAGATCACGCCGGATCCCAAGGAAGGAGAGTATGTCGTTTTCGTCGCGCACTTTGAACGCGGACTCGGACTTCCCGCCAGCACTTTCTTCCGGAACTTCCTCGACAAGTTCCTTCTCCAGCCACACCACCTTCCGGCTAGTTGATACGTCGAAAACGTATCTACTTTCCCGAACACTTTTGCTATTGTTTTATCTCAAACTTGTGTGTTTTGGATACAACTAACACGGACTAACGTTGTTTTCAGCAGAATTGCATTGGTGTCTCGTTTTTATGCAGAAAATCAACTTTCGGGAAAATCCGTGGAAAATATGGAAAAGTCAATATTTAACCGGGGGACACACGGAGCCAAAAGGCCAAGTGGAGGTGGGCCACGAGGGGCCCACACCACACGGTGGCGCGGGTGGGCCCAGGCCGCGCCACCACATGGTGTGGCCACCTCGGCCACGCCCCCGACGCCTCTTCGCGACTACAAGACCCCTTTCGACCTAAAAACCGGGGGGATTCGACCATTGCTGCAAAAACACTCCAGAACGCCGCCGCCACCGAAAACCCTATTTCGGGACCAGAAACTCCGTTCTGGCACCCTGCCGGGACGGGGAATTGGAGGAGATCGCCGTCATCGCCACCGACGCTTCTCCATCGACCATCCATGTTTCCCCCATCCATGTGTGAGTAAACACCCGCTGTAGGCTGAAGGGGATGGAAGGGATTGGATGTGATTATTCATGTAATGAGTTATAAGATTGTAGGGGCATAGTGCCTAGTACCTTATGGGAGTGTTGTAGACTTTGTTGCAACTTGTTGTGCTTAATGCTTGATGCTAGGGCCCGAGTGTCATTGATCTCAGATCTGAACATGTTATTTATTCATGATGATATGCATTATTTGTTGATCTTACCTGCAAGTTGTATACACATATTGCTGTCCGGAACCCGAGGCCCCAAAGTGACAGAAATTGGGACAACCGGAGGGGATGGTTGTGATGTGAGGATCACATGTGTTCACGGATTGTTAATGCTTTGCTCCGGTACTCTATTAAAAAGAGTACCTTAATTACCAGTAGTTTCCCTTGAGGCCCCGCTGCAAACGGGCTGGTAGGACAAAAGATGTTGTGCAAGTTTCTCCTTGTGAGCACGTACGACTATTTATGGAACGCATGCCTATGGTTACTTAGTACTCAGTTACTTTATTATTATCATCTGCAAATGCCTTGTCTTACTTATTACATGAATCATATCATCCATGCAGCGCCCATTCATCCATCCCTGTGCCTACAGTATTTTAAACCTGCTGTCTTCTGCAATATTTACTGCTGCCTTTATTTTATTGCTGTCTCTATTTTGCTACTGCTATTACTATAAAACGGTTGCTACTGATCCTTTGTTGCGAGCAAGTCTATTTACAGGTGCAGCTGAATTGACAACTCAGTTGTTAAGGCTTATAAGTATTCTTTGTCTCCCCTTGTGTCGAACCAATAAATTTGGGTTATACTACCCTCGAAGACTGTTGTGATCCCCTATACTTGTGGGTTATCAAGACTATTTTCTGGCGCCGTTGCCGGGGAGCATAGCTTTATTTATAAGCTCATCTGGAAGTGATATTGTTCGCTGCAACTCATTCATCATGGGTAAGCCTAATGATGGGAAGGTCCGCATTTTGCCTTCCACTACAAGAAGAGGTACAACTCTGAATTCCTCTGCTGCTCTTGATTCACCTACTGTCATAAGTCAACTTGTCACACCACCACAAGCTTCACGTGCTGGTACCTCTGCTGAATATGAAATTGTCTCTGAAAATTTTGATGATGTCTCAACTGAGATTGATAAAAATATTCCTTTGGGTTCTTTCTTAGATGCTGCTATTGCTAAGTCTAAACAAATTGAAAGTACTGAAACACCTGATGAAAACACTATTACACCTGTTGGTTCTCCTGTGTCTGTTGAATTCTCTACTGATGATCTTGATGATGCTTATGTGGAAATTAATGATAACTTCATTGATGAGTGCCTTAATACTGATGCAAGTGGCATTAAAAACCTTCTTGCAAAATATGCTGTTAAATATCAACCACCTATTGATCCTAAATTTGCCACTTCTCCCATAAGCATTAAAGATAAAGATTTTAATTTCTCTCTCGATGTGGCACACATATCTATTGTTGAGAAATCACCTTTTTGTGGTACTGAAAAAGAAAGTGCTGTGGAGCACATGAATGAGCTCTCTATTATGAGTGGCTTGTTTTCTGATGATCTGAAGAAAAGAAGGTACTTTGTTACTAAAATTTTCCCTTCTCATTAAAGGATGATGCTAAAGTTTGGTATAATAATTTGCCTCCTGGTTCTATTCGTAATCCTGATGAATTGCTTGATGTTTTCTTTCAAAAATATTTTCCTGCTAGTGCTCAACAAGCTGCTTTGCAGAGAATTTATAGTTTTGATCAGGAAGAAGGAGAGAAATTACCTGCTGCATGGTCAAGGTTTTGCTCTCTCATTAGAGCTCGGCCTGGGCATGATTTGGAAAAACATGATTTACTTGATATATTTTATAGTGGACTAACCATTGAATCTAGGGCATACCTGGATAGTTTTGCTGGTTGTGTTTTCAGGAAAAGGACTCCAGCCGAAGCTGAAGAATTGTTGGATAAAATAAGCCAAAATCATGATGATTGGACCATACCTGAACCACCTTCAACACCAATATCAAAGAAGAGAGGGATGATTGAATTAGATGATGAAAGAATGGAAGAGGCCAAGAAATCTCTCATAGAGAAGGGTATTAAATCTGAAGATGTGAAAAATCTACCACCCATAGAAGATTTATGTAAGCCAATTCCTCCTTCATCCACCATTGAGGTACACTCTCTCCAATACTTTAATGAATATGATATCCCTTATGGTAAACCTCCTAGTCAATGTTTAGATGAGTTGGATAATTTTATTGAAAAGCAAAATAGCTTTAATATGAGAATAGAAAATCATTTGATAGGAAATTCTCGTGCTATTGATAATTTGCATGATATTGTGGAAAGAACCTCTAATGATGTTAAAATGCTGGTTAAACACTTTCATATGGTGCAAACTCAAATTGATCAACTTACTAAAGTCCAAAAAGATATGCTAGTTAACACTTCTAAAGAAAAAGATAAGCATGTGTATGAAATGACAACTAGAGGTGGTGCTTCTACTCAGGATCCCTTATATCCTGAGGGACATCCCAAAAGAGTTGAACAAGATTCTCAACAAGTTAATGAAACTAATGATCCTTCTAAGAAAAAGAAGAAGAAGAAACATAAAAAGGTTGTAGAATCTCCTGAACCTGTTAATGATCCTAATAGTGTTTCTATCTCTGATGCTGAAACTGAAAGTGGTAATGAACATGATAGTGATAAAAATGATGCTTCTGATAAAGAGAAAGGTGATAAAGAACCTAAAAAGAATGCTAAAAGTAAAGAGAACACTAAAGAAGATTTTATTGCTAAGAAGCATGGTAATGAAAGAGAACCTTGGGTTCAAAAGCCAATGCCTTTTCCTGTTAAGAAACTTAAGTCAAAAGAGGAAGAACACTATAACAAATTTTGTGACTGGATGAAACCCTTGTTCTTGCAAATCCCTTTGACTGATGCTATTAAATTACCTCCTTATTCAAAATATATGAAAGATATTGTTTCTAACAAAAGGAAAATTCGTAATGAGGAGATCTCTACTATGCTTGCTAATTACTCTTTCAATGGCAAGGTTCCAAAGAAGTTGGGAGATCCAGGTATACCAACCATTCCTTGCTCTATTACAAGTAATTATGTTAAGACTGCTCTATGTGACTTGGGAGCAGGAGTTAGTGTTATGCCTTTCTCTCTTTATAAGAGACTTGATTTGGATAAATTGATACCTACTGATATTTCTTTACAAATGGCTGATAAGTCTACTGCTGTACCTGTTGGTATCTGTGAGAATGTTCCTGTTCAAGTAACTACCAATTGCTTGATTTTAACTGATTTTGTTGTTCTTGATATGCCGGAAGATGATAATATGTCTATTATTCTTGGGAGACCCTTTCTTAATACTGCAGGTGCTGTTATTGATTGCAACAAAGGCAAAGTAACTTTTAATGTTAATGGCACTGAGCACACTGTTCACTTTCCCAAGAAGATTAATAGAGTAACTGGAGTTCATACAATCTCTAATTTGAGAACTATCAAAGTTGGAAATATTGATTGTCCCATATATGAGCATCAAGAAGGATATCAAAATATTATGATTGGGACCATATCAATACAATATAAGGTAACATGATTGTTTTGTGAAGTTTAATTCATTTATGTCATTAAAAATTTATTTGATAGCAAGACTTGATCAACCTTGTTAACAAATGCTTTTTAATGCATGGATGGGATAAACAAAGTTGTGTTTCTTACCTTTTGTTTTAGCTACTGTAGTGTTGCTTAGTTGTCAAAAAGTTTTGTTGTTGTTGGTGTTTAAAAATAATTTTTCTGCCTGAGTTTAATTTGCTAAACACCCAGAAAAGTGAATTTTTCGAAGTTTTCAAAATCCAATAAAAAATTATACCATGAGTCTTATAAAAATGTGGGGATTCTGGAAATGCCTGGAGCTGACCAGGGGGGCCCACCATGTGGCCACACCACATGGTGGCGCGGCCCACCCTGGCCCGCGCCTGGGCATAATGTGGGGCCCCCCTGGCCCTCCACTTAACCATTCTCCTCCCTGGACACTCTATCTCCCCGACCATTCACCCACCATTGCTCAAACACGAGTTCTTGCTGCGATTTTTCGAGTTTTTGGATCTCCTTGTTCAGCCCATCATTTGTGCTGAAATTTGGAGCATTTGATCTCCGGTATGTGACTCCTCCACCTATCCATTTAGAATTTTGTTTAGTGAAGTATATGTTGAGTATTTTCAGATCATAGGTTGCAGGTTTGTGAGCTTGAATGTTTGTTTTAGACTTGGAAAAACTAGTTTTGATGCATGTTTAGCTCCCTGGCAATTCCCTGTGACAGTTTCCTTCAACTAGATGTCTAAAAATCAAGTTTTGTGTTGTTTGTTAAAAATTTCAGAAGATGCATAACCACACTTATGGAGAAATCTTTGAGAGGAATGCACCAAGAAGGGAGAGGCCTTCAAGATCAACCACTAGATTGAGGACATCTTATAATGAAGATCTCATTGCCCCAACTATTGATAATGAGCATGATGATGGAGATGCACATCCATCTTCATTCCCTTGTACTAACTTTGTGCATAATGCAGGGTTGGCACAATTCATTGAGGGAGAACCTCATCAATATGTGAAACTAACCATGGCTTTGGTGCAGGACTTTCTATTTAGTTACTCTTCACCTAACCCTATGGTGCACTATAAAATCTATAATCTGTCTGTCAATTTGCCTTTTGATGATTTTTGTGCAGCCATTAAGGTGCCACAGTGGGGATCGCTTGGGAAGATAAGAGGGCAACCAAAACCACTAATGGACCTGTACAAGGAGTTATGCCAAGGGAGAAGTTTCTCAGATGAGGACGGTAAAATTCGAAGTATTCAATTCCCATCTATTCGGTACTTTGCCTATTTTATTGCCAAATGTGTTCTAGCTAGAAAGACTGCCAGTAAGTTATCTGCCTATGATTTAGCTTTCATATCTGCTGCTTTGAAGCATGATAAGTCTTATAATATTGGTGCTTTGATAGCTTTCCGTTTAGCTGCTAACCGTGAGAAAGGAGGAATTTGTGGAGGTCTTATCGCCTCACGCTTACTAGCATTGCATGGTTTAGCTCCACATCCCTTAGATTTTCAGTTTCCTATTAAGAGGCTAGACTTTGATTCCATGGTTAGGCATAAGTTTATTTCTGGTCCTTCTAGCTTGAGTAGCTTAAGTTTTGAGATAACCTTTTTCAAGAAGAAGGGGTGGAAGATAGTTAAGTCCGAGCGTTTGGTCCTTTTGCCTGCACCCCTTTTGTTTGACCTTTATAACAGGGAAGGATGGTCGCTCATTGAAGACGAGTTTGATGCGTATGTTAAGGACCACAGTCAGCAGGTAGCGGATGATGGAGAGAGGACCGAGGATCACGCGATCCAGCCCACCTCCACCTCGGAGTATCCGTATCAGCAGCCTGGGCCCGACTACGACTACGCTAGAGACGATCCACCAGCTTGGAGTTCTTACCATCACTGGGATTGACCTCCACTTAGGCCAAAAGCCTAAGCTTGGGGGGAGGTATACCGACAACTCACTCATTTACATATCTTGTTCGGTCGGTTCTTTGTATATTCATGTTTCGTTTTCTTTTCTTTCTTTTAGTTGTTTGTTCTTTGGTTTGCTTTCCTAAACACAAAAAGACCAAAAATATTTTCGTTGTTTCTCTTTGTTTACTTTCTTTAATATTTAGTCTGTAGTTTGCTTAGTTGTTAAATTCGGTTTGTTAATTGAAAATCCAAAAATATTTTGCTTTGTTGGTTTGTTTCCTTTGGTGCTTATTTCTAAAATCGAAAACCCAAAAATATTTGTTGTTCTTCTTTGGTTTTGTAAAGCTTTATTGCAGAGAATAGCATTCTCCGGTGGCTCATGGAGCTTGGTTATCATTTTCTATTTATCCAACTTGCACAAGTGAAAAGCAATGATGATGATTTACGACAACTTGAGTTGGGTGAGAGGCTGGTATGAACACTGTTTGTTTTCATTTTTGTACATATACTTATCTATGTGAGCATGCTTAGTTGGTTCATGTGAGGTATATGTCATTTAATGGATGCTTAGTAGTTCATGTTCTCTCATGTTTAGTTCCAATTTATTAATAGTAGATAGCATGCCATGTTAATTTGCTTGCAAGCCATGTTAATTTGCTTGCATTGTATTGTTCATCGTTCGGTATGACATTGTGGTATCCTCCTCTGGAGAAATTCATTTGATCGACTTGGCACATGCTCATGCATGCATATGACTAAACAAAAAGTCAATAAGCCTCGATGAATTACATTGCTTCAGAGTACTTGTATCACTTTTATGCCCCATTTAATTTTATTCTGTCGCAAGTATGATTATGATGGTTATTGCTCTCTTGATTGTCGCTTCCCAGTCTTTGCTAAGCCTTCACTTGTACTAAGCGTATGGTTCGCTTGTGCTTCCAAATTCTTATAAACCAAGTTATTCCAAAGAGTCCACCATATCTACCTATCATATGATATTTTCTGCCATTCCAAGTAAATTTTCATGTGCTACCTTTAAAACTTTCAAAATACTTCCCAATTTGTGACACTGTTCTTAGCTCATGAAGAAGTAGTAGTTGGCTATGTCGTCTTCCATACTGAATTAAGTACCCCCCTGACTCGCATGCTTCATCAAGCTTGTCATTAATTTTGCAAAGAGCTGGTTAGACCATTATAACATCAAAAAAAGTAAATTCAAAAATAGACACTCCTCCATGGTAAGAGAATGTTGGCAGGCACCCGTGGATTCGGCTAGCCATGGTTTGTGAAAAGCAAGGTTGGGAGGAGTGTCATATTATAAAAAGCATGCTATAAGTGCTTAATACAAATTCGGAACTGCTCTCAACTTGTTTAGTATGGAAGATGACAGAAACTCTATTACCATTCGTTGACAAAAACAATCACCTCTCAAAAACATTTTATCTCTGTTTCAAAAATAAAAAGCTCTAGCACATGATAATCTCTGCTTCCCTATGCGAAGGGCCAATCTTTTACTTTTATGTTGAGTCACCATCCTCTTTCTTTCAGCACCTTCTTGAGAGCTTAACTATCATTCTTAGTGCAATGTGCTTGTCCCAGAATACGGTTAATTGTGGTATAACTGTGATGCTTTTATCTTTGATAATATTTACCTCTAGTCTTCTCTTGAACTTCAGAGGTGCCTGGGCATTTATGTTTTGCGTGATTAAAAAACAGGCAAGCGAGATACCACTTTATCATGCCTTATTATGAGCTTTGCAATCCTGTTTAGAGATATGTTCTATGTTGTTTACTATTAAGATGTTGGTCTCTTTTCATGTTTGACATAGCTACTTTGTGATATTATTAGCATGTATCTTGTTATGAATTGTCTAAGCATTTGTCCATGTAGTGAGTATATATGCATTATATGAAGCAAATGTGTTCGTGAAAGTTCTTTTATCACTCTCAGTTTTCAACTGAATTGCTTGAGGACAAGCAATAAGCTAAGCTTGGGGGGGAGTTGATACGTCGAAAACGTATCTACTTTCCCGAACACTTTTGCTATTGTTTTACCTCAAACTTGTGTGTTTTGGATACAAGTAACACGGACTAACGCTGTTTTCAGCAGAATTGCATTGGTGTCTCGTTTTTATGCAGAAAATCAACTTTCGGGAAAATCCGTGGAAAATATGGAAAAGTCAATATTTAACCGGGGGACACACGGAGCCAAAAGGCCAAGTGGAGGTGGGCCACGAGGGGCCCACACCACACGGTGGCGCGGGTGGGCCCAGGCCGCGCCACCACATGGTGTGGCCACCTCGGCCACGCCCCCGACGCCTCTTCGTGACTACAAGACCCCTTTCGACATAAAAACCGGGGGTGATTCGACCATTGCTGCAAAAACACTCCAGAACGCCGCCGCCACCGAAAACCCTATTTCGGGACCAGAAACTCCGTTCTGGCACCCTGCCGGGACGGGGAATTGGAGGAGATCATCGCCGTCATCGCCACCGACGCTTCTCCATCGACCATCCATGTTTCCCCCATCCATGTGTGAGTAAACACCCGCTGTAGGCTGAAGGGGATGGAAGGGATTGGATGTGATTATTCATGTAATGAGTTATAAGATTGTAGGGGCATAGTGCCTAGTACCTTATGGGAGTGTTGTAGACTTTGTTGCAACTTGTTGTGCTTAATGCTTGATGCTAGGGCCCGAGTGTCATTGATCTCAGATCTGAACATGTTATTTATTCATGATGATATGCATTGTTTGTTGATCTTACCTGCAAGTTGTATACACATATTGCTGTCCGGAACCCGAGGCCCCAAAGTGACAGAAATTGGGACAACCGGAGGGGATGGTTGTGATGTGAGGATCACATGTGTTCATGGATTGTTAATGCTTTGCTTCGGTACTCTATTAAAAGGAGTACCTTAATTACCAGTAGTTTCCCTTGAGGCCCCGCTGCAAACGGGCTGGTAGGACAAAAGATGTTGTGCAAGTTTCTCCTTGTGAGCACGTACGACTATTTATGGAACGCATGCCTATGGTTACTTAGTACTCAGTTACTTTATTATTATCATCTGCAAATGCCTTGTCTTACTTATTACATGAATCATATCATCCATGCAGCGCCCATTCATCCATCCCTGTGCCTACAGTATTTTAAACCTGCTGTCTTCTGCAATATTTACTGCTGCCTTTATTTTACTGTTGTCTCTATTTTGCTACTGCTATTACTATAAAACTGTTGCTACTGATCCTTTGTTGCGAGCAAGTCTATTTACAGGTGCAGCTGAATTGACAACTCAGTTGTTAAGGCTTATAAGTATTCTTTGTCTCCCCTTGTGTCGAACCAATAAATTTGGGTTATACTACCCTCGAAGACTGTTGCGATCCCCTATACTTGTGGGTTATCACTAATGCCATACTCGCCCTTTCCTCCTTCGCCGCCTTCACGGAGGGCTACCTCGGCCTCTGGCCATCTATCAATCTCTGGTCGAAGTTCTTCGCTTTCCGGAAGCAGGTTGTCCCGAACCCGGACGATCCCGATGCAATCAAAGAGATGACGCAGTGCGGAGCCGCCACCATCGTTCCCCGGCATAACACCATCTTTCCCCGGGTTCAGGGACCGGAGTTATGCCGAAAATGGCTCCGGTCCTTCTTCTACGTGAAGAACACGACCGGGGTTGACCTCATCAACCTACTGGCATTCAAGATTGGGCCTCCAACGAGTCAACACAACTGGAGGTACAATTCGAGAGATAAGATCCCAGAAGTCAATGCCGTCCAAGAACTGCTACCCTAGCTTAAGGAGGCAGGGCTGACGGGTGAAGATCTGGTGACGACATTCGTTAGCCGCCGGGTCTCCCCACTGCAGCGCCGGGTCCACAAGATCTGCCACATGAGTGGCCCTCTTGACCCGACTCGGACGAGCACCTTTGAACTGACGAAGGAGCAAGTTCGGCGGCGCGTCAAGGCGATTGCCACGGTGCAGATGACCGCGGAATGGGAATGGGGCCTGGAACCCCACAGCCGGCGCAACCTCCCGCCAGCGGTAAGTAGCGTAAAGTATTTGCCGACATAAGCTTTATGTCGACATTTCCTCCTATGTCGGTTTAATTTCCTCCTATGTCAGTTTATTGTTTTACCTTTGATGTCAACTGGACTCTTTGTCATTATGCAGAGATTTGCTCGGCAGGCGGTCGAGGACGGATCGGACCCAGCCGCCAATTGGGGTGCGGACCGGGTCGTAGCCGATTCGGAAGATCCGGATGACGAGGACAATGTGCCGATTCCCGTCGCCGTTCCGGGTCCTGCCACGGGTAAGACTCGCGCCTCCTCCCTCCGAGATTGGTCGGAGGACGAAGACGATGATTGTCAGATTTTAGAGGTATATGATCCTCGCCCGATTGCGTTCTCATATCCGGTGCCCTCGCCCCCAGCTGATTCGGACGACCAGGTGCTCGAGGTGGAACCCCTCGCCGTGGCAGGAGCCAAGGGCCCGTTTCGGAAGCGCTGCAAATCCCGCGTCCTCCAATGCCGGGACTTCCGACACCTCAGGTCCCCCGCCAAAGAAGCAGAGAAAGAAAACGATAGTGAAACGCCACGAGCGGCCCGTCACCAAGGGGTAAGACTCCCTTTTGCCGACATAAACTTCATATTCTTGATTATGCTTGTTTTCCCTCTTTTTTCTCCTTCTAACGATATATCTTACTGCTTTGTTTTACAGCATGGCTCCTCTGGAGGTCCCCCCGACCGCGTCCACTGACCGGGTCCCGCTCAGGACTCCGACACCACCTTAGCCCGACGACGCCCAAGTTCCAAGTCCACCACGGACAAGTCCAGCAACAGATCCATTGGTTCCGAGATCCGGAGCTGGAGACGCGGGTTCGGTTGGGACCGACATACCAGTGTCCGACCGAGATGCGAATCTCGGAGCCAGCTCTTCGACCCTCGAGATAGAGAAGACTGTGGTTCCGGAGGTCTCGGAACGACGGAAACAGCAGCAGCAGCAAGAACCACCACAACAACAGCAGCAGCAAGAACCACCACAACAGCAGCAGCAGCAAAAACCAC
Source organism: Puccinellia tenuiflora (assembly GCA_012064385.1). Classification (NCBI taxonomy): domain Eukaryota; kingdom Viridiplantae; phylum Streptophyta; class Magnoliopsida; order Poales; family Poaceae; genus Puccinellia; species Puccinellia tenuiflora. Next base: position 434,753 of record QRDG01000179.1, on the reverse strand, counting down.
CACAACAACAAACTCGACATCAACAGCCCTCGTCGCCGCAACCACCGCCCGCTCCGGCACAATCGCGGCGACAAACCCCTCCTAAACAGCAGCCACGACAATCTCCTCTGAAACAGCAGCCGCAACAGAAACAGAAGAGAGCTGCACCCACTACGGCCTGGAAAGCACCGGAGAAAGCTGCACCCACTGCGGCCGGGAAAGCACCGGCAAAAGAAGTGCCGCTTCCCCAAGGGAAACCCGGTGCAGCAACGACGGTGACCAGCGTCTAGACAACTGCGGTTAACTGGGGGTTCACCCCTCTGAAAACTTTGATTGGGAGAAGCTTGGGCTCCCTTGAGTAGCTTCATATGGACTGGAATGCCGCCGACACCAGCGAGGTGACCTCGCGATCATCAGTGGGCCAGATCTCGGACCATCCTGCAGGGCCAAGCCTAGTTGCCCAAAAGATGTTCATAGCAAAGGCTGCCCTCCTTGAAGCCGACCGAGTTGCCGAGGTAAATACTGCCAAACAAAGACTCACTGTTTCATCTTCTCAATGTAGATATTCCATTATCCCCAGTCCCCGAGATTCGGGTCGAGTAACTGAAACTCGACCGAGTAAAGATTACTCGGCGTGAATCTTCACAAATAACATTATTATTTCATTGTTGCAGGCTTGCATGAATGCTCGAACTCGGCTGCACCATAAACTTATATTGGCGCACAGATCGCTCAAGGACAAGTGCAATCAGCTGCAGGCCGAGTTGAGGGACAAAGGTACTCTTATTTTTTGCCGACATCTCGATTATGCTTAAACTGTCTTGTTCTGACTCCTCCATCTACCTCATTTACCGACATAAACAGCCGGGACAGAGGCCAAGATGAAGGAACTGCAGGAGCAGGTCACCGCCCTTGAGAGTAAGTTATCCTCCTTGGTATAATTTGTACTTGTGTCAATTTTTTCCATTCTGATATTGCTATCTCAGCACAGCTGAGCAAAGAACCTCTGCGGACAGCCACAAGGTTGAGCTCTCGAAGGAGCGGGAAGAGATATCCCGGCTGAAGGCCGAGCTTGACAGATCTCGGGGTCGCACTGCCGAGGTGGAGAAATCTGCCGTCGAGGAGAAACATCTCCGGGACGAAGAGAGTCGGAAACTCAAGGAGTCCCTTGAGGAGTTCGAGTCTCGCGCAACCTCAGCCGAGGGTGAGCTCGAGGCCCTAAAGACCAAGATCACGCGCTGGTTGGCGGAGTTTTCCTCTATCAATGGCGAGATGGACAGTAAGCCCTTTTCCTTTTCTCTCATTATCCGATATCCATTATTTATCTCCATGTGACTTATCTCGGTGTTAGCCATTTTTAATTCAAAGAACTTCCCCCACTCCAAAGCAGCTGCGGACAGCAACACCCGCAAATTCCGGGAGAGGAAGATCCGAGATGGCCCAATCTCGGCCGATTGGGACATGGACGATCATCTGGTGGCCTTGAAATCGCGCATGTCGCCACTGAGGGCTATCGGAGTGGGACTCCTCTCCTCTGCGATCCGGGTTTACAGAGCTCTCTGCCCCGAGTCTCAGCCCCCGGCGTCAGTTGATGAGCTAACCAAGTGCTTGCTGGGTTGCGAGGACCGACTCGACGATTGGCGGTCATCTGCCACCCGAGTCGGTGCGGATGAGGCCCTGATGTACGTGCTATCTTGGTACGAGGGGATCAATCTCGACGCACTCAAGACTTTGCGCGATGGGTCCAAATGGACCACTGACCCGGATCTCATCCGGCGTCGCCAAGAAACGGCGTACTCCCTCATCCAGTATGCTCCAGTGCACAGCTTTGTCGCTGGTCAGCGGGTTCCTCAAGCGGAAGAAATCGCGGATGTCGACGAGGGCGAAGAAGGAGATGAAGAATCAGTCGATGAGGAGATTGAGGCCGACACACCGCCCGAGACTGCCACCGGCACTGCCACGGAGTCCACGGCCGAGGAAACCGCCGCCGAGACCCTAGCCTCTCCTTCTGCTACAAAGGCCTCTGATGCTGCTGTCTAGATTTAGAAAAAACTCAACTAGTTACATCCCCGGGATGTCGAGCGCATATGTAATATATACCTTAAGCTTTGTATGGTTGGTATTTGATACTTTACTTTGCACATTTTGACAAGTTTAGCCGTATGCCGGACCACTTTGAACCGAGTCCCCGAGTTTACTTTCTTGTTCACTATACTTTGCCATCTCTGCTCTTGCCTACCATTTTGGTGTTTGGCAGTCGAGTCATAAGATCACAGCGATATAGCATACAGTACTTAGAAACTTTGAGAAACAGTCAAGGCCATCCGACATAAAACACATGATTAACAAAAAGAAACCGAATCGCTCCTGGACCGAGTCCCCGAGTCTGTTTTCTTGTTTACTGCACCTAGCAACCTTTGCTCTTGCCTACCATTTTGGTGTTTGGCAGTCGAGTCACAAGATCACAAAAACATAGCATACAATACTCACAAACATGGAGACATGGTTTTTAGAGCCATCCGACATAAGGAAAACAAAGACAAGCACATAGATAAACACAAATATTTTCCACAAGGCAGTCCCCGAGTTTCTTTTCGGCGTGCCGACATTTCACTTCAGGGTTTTGAGATACATACAGTGGGTCCTTAAGAGTAAAAAGGGCGAAGAAGAGCTACATTCCAAGGTCGTTTGGTCTCCTCTCCGGATCTGTCCATCCTGTTCTTCACCTGTTTCTGAGCATCTATAAGATAATAGGCATCATTGTGCAGAGCCTTGCTCACGATAAATGGCCCTTCCCATGGAGGTGACAATTTGTGCATCTCGGCTGTGCGCTGCACAAGCCTAAGCACCAGGTCCCCCTCTCGGAACTTGCGAGGGTTCACCTTCCGACTGTGGTAACGTCGGAGATTTTGTTGATATATTGACGATTTGGACAATGCCAATTCTCGTGCTTCTTCGAGTAAATCGATGTCATTTTCCCGGGCTTCCTTTGCCTCAGACTCGGTATATAACGCGACTCTTGGCGAGTCATGCTCTATGTCGGTTGGCAGAACTGCCTCTGCTCCATAGACCAGGAAGAATGGCGTGTAGCCAGTAGAGCGATTCGGGGTAGTCCTTAGACTCCACAATACAGCCGGGATCTCATCCAGCCAACACCCCGGAGCACGTAGCAGTGGCTCAATTAGTCGGGGTTTTATGCTGGATAAAACCAGAGCGTTTGATCTTTCGACCTGCCCATTGGACTGTGGATGTGCGACCGATGCCAGGTCTAGCCGGATTCTCTTTTCCTGGCAGAACCGGGCAAAAGCTCCTTCGGCGAAATTGGTGCCATTATCCGTGATAATGCTGTGCGGATGACCATACCTTAGGATAATATCCTTCAGGAATGATACGGCTGTGCAGCCATCACATTTTCTTATCAGTTTTACCTCGATCCATTTGGTGAACTTGTCCAGCATTATCAATATATGAGTCATGTTGCCTCGGGCCGGTTTGAACGGTCCCAGCATGTCCAGGCACCACACCGCAAATGGCCAGGTGATGGGGATAGTGTTGAGTGCTGAGGCCGGCATATGAATCTTGTTGGCAAATCTTTGACATCCTTCACATTTCCGGACTATATCCTCTGCCTGCTCCAAAGCTTTGGGCCAGTAGAACCCGTATCGGAATGCCTTAGCCACAATGTCCCTTGACGAAGCGTGATGACCACATTCTCCTTGATGAATATCCCGGAGGATTTCTTGCCCTTCTTCTGGTTCGACACATCGCTGAAGCACGGTGGTCACGCTTCTCTTGTACAGCTCACGGTTGATGATGGTGAAGGATTTGGATCGCCTCTGTATTTGCCTGGCCGAGACCTCATCACTCGGTAAACTTCCATTCAACATGAATGTCATGATGGGTTGTGCCCATGCCGGTACCGGACGAGTTCCGCGTACAGGCTCATCAATTTCCATCGCATCAACCGACATTACTATACCCGACATAGGCTGACGAGTCCCCGAGTCCTCCCAAGAAGTCCCCAAGTTCCGCCAAGCGGCTCTCCAGTTTTCCAGCACTGTTCTCGAGTCCAGTAGAACGCATCCGACATCCACGGAAGTCCCCAAGTCCTGTGGAGCAGTCCCCGAGTCCTGCAGCCTGCTCCCGACATCCACGTCCATTGGGACGACATCGGGTTCCGGATTACCCGGGATAAATATTGACTCAGATTCGGGTGAAGGCTTGATTGATGGTTTGCGAAGATGCTCCAGTGACACTCCGGGTGGGATGGCATGTCGGTATGATCCAATATTGGATAGCATGTCAGCACTTTCATTTTCTGTCCACCGGATGTGATTGAACTCGCAACCATCAAAGTACCCCGAGAACTTCTGGACATGGAACCGATACGCCGCCATGTTGGCATCCAGGGCATCCCAGTTGCCTGATGTTTGCTGAATCACCAGATCCGAGTCGCCATAGCATATTATCCGGCAAATTCCGATTTCCTTGGCCACCTCGAGTCCATGAATCAACGCCTCATACTCGGCCACATTATTGGATGCCGCGAAATGGACTTGCAGCACATATTTCAACTGGTCTCGCTTTGGCGAGGTGAGAACCACGCCGTCCCCCAGGCCCTCTTTCACTTTGGACCCATCGAAATGCATCTTCCAGTAATTGGAGTCAGGCAGAGATGGCTCATACTGCATCTCGGCCCAATCAACAAAGAAATCAGCCACCGCTTGAGATTTGATGGTATCTCTCCTTGCATATTGCGGCGCGTAAGCCGCCAGCTCAATAGCCCACTTGGCTACCCGGCCACTCGCATCCTTATTGCCGATGATCTCCGAGATAGGGGCCGCACTTACAACGGTTATAGGATGCTTCTGGAAGTAATGTTTCAGTTTCTTGGCCGCCATGTACACTCCATAGGTCATTTTCTGGTAGTGAGGGTAATTTTGTTTTGAGGTGGAGAGCACCTCACTCAAGTAATACACCGGTCTCTGCACCGTAGTTCCCCCTTCTTCTCGTTCTACCACTACTACGACACTAACGACCCGGTTAGTGGCCTCAATGTAGAGTAACATGGGCTCTCTCGGTAGAGGTGAGGCTAATATTGGCGTTGTAGCCAACATTATTTTTAGCTCATGAATGCATCTGCTTGCGGCGTCCAACTGAACCTATCCGATTTTTTCATCAGTTGGTACAAAGGCAGGGTCTTTTCTCCCAACCGACTTACGAAACGACTCAAGGAGGCCAGGCAACCCGTGAACTTCTGGACATCCCTGAGACATCTCGGTAATTTCATGTTTTCTATTGCTCGGATTTTAGTCGGGTTTGCCTCGATACCTCGGCTCGACACGAGGAAACCGAGTAACTTGCCTGCCGGCACCCCGAATGTACATTTATCCGGGTTAAGCTTTAGCCGGAATTTTCATAGGTTTGCGAATGTCTCTTTGAGATCATCTAACAAGGTATGTTTTTCCTTGGTCTTGATGACTATATCGTCGACATACACCTGCACACTTTTACCTATCTGATCATGCAAACATTTTTGCATACATCGCTGATAAGTAGCACCGGCATTTCTCAAACCAAAGCACATGACACGATAGCAATAAGCCCCGTACGGGGTGATAAAGGCAGTCTTTATTTGATCCGCAGGATTCAAATGTATTTGGTGAAAACAAGAGTACGCATCTACAAATGATAACAGTTCACACCCGGCCGTGGAGTCAATCACTTGATCGATCCGGGGCAACGGGAATGGATCTTTAGGACATGCCTTGTTCAGATGTGTGTAATCAATACACATGCACCAGACTGTGGCCGCATTTGGGTCATCCTTCTTCTTCTCTACCAGGACCGGGTTAGCCAACCAGTCCGGGTACTGCACTTCCACGATGGATTTTGATGCGAGTAACTTGGCTATCTCATCACCTACTGCCTTTCTTCTCTCCTCAGCGAGACGCCGCGTAGGTTGCTTCACTGGCCTAGCTTCCGGCCTGGCATGCAATGAGTGCTCAGCCAACTTCCTCGGAACACCCGGCAGGTCCTGATTGGACCATACAAAGATATCCCGATTCTCACGGAGGAAGTTGATGAGCTCGCCTTCCTATTTGCTGTCCAACTCGGCACCAACGATGATGGAGTGGTCCGGGTTAGCCTCATCGATGCCGATTTTCTTTGACTCCTTCGCCGCCTGGAAGGTCGCAGTCTGCTGCGGGTTAGCCATACTCGGCATACCAAGCTGAGATGCCTGGGCCAGAGCCACCACCTCATGGATTCTCCTCTTCTCCACGGCTATCACCAGTGACTCGGCCAGAAGTGACCCGGCCGAGGCGCACTCCATGGAACGCTTGTAGTCGCCCGGGATGGTGATGACACCATTTGGACCCAGAATTTTCATCTTCAGGTAGGCCACATGAGTGGACGCCATGAACTTGGCTAGTGCTGGCCTACCGAGTAAGGCATGGTATGGACTTTCGAGGTCCACGGCCTCAAACAGAAGGCTCTCCGTTCTGCAGTTGCCCTTGCCGCCGAAAGCAACATCGACCCAAATTGTGCCCATGGGTGCATGCGAGACACCCGGCACTATACCATGGAAGGTGGTCCTACTTGGCTGCATCATGTTCTCGGTTATGCCGAGTTTGACCATGGTATCCCGGTACATGATGTTGATGTTGCTCCCGTTATCAACGAGAACCCGGGAGAACCTGACATTAATGATGGGCCCGACGAATGTCGGATCTAATACTAGAGCATAACCCCTGGGTTGGGCATGACCTTGGGATGGTCCTTGATGCTCCAGCTGATCTCATCCTCGGACCAGTATATGAACTTCGGCACAGCCGGTAAGACGGCATTTACCTCCATCGCGCGTCGGTGCTGGCTCTGCTTGTCAGTCGGTTCGGTCACAAAGACCATGTAACTCTGGTGGGGCTCTCGGTACTAGTTCTGCCGACTCGGGCCAGCATTGTTGTTGTTGTTGTTGTTGTTGTTGTTGGTGTTGTTGTTGGTGTTGGCCACATTGGCCACCTGGTTGACATTCTCCGGCTATATTCGGTCATCCGCTGGCCTCTGCTGGGTGTTCAACGGCTGAGTGTTTGCACCCGTGAGAGGTGCAGGTCGAGCCACCGGACCAGCACTTTCCGGCTTGCGCTGGTACCAACTGCAGTTCCGGGTGGTGTGGTTAGACGGTCTGCTGGGATGCTTGGTGTGGAAACTGCAAGGCCCATCCAACATCATCTCGTAGGTATACCTCTGCTTGTCATCCCACTGCTTCTTGTCACCATTCCATGGCTTCATTTCACCATTCCATGGCCTCTTCTCGCCACTCCATGGCCTTTTTTCGCCATTCCATCGCATCTTTCCCTCTGAGTTTTGGCCCCAAGCGGGACCATCATTCTTTTGGCGCTGGCTACTGCTGGCATCCACCTGATCTTGATCAACAGCGGCGACATGGTCTGACCCGTATCGGTAGTCCGGCCTGTCATCTCTTCTCTTGCCCCTGTAATCTGGGCGATCGCTTCGCCGGCCAGATCTGTCTCTATCGAACGGGGCCAGCAAGGGCTGAGTCGGGTCACCCAGGGCATAGCTATCTGCTATCTTGATTGTCTCGGCCAAGGTGGCCGGCATCTCTCTCTGGAGTCTCTGCCAAAGCATGGAGCCATGTCGGCATCCTTGTGCAAACCATGCGATGGCCTGCGACTCTATGACTCCTTCATAGGAGTTGCAGATCGTGCTCCACCGGGTCAGATACTCCCGGTAAGTTTCGTCCTCCCTCTGCCGGCACATGGAAAATTGTTGAGGACGATTCGGCTTCTTGTATGTGCTGGAGAAGTTGCTGACGAAAGCATCGGAGAAGTCCAACCAGCAGTCAATGCTGTCCTCCTCCAGGTTGTTCAAACAGATTCGGGCTGGTCCCTCAAGCATTTGCGGCACATACCGCACTGCCCATCGGCGGCTGCCACCAACAATGTGCACTGCTATGACATAATCGGTCAACCAATCCTCCGGCTTAGTACTGCCGTCATACATCTTGGCACCCCGGGGAAGCTGGAAGTTTGGCACCGGTGCCTGCTTCATTATCCGGGGTCCAAAACATGCCGAACCCGGTGGGCCTTGCTCCTCCAGGAGTTCATACAGATAGATTATGTCAAGCTTGTTGCGGACATCATGTGCCGGCAGTTGGCGAGTTCCCAGCCTAGCACCGAGTGCACCCTCGGACGCCAGGTCTCTGAATCTTGTGTACCCGGCCCGCTCCATGGCCGAGTAAACATCGTCATATCGGTCGGCGGCCTGTTCGTCATACCCGGCACCACGTCGTTGCCGAGGTGGATTAGGTGCCGGATACCGAGGTGGCTATCCCTGATTTGCCGGGTGAACCCGGCCGGCTCCTTGCTTGCCCTGTGCGGGTTCGGGGACTCCCTCGCCGGCATTGCCTTGCTCGGCTATCTGCTTTCCGGCATAGACCGGATCATACGTCTGCAGCTGCTTGTTTTTACCAGAGTTCACACTCCGATCACGGCTTCTACCGACATACGGCGACGAGGCCTGTCCCTTGGACATTCCACCGACACCACCATTCGAGTGAATGTACTGGGATCCACCTGCACCCGGGTTTGCCTTGTGGAAAGCCTCATTCTGACGATTGGCAATAGCTACCAACTCGTTTACCCGGTCCTGCTGCCTACGACGAGCATCACCGGATAAGCTGGGTAACTCGGCAGCGGCTGCCTCTGCAGCCCTAAGGTTCTTGCCAGGGGTGCTATACCTAGGCTTATCAGCCGACACATGACTAGCAGTTCTACTAGATTTGGATCTACCATCTCTAGCAATCTCGGCATTGAGGTCTCTGCCTCGGGTGTGCACCTCATCCATGCGACTAACAAGGTTTGCTACTGGAGTAAAACCATGAGCCGAGTTATACTCACGGAGAGAGATATCGAAATCTCGCCTGACTCGGGCTACCTCTATAGCCTCCTGGAGTATGCTCTTGCGCTGCTCGTCCAGCTCAGCTTGAGCCAGAGCTGCATCTGCACTCGGAGCAACTGGGGTGGCCAGCTTCTCGATCACGTCCTGAAGAGGACTAGGCGTCACCGGCACGCCGGATGTACTGGCCTGCGCCGTGCGGTTCTCCGGCCTCTCCAATGGCGGGCGCGCCGTTCTTGCTGACTTGGTGCCGACGTCGGCATCACCAGCCGTGGTTTTGCCGGCACCGGCGACCGGAGCGGTCATCATGACCTCCACGCAGCTAGCGGGGCGAGCGGTGCGCCGGCCGCGAGCTGCGCAGACTGCGGGAGGATCCGCACCAACCTGCACCCTTTCGGGAAACCAGCAGGGGACCTCGGTGGTGACGTAGACCGTGAGCGCGCTGAAGTCGATGAGGCAGCCATTCCGAGGTAAGGCCTGCTGCCGAAACAGCCTGCGTTGTCGCTGACGATGTTGAGCGAGCCGAATCTGTGGACAAGGCCATAGAGCACGCGCTCGCCCGAGGCAATGAGGGAACCCGTCCGGATGAAAACTCCAGCTAGGGCCGCTGTTGGCCCCACGGTGGGCGCCAACTGTCATGGTGGTATCACTGCAGATGCCATAGGATGGCTTGAGTTGGGGCCGATGGACGCTGGAGGCACCGGGGAGGGTTGGTGCATAGGAATACGCACACAGAGTACACAAACACACACGATCTACCCAGGTTCAGGGCCCTCATGAAGTAGGGACAAGACGTGTGCCTTGACCGTCTTCCGGGATACGGCTCCGTCTTCCCTCATCTGGCATAGGCATGCCAGATACTCCTTAACTCGGTTCACCTTCCCTGCACACATGAAGAATCAAAGAAGATAATCCGACATACAGTTTGTATACCGGCTTCGGTATGTCGGTACGGTATGTCGGTATGGTATGTCGGTTGACCTTGACCCGGTCAACACCGGGATAGCATTTTTCCCCTTATCTCGTCCCTATCCGGGGGTAGCCCCCTGTAGCGCCCTGACCCCAGAGTTATACAGTGAAACGTTGTGCAACCGGTCATGCTACACAATCAAGGGTTACTGGGGTTACCAATCCCAGGCCAAAACACATTGGCAGGCGTGCTCGGAATACATCATCGGCACACAACACCTCGATCATGCCATAAGCTCCGACATCGCTTTCACGTATAACAAAGAGACCAAGACTGCGGAACGAACTGGCACATCACAGACTCTACGACACAAAGATATCATAGTTCAACTCATATAATTGAGAAAGATAGCAAATGACACATCAGAGGTCACTGACCCATCATTACAACAAGCGGAAGCAAATTAAAGTTGTCTAAACAACAAGATCCAAATTATGGCCTAAGAGGCCTACAGATAAACATCCCGTGCCAGCCTGTTCCATGACGTCCCAAGCTGCCACCTGGGAACCCCAGACTACTCGTCGAAGTCAACGTAGAACCCACCTTCCAGTTCGGTGGAGTCCTCCTCTGAAACAAATAATAAGCAACAAAGCAAGGCTGAGTACGACGTACTCGCAAGAATTAGTAGGGCGATATAGGCCCGATGCTGACGGAGGCTTTAAAGCTGTATAAGTAGTTGTTTTTGCAGAAAGCTAGTTTTTTATCCTTCGAAGACTAAGACTCATGGCATCGACTACTCAGAGGTTTTCATAAGGGGATAAGATAGTAAACTTTTCTTCTTCGGTTCCCATGGAACCTACTGTCATCAGAATCACCACTTATCTCCACCAAGGCACTCCCTCGAATCTCCCTCGAGGAAATGAACCTTTTAACACAAGTTGAGTTGCAACCTCTAGCTGCCAGATTTTAATTAAGATCAGGTTCAGGTTTTCTATGAGCTAATCCGCCTTTCCCAAGATTTTGTCCATAACCGTGGACACGGCTTTTCGAAAAGATTAAACCCTACAGGGGTGTACTGTTTTTACCATTGGTACCGTCCGACCCCTTGCCTGTACATTTAGCTCTCTTCCGGGGAAAGCCGGCAGGGCGGGCGCGGTTAAACCTTTACAAAGCATGAGACTATCCAAGGGTCATCGTGACGACAGGACAAGTTCAGCTGCCTATTTCAACACCCTGCCCCATCGCCACTCCTATCAACACCACCATCATCATCATCATCTTCTTTTTCATCCATCCAACTCACACGCAAATGGAAAGCACAAACTAGAGGACCCTTGGATACGCCCGCACTAATTATTCGGTTAGTAAGGAGCCCATACTCCCACCTCTGGAAGCACGCTCGGTTTCTTGGTTCTAGCTAAAAGCACTCTCAGCCTAGGCGGCAAGAATGAGGAAAAACACCAACAACCTTGTTGGCAACTCATCCAAGCCTTTTAGCAAATTAATTATTAACACAAGTTTCCACCATTGTCCGACATTCAATCCACTCCACAATTATGGAAATTATTCAACGGACAACTTAAGCATCGACTAAGCATGGCTAAGCATATCTAAGCATAACATACATCAGATATGATTTATCTCAGGCCAACACATCAAGCTATGGTTCATAGGTAGGGAAACATAGTAATGGTTCAGGGAACATGCAAGTTATAGGAATTCTATCCACTGACAAAAGTTGTTGCTAGAATCGAATGCAATATTATGGTGGATAAAATACTTGTACTAATAGGATGAGATATGCCAAGAAGGTTAGGTTAGCTCTTGCCTTGTTGATAAAGATGGTCGCGATGGTTGTCGAGGTATTGTGGTGGAACCTCGACTCCTGAATCTACCGAAACACAAACAATAACAAAGGACGAAATAAATATCAAGAAGACAAGGTGCAATGCACAATCATGATGGGATGATCATATTATGCAATTAAAAGTATTTGGGCATGTCCCACAAGTTAAATGGAACCCCTAAATTAAATATTGTAATTATTGGGTTAAAACTCCATCTTTAACTTAGTGAATTAGGTGTTTAACCAAAATATCCAGTACTGAATTATGAGGTAAAGATGCATGGAAATGGCATTATTAGATAGGTATTAACCCACTGATAGATTTGGTACCTTGTTTGCATTTTTCCGATTAACGGTGAAGAAATAGTGATTTAAACGGTTAAGCAATTTTAAATCATTTTAACCAATTCGAAAATGACATCAAAGTAAAAGTTATTTGCATGCTGTGATATTAACATAGGTAGATAGCATTTGCTTTGCTGGTCATTTTGGTATATCATTTGCAATTTTTGAAGTAATATTCACCAAGTTATGATTTATTCAAAAAGGGATTTAAATCTGCCATTTTAGTCATTTTTGGTCAACAGCACTAAATTTAATTCTCCAACTCTCTCAAATGGCACAAAGTGGTAGTCCATTGTCCACTGATCATTTTGAGCTATTGAACACAATTTTTGGACAAGTAAAACTAAAGTTATGGAATTAACAAATTCAACATTATTTCTGCCATTTTAGTCTTCAGCAATTAAAGGCAATTTATTTTGACAAATTAAATTAACCAATGGTACTAACAGATAGACATTTTATTGCTGAGCATTTTGACATATTATTTGCATTTTTTGGATTCATGGTTCAAAAGATATGCAATTTCCAAAATTTGGATAACTAATAGGTGAATTGCATTTCACATTTAAATTCAAATTCAAGAATTTATTTGCATGCGGGAGTGACATATTTAGGTAGGTTATGAATTTACAAACTCTCTGATACCTTGTTTGCAATTTTTGGATCTACCAATTAAAAGATACGGCATTTTCTATTTTCTGTAATTTTCTGAAATTCCAAAATATGAACCGGTGACGCAAGCATGACGTAACAGGGGAGGCAGCGGCTGGTTGATCACCATTTCGTCGATTTTAATCGAAATTGGACGCGGGGAACGGCACCACTAGCTAGAGGAAGGAGAGGGGAGTCGGGGGGAAGCGGCGTTTGGACCATATGGTCACCGACGGCTCGCCGGCGACCATGTCCGTGGCGAAGCTGCTCGGCCTACGGCGCGAGGACGATCCCGAGGGCGAGGGAGAGGGAGGAAGGCACGGGAAGCACCGCGAGCTCACCCTGGGGACGTTGGTGCGGATGGCGCGGTCGCAGGAGGCCGGACGGCGACGGGATGATCCACAGCGGCTCGGTCGGCCGCGGGGAAGAGGCGGACGGTGGCGGCGATGCAGGCGACCCCGTGGCGATTCCTTGCACGGGAAGGTGCAGCTCGGCGAGGCGGAGGCGACGGCTGCTTCGGCTGGCTCCGAGGCGGCTTCAGTCGCCGGTGATGCGAAGGGGGGCGGCGGCGGCCATGGCGGCAGAGAGCAAGGGATAGGGTTAGGGTTTGGGTTTCGCAAGGGGGAAAGGAGCGGGAGAGAGAGAGAGGGCGGCCCCGGCTTGCTTCTTATACCCGAGGAGACGCGGCATGGCGACAGTGGCGGTGCGGTGCGGTGGCGACGGCGGGGTGAGGCGCTCGGTCGCTACAGGGACGAAGACGAAGACGTTTTTCTGGAAAACCCCCTGGAACCTTTTCTCCTTTTCTGTTTTCTTTATTTAATTGAAACAGAGGCCCTTTTCTAATTAATTGAGGCATCAAAGCATTTCCAAAATTTATGAAAATATTCATGGAGGCTTAAAACAGAAAGAGGAAGCCCACCATATTTTTATTTGGAATTTTTGGAAAGGTTTAATTGGTTTCAAATTCAAAGTTGACTTTCAACTATTTGAAGTTCTCATTTTTAATTGAGGCCCTTAAACCTTTTTATATAATATAGAAAAATTCACAGAGCCTCCTCATAACATTTAGCACCTCCACAAAAATTGGTGTGGCCAAATTTAAAGTTTTGAGAAACATTTATTCATAGGGTTTGAATAAGGCAAAATTTAATAATTGCCAAAATGTATTTATTTGGAGTACTTTGGCATCTCCAAAAATAGTGAATTTAATCATGGAGGCTCCCAATACAATAATGAAGCTCCCCATGATTTTAGTTTGAAATTTTGGAAAGGTTTGACTTGGGTTCAAAAATAGGAATTGGTTTAACTCAAATTTGAAGTCCCAGTTCATTTAATTGTTTGGTCAAATTTGACTTTGCCCAAATATTTGAATTTTGATAAAGCACTAAATTGGACAACAATTATATTTGTTGTTGCAGGAACTTCCTGGACAAATATGTTTATTCGTTTTGCAACTTTGTTCACCATTTACATCATCCATTTGGTTTCTCAATTATTGCCCCTTTATTGTCTCATGTGAAGCAAAATGGATGAGGGATGCTATGATGCAAATGAGATGCAAAGCAAAAAGTGAAAATTTGGCCCATATTTTAGGGTACCAAATCTGGGCTGTTACACCCCCCGACAGCTCCCACGTCTCCAGCTCTGGCGCAAGTAGGAACTAGAGGTCCTTTTCCTCCCAAGAATCCAAGATAGCACAGCCAAGGGCGAACTCACGAAGGCTAGGGAATATAGCGTTGAGCTGGTTACTCGGAGCACAGCCAGTTGACGCGGCGGCGGTGTGCTCTTCCTGTACCCGAGCTCGCCTTCTTCTCTATCTCCGGCCAAAATTGCCGACGATGGGCCAGAGATGATTCCATCATCCACAGCGAGGCATGATTCAATTCCTCGCGTATAAAGGATCCCCTCCTCTCCTTTAGTTAATTCCCGTGCCCAATTTGAGGACCTCGTTGACATCAACAAGATCCACAGTTGAGTTCCACAGCGGCTGTACTGATTCCAATGGAGTGATGGAGGGGAGCAAGGGATGGAGCAGCGCAGGAGGTGCCTAAGCATCACTAGAGGAGTCGTCAAGCTCTCCGGCGCTGTGGACGTCTGCCGCCGTCGTCCCGGTGTTGAAGGTCGCCGTGTATGCTTCTGCTGCGGTGCTGTCTAAGAAAACAGCACGAGGGACAAGTTAGTCATTGCACGCGGGCTAGATCAATTGGGGGCAAATCATCAAGTGTGAAAGTAATTGATGGCGTGTAGTTGAAGTCTCCCTCAACTTCGCCACCAAGTACTCTTGATACCCTGAAAGAAAAATAATAAATATAAGGGATAGGTTGAGCCTCCAAGTGCAGAGTATGTAGTAGTGGAAGTTTTTCCCCACGAGGGTGACTCGAGGGTTTAATATCGAACTCTCGGGGAATCAGTAGTGTGGGTTTTATCTCCTTGTCCTTCTCTAGATTTCCTGCAAACAAAGTAGATTGCTTTGTGTCCTCAACCTCACCAAGTGGTTGTCAAGCACAAGGTGTGAGAATGATATTAAGATAATAAATGATGCAAAACAGTAAATAAATATGCAATGGTGGTGAATAAATATGCAAGGATGATAGTAATGACGATGGATGGTATTTTTGGGGTTTTTATATGTGTATGCAATGAATAAAAGTGTTTTTGTATTTTCTGATTTTAAAATGGCTGAATGTAAAAGATGCTTAAAAGTGGTTGGAAAGGTGTTTCTTATGATTAAAAATGGACCGGGGTTCATGGTTTCACACATGCACTCTCTCTTTAATATAGTGTGGCAAATGAGTAGTCATAGATTTAACATATGAGATTGCAAACAAGTTTAATGACATGTTACTAATTATATGGGCATCACGTCCTAACATAGAGACTTTTTGATTATTAGTCTCACTTATACTCCACCAAGATGTGAACTAAATCATACACCTTAGTAATTAAGATGACATCAGAGTATAGCTTTAAGATTAATAACATGAAGTGAAAATAAACACATGATGGATCTAGTCTTAGGTAGAGGCTAGTCACTCCCCATACCTTGCAACATGGTATTTTGGTTTATCCCTAGTGAGGCAACAAAGTAAGGTAAACACCCAATGGATCATGATATTAAGTTGTCAGCTTATCACTTCACCACCCCCGTTACTCCAACTAATGCACACGTTTCCCCAGACACGCTCTCATAAACATGCTCGATCAAAACAATGATACAAGAATGGGGTACATAATATGCATCTACTTTCATAACTGAAATATAACATTGCAATCTCAACATATATTAACTCATAGAAAGATCCACCACAAAGGTAATACAATGGTGACCGTAATCATGTTCAGCAGCTCATACGGTGCTAATTAGTGAAGCTCAAGAGAGAGAGAGATACATATGCTACTGCCACAAACCCATAGTCCAGAGGTGGACTACTCCCTCTTCATCATGGAGACGGTGGAGATGTCGATGGAGAAGAAGGAGACCTCTTCGGCAGGGCTCCGCCAGAGTTTACCCCCCTCCGATCTGCAGCCTCCTGGTATCTATTTCTGGTTTCTCTCGTGTGGCGGCTCTCCCGTCGAAAAACGTCATCGGACCTCTTATATAGGCGTTTTTAGGTCACGAGGATGCTTCTAGGCGAAGGATCGATGCAAACGGGGCCACGAGGGCTGAAATAGGCGGGCCCATGCGGCCTGGTACTGTAGCCACGTGGGGCCCCCTATTTTGGCCCTCCGGCCTCCGTTCGTTTACTTCTTTCGCTCCTAGGTCTTCCTCCTTCCAAAATAATGACCCACGTAAATTTATAACTCATTATGACGTCGTTAAGGTCCTGAAACAAATAAAGAAAGAAATAGGGGTTTTCTGCCTGCGCAGGATTAATTCCATAAAAAGGGGAAATCATTATTAATTACCAAAAATCATTAAATAACAGTAATATACCCCTTATATGATGCAAATATGAATGGAATATAAATATTATAGTGCAAAGTTCATGTATGCATTTTAGATGCATCAACATCCCCAAGCTTAACTCATGCTCGTCCTCGAGTATGAAAGTGATAAAACTAACATGAACTTTGCAATATAATCACAACATAGATATAAAAGATGATTGCTACTACTACATAAAGTCAAATGATTCATTATTCAAAGAAGTAGCAATATGCAAATAGTTTATAAAGTGATATCAAGTATTCAATGCAAGGATGATCAATGATAGTTCACAAGTGTAACATAAAAGATAGTATTATGGACATTCTTACTTTTGCATACTTGTGGTCCATAGAGTGTAGATGAAAATCTGAATATAAAAGGTGGACACTTAGGAAAAGATATATAAATGAGTAGAGGTAAAGCATGCATAAGTTTCATCTATCCTCCAAACTATTCTACTTAAGTTATTGATTGCAATGGTAATACTTGGTGTAAAGCTCTCATTCCCCTATCATAGCATCTTGAATGATTAAAGTTTAAATGTGAAAGCAAATATGAGTAGTGGCCTTGATAAAGTAAAGGTTAGATGTCTCATGCCCCTTCAATACAAGTACCTACACCATGATTACTCAACTTGGGAAACAAAGCAAGTTTAAGTTATCTATCATTGTAAGTAATAATGGTATCATCAAGAGTCTCAACTGGGGTACCTCTTGTCCTATGATATGTATCAAGCCCACATCAAAACAAGACAAACAAACATAATGAACAATCTCAACACCCTCTTTATTTACCACTTGATATAGCTTTTTATTGTAGGGTGTATCACAGAGAGTTCAAAATAGCATGTAATTAAATTTCCACCATGAATGATGCATGGCTTAGATTAGCGCCCCAGGTTTCTCTCTAACCATTTATACAAACTCATTTAAACTTAACTCTATTTTCACATTATTTCATCATGATAGGCATCCATAGACAAAAGTACATGATATCAACTAAACAAATGATGGAACATGTTGAAAGCTTTGCATGTGACAGCACATATGGGCTAACTCCCAATCTTAAACATTTATCAAACCACTATCATCATAATATTAATCACAATGGTTCATCTTTATTGAATGCAATAAAAGTAAAGTGTGCATCAAGTTCGCGAGAGCTTTTTTTAACCAACTTTTCCCATTACAATAAATAACATCATCATTTTCATTTAGAGGTATAGATAACACAAATAACATGATAAACATACTTGGAATAGCATAAAGCTAATAGGTAGATATGGTGGACTCACTAGAAAAACTTGGGTTGAAGGTGTTGGAAACAAGTTTTTACTTGTTGGAATTTTTGGGCTAGCAAAAGGGAGAAAGATGACCATCTAGATGCATGCATGAGTGTCCATAGAACTAACTAATTCATGTCAAACAAGGTGAAATAACATACATCATCAAAACATGAATAAAAGATAGCTCATGACTAAGCATTTGCAAATTATTACTCATAAAGAAGCTCATGAATCATGCAACTATATGTGTCATTAAAAATCAACTTAGACATCCCTTTTCCCAATACAATAAAAGTATGTAAGATATTTCAACCCATATTTCCAGTAGCATTCTCATATATAAAAGATAGTGTGGTGGTCTCACAAAATAAAAATCAAAGCAAAAACAAACCAAAAGACGCTCCAAGTTTATGCGATAAAGTGTTTCAAATGAAAAATAGAAGTTAGACGTGTGCAAACCGAGAGTATTTTGGTTCAGTGGGGATGTTCACATCCCCAAGCTTATGGTTTTCACCATCCTTGGGTAACTCATGGTGCATCTCGTCCAATCCCTGTGAAAAAACTTCAAAACACAATTTCTCCCATCTCTTTTCTGTGGGGTGATATTAGTAGATAAATAAACAAGTTTCTTGCTGCATATAATCCATGGACTAAAATACATATGAATGATAATAGAGTGTATAATTTTGTATGCCTACTCATAAACTCAATTGGATCAACTCAAAAGTTCAAACTATGCATAAAACAATATGGGACAGAATCTGTGCAAAAAAACAGAAGCAGCAAAACGTAATTTTCTGTCTTACTTAGACTTGTCTAAAAATTCTGAAACAATTCAGGCATACATAGGATGAAAAGTTGCAATTAAAGTTAAAATATCAGCTCATTCGGAGGTACAGAATAAGAATAAAAAATCAAACCGTGCATAGACTCCGTGCAGGAATAAAATCTCCGAATAGAAATAGCAACTTTTTCAAACCAAAATGGGTAAAACTTGGCACTTTATTAAAAACTCCAGAAACTAAACTAAGAAAACAATCTCTTGATACAGCAAGAGGACACAAAGAGAATCTAAATAAAAACAACCGGGTTGCCTCCCGTAAAGCGCTTTCTTTATAGCCATATAGCTAGGCTTACTTACTTGTTGTTTACCGAAGATGAAGCTCATGAGGGAGCTTAAAAGTTGTGCCCTTCTTCCTTGGGAAGTGTTTTCATGCATTTCTTGTGTGGAAACTGAAACTTCACATTCCCTTCCTTTGAATCAATAATAGCCCCTATGGTACGAAGAAAAGGTCTTCCAAGAATAATAGGACTAGAGGTTTTATTCTCCATATCCATGATTAGAAAATCCACAGGTACAAAAGTCATATGTAACTCTACCATAAGATCACTTACTTTACCTAAAGCATGTTTAATGGTATTATCAGCAAGTGCAAGTTCAATAGAGCATTTTTCAAGATTCTTTAATTCAAGTACTTCATATAATTCTTTAGATAAAACAGAGACACTAGATCCTAGATCAAGTATGGCATGGTGTGTCTCTTTTCCAATAGTTACTAGCACCTTGGGGATCCATATATCCCCAAGCTTAGATGGTATCATGACTTTTTGATTGTATCTAGCAATTTTCTCTTTCAAAACATGATTAGCAATATAGGAACCAAAACCAGATTTTCTAACATCAATAGAAGGATCACTTTCAAATTTTTGTAAGATAGATATTAATTGATGCAAGCTACTATTCTCCAAATCAAGCAAAGGATCATTAACTTCACTAAACATCTTAACTTCTTCAACTTTTCTTTCATCATGTTCAGTTCTACTAACTTCTTCTTTTGAAACCATAAGATGAGACATAAAAGGCAACAGATATTCAGGATAATTTAGCAATTCATCTAGAGTTTCTTCCAAAGTAAGAGGAACATTTTCAGCAATATTAATAGAATTCAATCCAACCACAGGTGGTGCTTGTGGTTTTCCAGCAGACATACTCAATAAAGTGGCTTGATTATCAGCAAGTTTCGAAAGGGCTTTGTCTAGTCCTGCAGCTTGAAGTTGTAAGTTTTTAATATCAGAACTAATAGAAGCAACAACTTATTCAACTCTTGTATCATGGTATTATGACTAGCAACTTGTTCCATAAGAATTTTATTAGCCTCAACATTATCATTACTTGATGACACAGGCTTCCATTTATCATTATCATTAGGATATGGAACAAAAGGACGATTGTTGGGAACATATGGAGGTTTATTATAAGCATTATAATTGTTGTTACCACACCCATTGTTTCCATAATTCCTAATGAAGTTGACATCAATATTTTCAGAATTATTACCAACTAGTTCTTGCAAAGGAATACTTTCAACACTAGGTTTATTAAGCAAAGCAAGAATAGTATCCATCTTAGATGACAAGTCATGAGTTTCTTCTATGGAGTTTACTTTCTTAGATGAACTAGGTGCTCTATCAGTATGCCATTGACTATAGTTTTGCAAAATGCTTTCCAATATATTCTTAGCCTCTACTATAGTTTTTCCCATAAAAGCACCTCCAGCAGCAGAATCAAGTATATTTCTAGACATGTCATCCAGACCATTATAAAAAGAGTGTAGTATGGTCCATTCATTAACTCCATGTGATGGGCAAGTTATAAGCATAAGTTTTATCCTATCCCAAGCCATAGCAACATGTTCATTTTCATTTTGCCTAAAAGATAGAATATTGTTTCTATTTTGCAAAATTTTAACAGGAGGATAATATTTTGTCGGCACAGTGGAAACCAGGGTACCACGGGCCGGCCTGCCAGGGCCCACAAGATTCTTCAGGTGATTTTCGCTAAGGACCTAGGCTCTCCAAGCCTGGCGAGCTTCGCGAGGATTTCTCTCCTCGCGAAGGGTTCTTCTCCTCGCCAAGGGTTCTTTCCCTCGGCGAGGGATCGCTCTTCGACAAGGCGTCTCCGACGCCGCCCGCAAATTCTACTAAGGACCAAGCCGCGAGGCTTGGCGAGGCCTTTCGCCTCGCGAAGCGCTTTCTTCGTGAAGCTATCTCTGCCCCCGCGGCAGAGCGCACATGGACTCTGCGCCATGCGCAGAGTGACGCGCGTGCCTACGCGCGATGACGACGACGCCGCAGTTGCCGTTTCCATGTATAAAGCAGTCAACAAAGCGGAGCCAAGCAAAGCGGACAACGAGTATTGCCTCTTTGGTGACAAGGGAACAGTCTGCAGCTACGCTCCAAGGACGACGTCACCATGGGCCGCCTCCCACCTCGGCAAGCGCCAGCCCGCTGTCCAGCTGGTCGGTGCCCCCTTTTCAGCTTTGGTGACGCCGTTCCCCTGCCGTGGACCGCGTCCACGATCTTTACCTTTATGGTAGACCTCACCTTTACGGTGCACCGTGCCTCCTCCTTCGTCGCCATGTGGTAGCCCTTCCCGCCCAAATGTTTGGGCAGAAGAGGCCCAGGACGCCTATAAAAGGAGGAGGAGCACGCCCAAGCAAAGGGTTCGATCTTCGGTTGGTGCCGCTCTAGCAAACCCTAACCCTAGATCTAAAGACTAGTAAGTAGCCATTGTTAGCCACCTCGAGCTCGACAAGCTCTCCTTGTACTGTAAACTCTTCAAGCAGTGCAATACACCATAGCAGGACGTAGGGGTTTTACCTCCACAAGAGGGCCCTGAACCTGGGTAATACCTTGTGTCAATCTCTGCAGTGTCGTCCGCAGCGAGCCTGACGAGCACCGTCGCCGGAGCACGTTGTGGACTGTTTGACTCCGTGTTCAGCCCCTTACACGATACCTTGGAGACACCCCTAGTTCCTGGGGACAATCTCCGACATTTGGCGCGCCAGGTAGGGGGCTGAGGCGCGTCTTCATCCTCGACACAGCCATGGCCGGTTCTCGTGCTGAACGTCTCGCTCGCCGGACGGCTAGCGCCGCCACCGCTCCCGCAGGCCGCCCGCGTGGCCGCCCGCGTGGGGGCTCTGCTCCGGAGCGCCGTGTCGACCCCGAGCCCCGCGTCGAGCACCCCGACGACGACGACATCGACCACGCTGAGGACGGCCTCGGCGAAGAGGAGGCCTCCTCCCTGCCCCCGTCGCGGGACCACGCTGCTTCCTCGCTGGGCCGCCCTGCGCCCAGCCCGGCGACTGCGCTCCTCATGGCGCAGGAGCTGCTGCAGTACCGCCCCACGCCGGCGGCTCAGGAGGGCTGGCTCAACCGCGTTGCCGAGCTCGTCGGCGCCGCTCGCGCCGCGGTACCCGCGCCGTCTCGTTCCCTGGTCCCTTCTGCGCTCGTGGGGGACGTGGCGCACGGCGCACCTCCCGCACCTCCTCTCCATCCCGCACCCGCTCCAGCTCCACCGGTTGCACCGCAACCTGCTCCAGCGGGGGCTCCTCCTCGCGACGGCCGCGCTGCGTCGCACGCGTCGTCGCCGCACGACTGCCAGATCGTGCAGCGAGCCCCTGAGGACGCGCGCGTGAGCATCGAGCGCGGGCAAGAACGCCGCAACCGCGCCGTTCAGGACATCGCCACCGCCGGGCGCCACCTCCGCGCCACCCTTGCCAACGGCACGGTCACCTACGGCACGACGGCCGCGTTCACTCGCAGCCTTCGTCGCGTCGTTTGGCCAGTCAAGTTCAGGCCGGACCTCCCTCCGCGCTACGACGGCAAGAACAACCCCCTGGAGTTCCTGCAGCTCTACTCTTTGGCCATCCAGGCCGCCGGGGGCGACGACAAGGTCATGGCGAACTGGTTCCCCATGGCCCTCAAGGACTCTGCGTCCTCATGGCTCACCAACCTCCCCGCCGAGTCCATCAGCTCTTGGGAGGAGCTCTGCCGGTGCTTCGTCGCCAACTTCAAGGGCACGTACGAGCGCGGCCTCACCTACAACGACCTCCGCGCCGTGCGTCAGAAGCCCGGCGAGACCCTCCGCAAGTACATCCAGCGCTTCAGCCAAGTGCGCAACAAGATCCCCAACGCCACCGACGCGCAGGTCATTTCTGCCTTCCAGGCTGGGGTCACGGACGTGCGGATGCTCGAGAAGCTCGGCATCCACGACAACATCACCACCGTCGTCAAGCTTTTCGACTTGGCGGACAAGTGCGCCAAGGCTGAAGAGGGCCGCTTGTTCGTCAAGAACGAGCCAGGGGACCCTGCCGAGGGGTCCAAAAAGAAGAAATCCTCTGAGAAGCGCAAGACTACTGCGGTCCTCGCGGCAGAGCCTGACGCCAAGCAGTCTCGGCAAGCTGCCACTCCAGCCGCAGGACCTGAGAAGAAGGATGACCGTCCCTTCTGCATCTACCACAACAGGCACTCTCACGCCACCGAGGACTGCTTCGACATCAAGAGGCTTCGCGAGGCTCGCGAGGCTCGCGAGGCAAATGGAGGCCGCGGAGGCCGCGGCGGAGGCCGCAGCGGCCGCGGGGGGCGACGCTGGAACAACAACTACAACGATAGCTACCAGCAGAACCCCCAGGCCAACGCTGCCCAGCCTGCAAACGACAACCTGCCTGCCGAGGCTGACGAAGGCTACCAGGTGCCTCGCGGGGCAGCTTGTATCCTTGGCGGGGCTCAGGCCCCTCGCTCCAACCGCCACTTCAAGCAACTCGCCCGCGAGGTCGCGGCAGCCCTCCCTGGAGTCGAGGCCTCCAGGCCCCTCAAGTGGTCCCAGTGCCCCATTACTTTCGACTCCGGCGACCACCCCAAGTCCACGTCAACCGTTGGCACCATCCCGTTGGTCTGCACCCCCACCATCAACAACATCGCCGTCTCTAAGACGCTCATTGATGGGGTGCTGGCCTCAACGTCATCTCCGTCGAGACATTCGAGAAGCTGCAGGTGCCCTATGAGCGGCTCATGCCTACCAGGCCCTTCTCGGGAGTGACAGAGGGTCTTACCACCCCTTTGGGGCAGGTGAGGCTCGCCGTCACTTTCGGCACCCAGGCCAACTACCGCACCGAGCTGATCGACTTCGACGTCGCGCACATCGGCCTACCCTACAACGCCATACTCGGCTACCCCGCCCTCGCCAAGTTCATGGCGGTGACCCACCACGCCTACAACCTCGTCAAGCTCCCTGGCTCGGGTGGCACCATTGTCATCCGCGGCGTAGTCTCGGACGCCTTGTACGCTGCGCAAGCGGCCTACAAGGCTGCCGCGGTGGCGTCACCCGCTGACGAGGACGAGGAACCCCTCCCGAGGCCCCCCGCGAAGAAGAAGCAGCTGTTCTCCCGGAGAAGGCTGCGACAAAACAAGTGTCTCTGGAGGCGAGCGGCTCGGGGGCTTGCGTCACCATCGGCGCCACCTGCCTCCCAAATAGGAAAGCGCGCTCGTCGCCTTCCTCAGGGCAAACTCTGACATGTTCGCCTGGACATCGTCAGATATGTCCGGAGTACCGAGGCAGGTGATCGAGCACCACTTAGCCGTGTGCCCAAACGCACGCCCCGTCAAGCAAAAAGCGCGGCGCCAAGCGCCAGAGAAGCAAGACTTCATCGTCAAGGAAGTAGACAAGCTGAAGAAGGCCAGCATCATCAAGGAAGTGGTCCACCCCACTTGGCTCGCCAACGGTGTGGTCGTCCCCAAGCACACCGGAGGAAGTCGCCTCTGCATCGACTTCACCGACCTCAACAAGGCCTGCCCCAAGGACCCCTATCCCCTCCCGAGGTCGACAGATCGTGACTACACCGCTGCGATCCTCTGTGTTCAATGCTTCCCACCAATCCAGTGAAGGAGACGATGCGAAGACTCGTCGCACCCCTGCGCCATCGGCCCGCCGCTGAAGAAGACGCTGGCGCAATTTCCAGGCAGGATCATCAAGCTCTCAATGGGAGCCTACGTCACGACATCGTCGTCCTCGCGCGAGACAACGGCATCCAGGACCCACGAACTCAGCCACCTGCGCAAGTTCTACCCCTAATCGCCAGCGGCGAGCAATTTTTGCAATCAAGGGAGACCACGTGCCATCATCCTTAAAGAGGAAAACTCGGGCTCCCCTCTCTACTATACGTTGCCGCGGGCCGTTCGAGAAGACTCCCAAGCCCAATAAGCCTCGGCATGGTAACCTCTTCAGGCACCATGTCTTGGCGAAGTGGATCCCCATGCCGGTCATGGTGGAACGCAGGCTAAAAGCCACCCCCGCATAGGGGCCCCCTGAGCTCTCTCTACATGTGTCTGCCTCGGGCACGCCCCTCGAGAGTCTCAGCCACAGAATGTGGACCCCATGCCAAGAGCATGGCGGATTTTTTGTGCTTCTGGCCACGCCAGTGTAATGAACCTATGTTTCAGGCCAATTTGAACATTTGCGCATCGCGCCAACGTATTTTGTCGCTTTGGTGTTTCTTTGCTTTGGTGTTGTTCGCCTTTTTTCTCTCGCTCGAATGATCCCTCCTGTGTATCTCACGAGCGGGGGCTAGCAGGGTGCCATGCCACGGGAGCATCCCGACAGCACCTAAAACCCAAGGGATCCGAGCTCTGAACTTGCGGGTCAGCTCTCATGCATGTCAACTCCCAAGGAGCTCTGAACTCATGGGTCAGCTCCCGCGCACGTCAACTCACCAAGGATCACCAAAACCTTGGTGCCTGTTTCTCCTCGCGAGACACACATGAAGGAACCTACGAGCACCATAAGATTCTTTAGCTATCTATTGCTTGTGGATACGCCTTTTTCTCCAAGTGCAGGAAAACAGGCTCTCCAAGCCGCAGGCAACAACAAAGCGAAAACGCCTCGCTTAGGAACCAACACCCTTTCCAAGGCGAAAAACGCCTCGTCAAAGCTAAGTTCCCTCTTGCTGGTTTTTGCCCCTCGAGTCTCTTTTCTCTCTCCCACGCTTCATGGGCTGCTTGCACGTCAAAGGGAGCCCCAAGCATCGCGCTTCGCGGAGCTCTTACTTCTTGAGGCCTCACGCACCCCCCGGACTTGTGGAGCACTGACTCGCACATACCGAAGCGGCGGTGGTGTAGCGCTAAGGGAGGATCCTAAGACGTAGAGCGAAAAAGACATGAAGGGAAAAGACAAAAGCCACCCAAGGGGCATTCACAAGCACGTTCCCAAGCTAAAAGCAAGTCTTTACAAATGTTATTACAACCAGAATACCACGATAATGTGCCTCATGCGCAGCCAGCTACAGGAAGTTCAGGCCGTCGCGCCTCCCGAGGTCCCCGCTCCATCCGCGCCAGCTCCAGCTTCCAGGGAATCTCCCTCGCAGTCGCCTTCGTCTTCATCGACCAAGACTTGGTCGTACTTCTTGGCGAGAACCTCGGCGGCCTCCCCTGCCTTGCTGCGGATCTCGACCGGCTCCATCACGGCCTCGAGGTTGAAAGAGGGCCAGAGCTTCAGGAGATTGCTGAAGACGCGGCTGATGGCAAGGACGAGGAGATCGCGGCTCTCCGCCACGACGCGCTCGTCGAAGCGCTTCGCGACCTTTTCAATCTCCTCGAGGAATTGCCCGAAGAATTGCGCGTGCGCCGCCTCGTCGTTGACCCCTCCGGTGGGAAGGTGGGGGACCTCGATCCTCAGGTCGTCCCCGATGGCGTTCGCGCGGCGAACCAACTCGTGAAGCATGAGCTGGCGTTGGCGCGTCATGGCCCGGTTGTGCCGCGCAGAGTCCTGCGCTTGCTCTGCGCGGTCCGCGGCCGGCCCCACCTGTTGCTGGAGGTCGCTCAGGTCAGCCTTCAGGGCGGCAATCTCCTCCTCGAGCCCCTCGATCTGATGCAGGAGCTCGTTGCGTTTCATCGTGAAGCGCTCTTCCTGCTTCGTGACCTTGGCGCCATAGTCATTGGCGAGGCTCTCGCGGATGCGCTCAACCCTGGCGTCGGCCTCCTCCTGAGTCCTCTTCTGCTTCATCGCGAGGTCAGCGTTGGCCTTGTCGTGGCGCTCCTTGCGGGTGGCCTCGCTCCTGGCCACTGAGTTTTCGCGCTCCTGCAGCAGCCCCTCGCGGGTGGCTTGCTCCTCCTCCAGAGAGTGGACTTGTTCTTCGCGCCGGCCCAGCTCTTTCTCCCGGAGGGAGAGCTCTTCCTCACGTTTCTTCAGCTCGATCTCACGAGGCGTTAGCTGCCCTTTCGCGGGCGTCTAGCTGTTCGCGCAGCTCCTTCAAGGCGGTCCGCGCGGCCTCGGACTCGTTGGTGAACTTCTCTTCGCGAGCCGCCAACTCCTGGTGCTTGGCGGCGGCATCTGTCTCCAGCGCCTCCCGGGCAGCGTCAAGCTGGCCCATGACCTCGGCCGCCTCCCGCTTGACGCTGTCGCGGGTCTCCTTCGCGAAGCGCATCGCTTCCTCACGCGCCATCTTTGCCGCCGAGTCCTGCCGGCGACACATTTCCACCCGCTCGTGGAGGAGGGCCCAGGCGTCGGCAAGCCTAGCCCGCTCCTTCTCCATGGCAAGATCCTCCTTGGCGAGCTGCGCCGCCAGCCCGTCAAGCGCCTGCCGCGATTGGCGGATGACGACGTCGCGGCGAGCCGCGCGAGGGCGCGGCTCACCCAGCGCCAAGACCCCTGCATCCTCGTGAGGCGCAGAGGCCTCGACGCTTGTCGAGGCGCCTAGGGCATCCTGCCCCGAACTTGCAGCGGCACCCGCCGCGGCGTGGGGGCTCGTGGAGGCGTCTCCCTTGCCGCCCGCGTCAAGAGCCCTTGGGGGGCTGGGCATCTCCTCGCCCCTGGCCCCGTCGCTCGAGGGCTCCAGAGACGTCTCCGTCTCCCGCACTTCAGGGGCGCTCCCCACCCCCTCCGTGGTGGCCGCGTCTGCCATGGCCGCGGGAGTACCTACCCTCCTTGTGGGAGCCTCCCTCGCTGCTGGGGGCGACTCCACGATGATCTCTTCGTCCACCTCCTCTTCTTCCGCGCGGTGCTCCGCCGCGGGAGGAGTAGCCGCCCGAGTAGGCGGAGGCGTCGCCAGCTCAATCGCCTCCTCCGCACGGTGCTCGACCGCGGGGGGAGAGGCGGCCCTAGCTGGAGGCGACGCCGCCTCTTCAATCGTCACCACCTCCACGCGGTGCTCACCCGCGAGAGGAGCTGACTCCTGCTGCTGCTCGGCAGCCGCTTGCCGAGACTCGTCAGCCACTTGCTGCGACTCGTCGGCCACTGGTGTCTTGGCGGTGCAGGCGATCTCCCCGAGCTTGCGGAGTCGCCGCTTTTTCGGCGCCGCGGGTACACTGAAAAACACAGCCAAGCCAAAATCCTTCAGGAGGGGACTCGCAGAAGCAAACGCTGAAAGGAAAAAGAAAGAGCCAAACTCACTCGTCGACAGCTCTCCACACCCTCTTCTTCCCTTTTGGCAGCTGGAGAGTACTCGCCCCGGCCTGCTCATGGGGCACCGTTACCTTTTCGCGAGGAGCTCCCCTCGTGGCGCCCCCGTCGTCGCCGGAAGAGATCTCCTGGAGGTCCTCGCCAGGCGGCGCGTTCCTTGAGCCTGCGTCGCCCCCCGAGGGGTCGGCACCCCTCGAAGTCTCGCCCTCCTCGGACCCTTCGTCCTCGTCCTCGTCCGGCTCCAGCGCGTCGCCCTCCGGTTCCGCCGCCCACGGGTTGCGGCGGGGCCCGACAAGCCTCGCGGGCTTGATATCCCATTCGTCGAAGTGGGGCAGGAGCTTGCGGGCTTCGTGCACTCGCTCCTCTGTGTAGGCGAACAGCGGCAGGGCGTCGTCGTTGCTTGGGGCCGGAGTGGACGTCGTGGCGAAGAGGACTTTCATGATCCGCTTCATCTCGTCAGAAGTGAAGTCGACGGGGCTGAGGCGCATCCTGTCGTCCGGGCCCGAGTAGGTCCACATCGGTTTCGAGTGCCACTGGAGAGGAGCAATGCGGCGCGAGACGAAGTCCATCGCCACCATCCGGCCGGTGAGCCCGGCCTCGCGGAGCACCTGAATACGCTCGTATACTGCCTCAAGCTTGGGACCTTCAAATTCACCGCTCGCCCAACGCGCCCACTTCCTCGGGGGCGCCACGGGAACCTCCAGGTGGCGGTTTGGTGACTTGGTGCCGACGAAGACCCACTTCTCGCGGAACTTGTCCACCTTCTTCGTCACCTCGGTGATGGCGTTCTCCCCCTGCCACGCGATGGGGATGTACCCTTCACTCCTGGCGGCGGCGATGCGGAAGGAGACGCACCCAAGTCGTTCGTTCGACTTGGTGCTCCGGAGGGAGTAGAAGCTCCGAAAGAGCGCCACCGAGGGGCGGACACCAACGTACGCCTCGCAGAGGTAGGCGAAGATGGCGAGAATGAGCACGGAGTTTGGGTGGAGATGGAGCAGCTGGATCCGGTAGGCCTCAAGGATCCCTAGGAGAAAACTGGAGAAAGGAGGAACGAAACCGGCAAAGAGCGTGTGAAAGAAGATGGGGTGGAACCCCGCGCCGACTCTGCTGCTGCCAGGCGCTATGTTGGTGGCACCGAGCTCGTGGGTGTTGGAGGCCACAAAGAGCCGCACCTTGGAAACCGTCGCCGCGCTGATAAGGGACTCAGGCATTGTCCCCTGGGGCGCAGCGTCCCGCACCGCCACCGACGCGCCTCCCCGCGCCGTCGCCGCCGACGAGCTCGCCTGCACGGTGGCCTTGCCCTTCAAGTCGGCACCTGCTCTCTTGGGCGCCATGGTCGCCGGAGAAGAAGAAGAGCACTCTGGAAGTGGAGTTCTCCGGAGAGTTGGAGGCGTGGGGAGAAGTGTGCGGAGGAGTTACGGGAGAA
Organism: Puccinellia tenuiflora; assembly: GCA_012064385.1. Taxonomy (NCBI): domain Eukaryota; kingdom Viridiplantae; phylum Streptophyta; class Magnoliopsida; order Poales; family Poaceae; genus Puccinellia; species Puccinellia tenuiflora. Next base: position 405,233 of record QRDG01000179.1, on the reverse strand, counting down.
GTAATGGGCGCCGCCTGCGCGCCCAGGCTTTATTGACCAGCACTCGAGTCGTGGCGGGCCCCACCACGTCGCCCGTTGGAGCCGAGGAGGCCGCGGCCGCGGGCGCAACCGCTGCGTGACACGTGTCGCGGCCCTGTCAGGCATCTTTGGCCCCTCGACGCTTCGCCTTCGTCATGGGCCTCGGCGTGCCCATCGCGGGCCCGGGGGCTACTGTCGGCACAGTGGAAACCAGGGTACCACGGGCCGGCCTGCCAGGGCCTACAAGATTCTTCAGGTGATTTTCACTAAGGACCAGGCTCTCCAAGCCTGGCGAGCTTCGCGAGGTTTTTCTCTCCTCGCGAAGGGTTCTCTCCTCGCCAAGGGTTCTTTCCCTTGGCGAGGGATCGCTCTTCGACAAGGCGTCTCCGACGCCGCCCGCAAATTCTACTAAGGACCAAGCCGCGAGGCTTGGCGAGGCCTTTCGCCTCGCGAAGCGCTTTCTTCGTGAAGCTATCTCTGCCCCCGCGGCAGAGCGCACATGGACTCTGCGCCATGCGCAGAGTGACGCGCGTGCCTACGCGCGATGACGACGACGCCGCAGTTGCCGTTTCCATGTATAAAGCAGTCAACAAAGCGGAGCCAAGCAAAGCGGACAACGAGTATTGCCTCTTTGGTGACAAGGGAACAGTCTGCAGCTACGCTCCAAGGACGACGTCACCGTGGGCCACCTCCCACCTCGGCAAGCGCCAGCCCGCTGTCCAGCTGGTCGGTGCCCCCTTTTCAGCTTTGGTGACGCCGTTCCCCTGCCGTGGACCGCGTCCACGATCTTTACCTTTATGGTAGACCTCACCTTTACGGTGCACCGTGCCTCCTCCTTCGTCGCCATGTGGTAGCCCTTCCCGCCCAAATGTTTGGGCAGAAGAGGCCCAGGACGCCTATAAAAGGAGGAGGAGCATGCCCAAGCAAAGGGTTCGATCTTCGGTTGGTGCCGCTCTAGAAAAACCCTAACCCTAGATCTAAAGACTAGTAAGTAGCCATTGTTAGCCACCTCGAGCTCGACAAGCTCTCCTTGTACTGTAAACTCTTCAAGCAGTGCAATACACCATAGCAGGACGTAGGGGTTTTACCTCCACAAGAGGGCCCTGAACCTGGGTAAGATCCTTGTGTCAATCTCTGCAGTGTCGTCCGCCGCGAGTCCTGACGAGCACCGTCGCCGGAGCACGTTGTGGACTAGTTTGACTCCGTGTTCAGCCCCTTACACGATACCTTGGAGACACCCCTAGTTCCTGGGGACAATCTCCGACATATTTCTTAATGAAAGCTTCTTTCAGATCATTCCAAGTTTTAATGCTATCAGTAGGTAATGAATGCAGCCACTCCTTAGCTTTTCCTCTAAGTGAGAAAGGAAATAATTTCAGTTTTAGAACATCACTTTCAACATTCTTAAATTTTTGCATGTCACAGATCTCAACAAAATCATGAAGATGCATAGAGGCATCCTCCACAGCACTACCACCAAATTGCTCCCTAGTTATCTAGTTCAACAAACTAGGACTTACTTCATAGCTACCAGCATGTATCTCAGGTGTGGTAATAGGTTTAGCAATAAATTGATCATTTGGAGTATTTGTGTAGTCACACAACTTAGTCCTATCACCCATTTTAGCAAATTTTTATTTTTTATGAAAAACTGAAAATAAAATGACACTAAAACAATGCAAACCGAATTAACTAATGCAAAATAAAATGCAAAACTGAAATAAAATATGCAAACCGAAATCTAAAAATGATATGCAAGACAAAAACAAAACAAAATAATTTGCTTGAAGGTAAAGATGGACAAGATGATGCTCACGTAGATGCAACCTCCCCAAGCTTAGGTGTTAGCACAAGTTGGTGATGAAGTTGACTTTGTTGTGATATCCTTGGACAAACCCTTCCAGCTATGATTCCCCGGCAACGGCNAGTGTCGTCCGTAGCGAGCCTGACGAGCACCGTCGCCGGAGCACGTTGTGGACTGTTTGACTCCGTGTTCAGCCCCTTACACGATACCTTGGAGACACCCCTAGTTCCTGGGGACAATCTCCGACATTTGGCGCGCCAGGTAGGGGGCTGAGGCTCGTCTTCATCCTCGACACAGCCATGGTCGGTTCTCGTGCCGAACGTCTCGCTCGCCGGACGGCTAGCGCCGCCACCGCTCCCGCAGGCCGCCCGCGTGGCCGCCCGCGCGGGGGCTCTGCTCCGGAGCGCCGCGTCGACCCCGAGCCCGCGTCGAGCACCCTGACGACGACGACATCGACCACGCTGAGGACTACCTCGGCGAAGAGGAGGCCTCCTCCCTGCCCCCGTCGCGGGACCGTGCTGCCTCCTCGCTGGGCCGCCCTGCGCCCAGCCCGGCGACTGCGCTCCTCATGGCGCAGGAGCTGCTGCAGTACCGCCCACGCCGCGGCTCAGGAGGCCTGGCTCAACAGCGTTGCCGAGCTCATCGGCGCCGCTCGCGCTGCGGCACCTGCGCCGTCTCGCTCGCTGGTTCCTTCTGCGCTCGTGGGGGACGTGGTGCACGGCGCACCTCCCGCGCCTCCTCTCCAACCCACACCCGCCCCGGCTCCACTGGTTGCACGCAACCTGCTCCAGCGGGGGCTCCTCCTCGCGACGGCCGCGCTGCATCGCACGCGTCGTCGCCGCATGACTGCCAGATCGTGCAGCGAGCCCCTGAGGACGCTCGCGTGAGCATCGAGCGCGGGCAAGAACGCCGCAACCGCGCCGTCCAGGACATCGCCACCGCCGGCGCCACCTCCGCGCCACCCTTGCCAACGCACGGTCACCTACGGCACGACGGCCGCGTTCACTCGCAGCCTTCGTCGCGTCGTTGGCCGGTCAAGTTCAGGCCGGACCTCCCTCCGCGCTACGACGGCAAGAACAACCCCCTGGAGTTCCTGCAGCTCTACTCTTTGGCCATCCAGGCCGCCGGGGGCGACGACAAGGTCATGGCGAACTGGTTCCCCATGGCCCACAAGGACTCTGCGTCCTCATGGCTCACCAACCTTCCCGCCGAGTCCATCAACTCTTGGGAGGAGCTCTGCCAGTGCTTCGTCGCCAACTTCAAGGGCACGTACGAACGCGGCCTCACCTACAACGACCTCCGCGCCGTGCGTCAGAAGCCCGGCGAGACCCTCCGCAAGTACATCCCGCGCTTCAGCCAAGTGCGCAACAAGATCCCCAACGCCACCGACGCACAGGTCATTTCGGCCTTCCAGGCTGGGGTCACAGACGTGCGGATGCTCGAGAAGCTCGGCATCCACGACAACATCACCCACCGTCGTCAAGCTTTTCGACTTGGCGGACAAGTGCGCCAAGGCTGAAGAGGGCCGCTTGTTCGTCAAGAACGAGCCAGGGGACCCCGCCGAGGGGTCCAAAAAGAAGAAATCCTCCGAGAAGCGCAAGACTACTGCGGTCCTCGCGGCAGAGCCTGACGCCAAGCAGTCTCGCCAAGCTGCTACTCCAGCCACAGGACCTGAGAAGAAGGATGATCGCCCTTTCTGCATCTACCACAACAGGCACTCCCACGCCAGCGAGGACTGCTTCGACATCAAGAGGCTTCGCGAGGCTCGCGAGGCAAACGGAGGCCGCGGAGGCCGCGGCGGAGGCCGCAGCGGCCGCGGGGGGCGACGCTGGAACAACAACTACAACGACAACTACCAGCAGAACCCCCAGGCCAACGCTGCCCAGCCCGCAAACGACAACCTGCCTGCCGAGGCTGATGAAGGCTACCAGGTGCCCGCGGGGCAGCCTGTATCCTTGGCGGGGCTCAGGCCCCTCGCTCCAACCGCCACTTCAAACAACTCGCTCGCGAGGTCGCGGCAGCCCTCCCTGGAGTCGAGGCCTCCAGGCCCCTCAAGTGGTCCCAGTGCCCCATTACTTTCGACTCCGGCGACCACCCCAAGTCCACCTCAACCGTTGGCACCATCCCATTGGTCTGCACCCCCACCATCAACAACATCGCCGTCTCTAAGACGCTCATTGATGGGGGTGCCGGCCTCAATGTCATCTCCGTCGAGACATTCGAGAAGCTGCAGGTGCCCTATGAGCGGCTCATGCCTACCAGGCCCTTCTCGGGAGTGACAGAGGGTCTTACCACCCCTTTGGGGCAGGTGAGGCTCGCCGTCACTTTCGGCACCCAGGCCAACTACCGCACCGAGCTAATCGACTTCGACGTCGCGCACATCGGCCTACCCTACAACGCCATACTCGGCTACCCCGCCCTCGCCAAGTTCATGGCGGTGACCCACCACGCCTACAACCTCGTCAAGCTCCCTGGCTCGGGTGGCACCATTGTCGTCCGCGGCGTGTCTCGGACGCCCTGTACGCTGCGCAAGCGGCCTACAAGGCTGCCGCGTGGCGTCACCCACTGACGAGGACGAGGAACCCCTCCCGAGGCCCCCCGCGAAGAAGAAGCAGCTGTTCTCCCAGGAGAAGGCCGCGACAAAACAAGTGTCTCTGGAGGCGAGCGGCTCGGGGGCTTGCGTCACCATCGGCGCCAACCTGCCTCCCAAATAGGAAAGCGCGCTCGTCGCCTTCCTCAGGGCAAACTCTGACATGTTCGCCTGGACACGTCAGATATGTCCGGAGTACCGAGGGAGGTGATCGAGCACCACTTAGCCGTGTGCCCAAACGCACGCCCCGTCAAGCAAAAAGCGCGGCGCCAAGCGCCAGAGAAGCAAGACTTCATCGTCAAGGAAGTAGACAAGCTGAAGAAGGCCAGCATCATCAAGGAAGTGGTCCACCCCACTTGGCTCGCCAACGGTGTGGTCGTCCCCAAGCACACCGGAGGGAGTCGCCTCTGCATCGACTTCACCGACCTCAACAAGGCCTGCCCCAAGGACCCCTATCCCCTCCCGAGGATCGACCAGATCGTAGACTCCACCGCCGGCTGCGCACTCCTCTGTTTTCTGGATGCCTTCTCTGGTTATCACCAGATCAAGATGGCGAAGGAGGACGAGGAGAAGACAGCATTTCTCACCCCTTGCGGTGTGTTTTGCTACGTCTGTATGCCCTTCGGTCTGAAGAACGCTGGCGCCACTTTCCAGCGCCTCATGAGGATCGCCTTGGGAGCTCAAATGGGGAGGAATGCAGAGGCCTACGTCGACGACATCGTCGTCAAAACTCGCGAGAAGGACACGCTCATCCAGGACCTCGAGGAGACCTTTGCCAACCTGCGCAAGGTCAACATCAAGCTGAACCCCGCCAAGTGCGTCTTCGGGGTCCCTTCAGGCAAGCTCCTCGGTTTCCTGGTATCCCACCGCGGCATTGAGGCCAACCCGACAAAATCAAGGCCATAGAGCAGATGCAGCCCCCTCGTCGCCTCAAGGACATGCAACGCTTAGCGGGATGTATGGCCAGCCTTGGCCGTTTCATCTCCAAGTTCGGCGAGAGGGCGCTGCCATTTTTCAAGATCATGAAGAGGTCCGGTCCTTTCAAGTGGACCCCCGAAGCAGCAAAGGCCTTTGAGGACTTAAGAAATACCTGGCGAGCCCACCCATCATGGTCGCCCCACGCCCTCGCGAGCCTCTGAAGCTGTACCTTGCAGCCACTCCTCAGACGGCAAGCGCGGTCTTGGTGGCTGAAAGAGAAGAGCCAGTCCTCGACAAGCAGAACTCCACCTCGCCAAGCCCAGAACCCCCCGACAAGGAAGCAGCCTCGTCAGGCCCCCAGCCCCAAGAAAACCTCGCCAAGGACTCCACCGAGCCCGAGGAGCCAGCAGTTGCCTCACCAACGACTACCCTCGTCGAGCACCCCGTGTACTTCGTCAGCACAGTGCTGCGGGATGCTCGCGAGCGCTACCCCATGCAGCAAAAGCTCCTCTTCTCGCTCCTCATCGCCTCCAGGAAGCTGCGCCACTACTTCCAGGGTCACCCCATCAAGGTGGTCACCTCATATCCCCTGGAGCAGGTCCTGCGCAACCCGAACGCGACAGATCGCGTCGCAGGCTGGGGCATTGAGCTACAACCCTTCGAGCTGGAGTTTGACACCACCAGGGTCATCAAGGGCAGAGTGCTGGCCGATTTCATGGCCGAGTGGACGGACACACGCAAAGACGAAGAGCTTCCAGAGGAGGAGGTTACAGCCTCAGGAGGAACGACGCCAAGCCACTGGACCATGCACTTCGACGGCGCCTTTGCGGCCAGGAGTGCAGGGGCTGGCGCCGTTCTCACCTCACCGACAGGCGACAAGCTCTACTATGCCGTCCAACTGTGCTTCAAGGACAGCGACAAGGTCTCCAACAACATCGCTGAGTATGAAGGCCTCCTCGCCGGGCTCAAAGCCGCCATCGCCCTCGGCATCAAGTACATCCTCATCAAGGGCGACTCCAGCTCCTCGTCAACTTCTCCAACAAAAGCTACACGCCTAAGGACACCTACATGGTGGCCTACCTTGAAGAGGTACGCAGGTTAGAGAAACACTTCAGGGGCATGGAGCTCAAGCACATCCCACGGGCAGAGAACCAAGAGGCAGATGAAATTGCTCGGCGAGCAGCAAGAAGAGAAGCCCAGAAGCCTGGAGTGTTCGAGGAGAGGCTCACCAAGGCCTCAGTCAAGCAACCTGTGGCCAATATCAGCATCGACGAGGAGCTCCCACCCGCCCCACCAAGCGGAGCACCAACTGTGGGTTGCCCTCGGGCGATCGCTTGCTGCTGACTCTGGTACGACAAGACACTGGTTGGATCGACGAGATCAAGAACTACCTGCAGAGCCAAGCCCTTCCCGAAGACGACGCAGAGGCCGAGAGAATTGCTCGCCAGGCCAAGTCCTATTGCCTCCACNCGCAGGTTAGAGAAACACTTCAGGGGCATGGAGCTCAAGCACATCCCACGGGCAGAGAACCAAGAGGCAGATGAAATTGCTCGGCGAGCAGCAAGAAGAGAAGCCCAGAAGCCTGGAGTGTTCGAGGAGAGGCTCACCAAGGCCTCAGTCAAGCAACCTGTGGCCAATATCAGCATCGACGAGGAGCTCCCACCCGCCCCACCAAGCGGAGCACCAGACTGTGGGTTGCCCTCGGGCGATCGCTTGCTGCTGACTCTGGTACGACAAGACACTGGTTGGATCGACGAGATCAAGAACTACCTGCAGAGCCAAGCCCTTCCCGAAGACGACGCAGAGGCCGAGAGAATTGCTCGCCAGGCCAAGTCCTATTGCCTCCACGACGGAGACCTGTACCGCAAGCGACCCAATGGGGTTGCGCTGCGGTGTGTCCCTGCCGAGGAGGGCCGCCAACTCATCAACGACATACACAGCGGCGAGTGCGGCCACCACTCTTCCTCGCGCACCATTGCAGGCAAGGTCTTCCGGAGCGGTTTCTACTGGCCCTCAGTGCTTCAAGACGCCGCCGAAATCGTCCAAACCTGCGACGCATGCCAATTTCACGCCAAGCAAATCCACCAGCCCGCGCAAGGACTCCAGACGATCCCGCTCTCCTGGCCGTTCGCGGTCTGGGGGCTGGACCTGCTCGGACCCTTCCCGCGAGCGCTCGGGGGCTACCGCTATCTCTACGTCGCCATCGACAAATTCACCAAGTGGCCTGAGGTGGAGCCCGTGCGCACCATTCCGGCGAAGTCGGCGGTAAAATTCATAAGGAGCCTGGTCTGCCGCTTCGGCGTGCCCAACCGCATCATCACCGACAACGGCTCACAATTCATCAGCGGCGCCTTCAAGTCCTACTGCGGCAGCATCGGCGCCCAAATCTGCTACGCCTCGGTGGCGCATCCACGAAGCAACGGGCAGGCCGAACGAGCCAACGCCGAGGTGCTAAAGGGCCTCAAGACGAGAAGCTTCAACCGCCTCAAGGCCAGCGGCAAGCATTGGATCGATGAGCTCCCCTCGGTGCTCTGGTCCATCCGCACCACGCCAACAAAGCCAACTGGTGAGACGCCGTTCTCCCTCGTCTATGGCGCTGAAGCTGTCCTCCCCAGCGAGATCACTCATGGCTCTCCGCGAGTCTTGCCTTCAAGGAGGCTGAGGTGGACGAACTCCGCAACGACGACCTGCTGCTGCTTGAAGGGCTTCGCCGCAATGCGGCCCTGAGAGCGGCAAGGTACCAGCAAGACCTCCGTCGCTACCACAGCCGCCACATCCGGCCACGCACTCTCGAAGTAGGAGACCTTGTCTTGAGGAGAATCCTCTCCAGGGCAGGCCTCCACAAGCTCTCACCAATGTGGGAAGGCCCCTACAGAGTCACGCACATCGCCAGGCCTGGCTCCGCACGGCTTGAGACGGAGGACGGCATCCCTGTCGCCAACCCCTGGAACATCCAGCACCTGCGCAAGTTCTACCCCTAATCGCCCTCGGCGAGCAATTTTTTGCATCAAGGGAGAACCACGTGCCATCATCCTTAAAGAGGAAAAACTTCGGGCTCCCCTCTCTACTATACGTTGCCGCGGGCCGTTCGAGAAGACTCCCAAGCCACTAAGCCTCGGCATGGTAACCTCTTCAGGCACCATGTCTTGGCGAAGTGGATCCCCATGCCGGTCATGGTGGAACGCAGGCTAAAAGCCACCCCCGCATAGGGGCCCCCTGAGCTCTCTCTACATGCGTCTGCCTCGGGCACGCCCCTCGAGAGTCTCAGCCACAGAATGTGGACCCCATGCCAAGAGCATGGCGGATTTTTTGTGCTTCTGGCCACGCCAGTGTAATGAACCTATGTTTCAGGCCAATTTGAACATTTGCGCATCGCGCCAACGTATTTTGTCGCTTTGGTGTTTCTTTGCTTCGGTGTTGTTCGCCTTTTTTCTCTCGCTCGTATGATCCCTCCTGTGTATCTCACGAGCGGGGGCTAGCAGGGTGCCATGCCACGGGAGCATCCCGGCAGCACCTAAAACCCAAGGGATCCGAGCTCTGAACTTGCGGGTCAGCTCTCATGCATGTCAACTCCCAAGGAGCTCTGAACTCATGGGTCAGCTCCCGCGCACGTCAACTCACCAAGGATCACCAAAACCTTGGTGCCTGTTTCTCCTCGCGAGACACACATGAAGGAACCTACGAGCACCATAAGATTCTTTAGCTATCTATTGCTTGTGGATACGCCTATTTCTCCAAGTGCAGGAAAACAGGCTCTCCAAGCCGCAGGCAACAACAAAGCGAAAACGCCTCGCTTAGGAACCAACACCCTTTCCAAGGCGAAAAACGCCTCGTCAAAGCTAAGTTTCCTCTTGCTGGTTTTTGCCCCTCGAGTCTCTTTTCTCTCTCCCACGCTTCATGGGCTGCTTGCACGTCAAAAGGGAGCCCCAAGCATCGCGCTTCGCGGAGCTCTTACTTCTTGAGGCCTCACGCACCCCCCGGACTTGTGGAGCACTGACTCGCACATACCGAAGCGGCGGTGGTGTAGCGCTAAGGGAGGATCCTAAGACGTAGAGCGAAAAAGACATGAAGGGAAAAGACAAAAGCCACCCAAGGGGCATTCACAAGCACGTTCCCAAGCTAAAAGCAAGTCTTTACAAATGTTATTACAACCAGAATACCACGATAATGTGCCTCATGCGCAGCCAGCTACAGGAAGTTCAGGCCGTCGCGCCTCCCGAGGTCCCCGCTCCATCCGCGCCAGCTCCAGCTTCCAGGGAATCTCCCTCGCAGTCGCCTTCGTCTTCATCGACCAAGACTTGGTCGTACTTCTTGGCGAGAACCTCGGCGGCCTCCCCTGCCTTGCTGCGGATCTCGACCGGCTCCATCACGGCCTCGAGGTTGAAAGAGGGCCAGAGCTTCAGAAGATTGCTGAAGACGCGGCTGATGGCAAGGACGAGGAGATCGCGGCTCTCCGCCACGACGCGCTCGTCGAAGCGCTTCGCGACCTTTTCAATCTCCTCGAGGAATTGCCCGAAGAATTGCGCGTGCGCCGCCTCGTCGTTGACCCCTCCGGTGGGAAGGTGGGGGACCTCGATCCTCAGGTCGTCCCCGATGGCGTTCGCGCGGCGAACCAACTCGTGAAGCATGAGCTGGCGTTGGCGCGTCATGGCCCGGTTGTGCCGCGCAGAGTCCTGCGCTTGCTCTGCGCGGTCCGCGGCCGGCCCCACCTGTTGCTGGAGGTCGCTCAGGTCAGCCTTCAGGGCGGCAATCTCCTCCTCGAGCCCCTCGATCTGATGCAGGAGCTCGTTGCGTTTCATCGTGAAGCGCTCTTCCTGCTTCGTGGCCTTGGCGCCATAGTCATTGGCGAGGCTCTCGCGGATGCGCTCAACCCTGGCGTCGGCCTCCTCCTGAGTCCTCTTCTGCTTCATCGCGAGGTCAGCGTTGGCCTTGTCGTGGCGCTCCTTGCGGGTGGCCTCGCTCCTGGCCACTGAGTTTTCGCGCTCCTGCAGCAGCCCCTCGCGGGTGGCTTGCTCCTCCTCCAGAGAGTGGACTTGTTCTTCGCGCCGGCCCAGCTCTTTCTCCCGGAGGGAGAGCTCTTCCTCACGTTTCTTCAGCTCGATCTCGCGAGGCGTTAGCTGCCCCTCGCGGGCGTCTAGCTGTTCGCGCAGCTCCTTCAAGGCGGTCCTCGCGGCCTCGGACTCGTTGGTGAACTTCTCTTCGCGAGCCGCCAACTCCTGGTGCTTGGCGGTGGCATCTGTCTCCAGCGCCTCCCGGGCAGCGTCAAGCTGGCCCATGACCTCGGCCGCCTCCCGCTTGACGCTGTCGCGGGTCTCCTTCGCGAAGCGCATCGCTTCCTCACGCGCCATCTTTGCCGCCGAGTCCTGCCGGCGACACATTTCCACCCGCTCGTGGAGGAGGGCCCAGGCGTCGGCAAGCCTAGCCCGCTCCTTCTCCATGGCAAGATCCTCCTTGGCGAGCTGCGCCGCCAGCCCGTCAAGCGCCTGCCGCGATTGGCGGATGACGGCGTCGCGGCGAACCGCGCGAGGGCGCGGCTCACCCAGCGCCAAGACCCCTGCATCCTCGTGAGGCGCAGAGGCCTCGACGCTTGTCGAGGCGCCTAGGGCATCCTGCCCCGAACTTGCAGCGGCCCCCGCCGCGGCGTGGGGGCTCGTGGAGGCGTCTCCCTTGCCGCCCGCATCAAGAGCCCTCAGGGGGCTGGGCATCTCCTCGCCCCTGGCCCCGTCGCTCGGGGGCTCCAGAGACGTCTCTGTCTCCCGCACTTCAGGGGCGCTCCCCGCCCCCTCCGTGGTGGCCGCGTCTGCCGTGGCCGCGGGAGTACCTACCCTCCTTGTGGGAGCCTCCCTCGCTGCTGGGGGCGACTCCACGATGATCTCTTCGTCCACCTCCTCTTCTTCCGCGCGGTGCTCCGCCGCGGGAGGAGCAGCCGCCCGAGTAGGCGGAGGCGTCGCCAGCTCAATCGCCTCCTCCGCACGGTGCTCGACCGCGGGGGGAGAGGCGGCCCTAGCTGGAGGCGACGCCGCCTCTTCAATCATCACCACCTCCACGCGGTGCTCACCCGCGAGAGGAGCTGACTCCTGCTGCTGCTCGGCAGCCGCTTGCCGAGACTCGTCAGCCACTTGCTGCGACTCGTCGGCCACTGGTGTCTTGGCGGTGCAGGCGATCTCCCCGAGCTTGCGGAGTCGCCGCTTTTTCGGCGCCGCGGGTACACTGAAAAACACAGCCAAGCAAAAATCCTTCAGGAAGGGATTCGCAGAAGCAAACGCTGAAAGGAAAAAGAAAGAGCCAAACTCACTCGTCGACAGCTCTCCACACCCTCTTCTTCCCTTTTGGCGGCTGGAGAGTGCTCGCCCCGGCCTGCTCATGGGGCACCGTTACCTTTTCGCGAGGAGCTCCCCTCGTGGCGCCCCCGTCGTCGCCGGAAGAGATCTCCTGGAGGTCCTCGCCAGGCGGCGCGTTCCTTGAGCCTGCGTCGCCCCCCGAGGGGTCGGCACCCCTCGAAGTCTCGCCCTCCTCGGACCCTTCGTCCTCGTCCTCGTCCGGCTCCAGCGCGTCGCCCTCCGGTTCCGCCGCCCACGGGTTGCGGCGGGGCCCGACAAGCCTCGCGGGCTTGATATCCCATTCGTCGAAGTGGGGCAGGAGCTTGCGGGCTTCGTGCACTCGCTCCTCTGTGTAGGCGAACAGCGGCAGGGCGTCGTCGTTGCTTGGGGCCGGAGTGGACGTCGTGGCGAAGAGGACTTTCATGATCCGCTTCATCTCGTCCGAAGTGAAGTCGACGGGGCTGAGGCGCATCCTGTCGTCCGGGCCCGAGTAGGTCCACATCGGTTTCGAGTGCCACTGGAGAGGAGCAATGCGGCGCGAGACGAAGTCCATCGCCACCATCCGGCCGGTGAGCCCGGCCTCGCGGAGCACCTGAATACGCTCGTATACTGCCTCAAGCTTGGGACCTTCAAATTCACCGCTCGCCCAACGCGCCCACTTCCTCGGGGGCGCCACGGGAACCTCCAGGTGGCGGTTTGGTGACTTGGTGCCGACGAAGACCCACTTCTCGCGGAACTTGTCCACCTTCTTCGTCACCTCGGTGATGGCGTTCTCCCCCTGCCACGCGATGGGGATGTACCCTTCACTCCTGGCGGCGGCGATGCGGAAGGAGACGCACCCAAGTCGTTCGTTCGACTTGGTGCTCCGGAGGGAGTAGAAGCTCCGAAAGAGCGCCACCGAGGGGCGGACACCGACGTACGCCTCGCAGAGGTAGGCGAAGATGGCGAGAATGAGCACGGAGTTTGGGTGGAGATGGAGCAGCTGGATCCGGTAGGCCTCAAGGATCCCTAGGAGAAAACTGGAGAAAGGAGGAACGAAACCGGCAAAGAGCGTGTGAAAGAAGATGGGGTGGAACCCCGCGCCGACTCTGCTGCTGCCAGGCGCTATGTTGGTGGCACCGAGCTCGTGGGTGTTGGAGGCCACAAAGAGCCGCACCTTGGAAACCGTCGCCGCGCTGATAAGGGACTCAGGCATTGTCCCCTGGGGCGCAGCGTCCCGCACCGCCACCGGCGCAGCGCCCCGCGCCGTCGCCGCCGACGAGCTCGCCTGCACGGTGGCCTTGCCCTTGTCGGTGGCTGCTTTCTTGGGCGCCATTGGTCGCCGGAGAAGAAGAAGAGAGCTCTGGAGAGTGGAGTTCTCCGGAGAGTTGGAGGCGTGGGGAGAAGTGTGCGGAGGAGTTACGGGAGAAGTAATGGGCGCCGCCTGCGCGCCCAGGCTTTATTGACCAGCACTCGAGTCGTGGCGGGCCCCACCACGTCGCCCGTTGGAGCCGAGGAGGCCGCGGCCGCGGGCGCAACCGCTGCGTGACACGTGTCGCGGCCCTGTCAGGCATCTTTGGCCCCTCGACGCTTCGCCTTCGTCATGGGCCTCGGCGTGCCCATCGCGGGCCCGGGGGCTACTGTCGGCACAGTGGAAACCAGGGTACCACGGGCCGGCCTGCCAGGGCCCTACAAGATTCTTCAGGTGATTTTCACTAAGGACCAGGCTCTCCAAGCCTGGCGAGCTTCGCGAGGTTTTTCTCTCCTCGCGAAGGGTTCTCCTTGCCAAGGGTTCTTTCCCTTGGCGAGGGATCGCTCTTCGACAAGGCGTCTCCGACGCCGCCCGCAAATTCTACTAAGGACCAAGCCGCGAGGCTTGGCGAGGCCTTTCGCCTCGCGAAGCGCTTTCTTCGTGAAGCTATCTCTGCCCCCGCGGCAGAGCGCACATGGACTCTGCGCCATGCGCAGAGTGACGCGCGTGCCTACGCGCGATGACGACGACGCCGCAGTTGCCGTTTCCATGTATAAAGCAGTCAACAAAGCGGAGCCAAGCAAAGCGGACAACGAGTATTGCCTCTTTGGTGACAAGGGAACAGTCTGCAGCTACGCTCCAAGGACGACGTCACCATGGGCCGCCTCCCACCTCGGCAAGCGCCAGCCCGCTGTCCAGCTGGTCGGTGCCCCCTTTTCAGCTTTGGTGACGCCGTTCCCCTGCCGTGGACCGCGTCCACGATCTTTACCTTTATGGTAGACCTCACCTTTACGGTGCACCGTGCCTCCTCCTTCGTCGCCATGTGGTAGCCCTTCCCGCCCAAATGTTTGGGCAGAAGAGGCCCAGGACGCCTATAAAAGGAGGAGGAGCACGCCCAAGCAAAGGGTTCGATCTTCGGTTGGTGCCGCTCTAGCAAACCCTAACCCTAGATCTAAAGACTAGTAAGTAGCCATTGTTAGCCACCTCGAGCTCGACAAGCTCTCCTTGTACTGTAAACTCTTCAAGCAGTGCAATACACCATAGCAGGACGTAGGGGTTTTACCTCCACAAGAGGGCCCTGAACCTGGGTAATACCTTGTGTCAATCTCTGCAGTGTCGTCCGCAGCGAGCCTGACGAGCACCGTCGCCGGAGCACGTTGTGGACTGTTTGACTCCGTGTTCAGCCCCTTACACGATACCTTGGAGACACCCCTAGTTCCTGGGGACAATCTCCGACACCATTGATTTACCCTTACTCGCAACAGCACACCCTCGTCCTTAGACATTTCTGTCACTCGTGCCCAGGCCAAGAGGGGGTATAAGCAATCACTTGGCCAAACCAACCACACACATCGGAGAGTATGCAAGAACATAAATTAACATATAAGAACCATGCACAATCTGATCATAACTTCATAATCCATGAAAACCCAACAAACACATCATATAACATTACAAATAGTCGATCTAGAGCCCTCCGGGATCAATCTCCCCTCCGGCAGCGTGCCGGGAGCAGCTTCAGAATCTCTCCGAATTACGTTTCGAGGTGGCGGCGGCTTCGGATGGTGTTTCTGGAAAATAATCATCGCCCCGAGCGTTTTAGGGTTTTTGTGATTTTATAGGCATCGAGGGGGGGGGGCGTGGCGGCACCCAGAGGGCAGGGGCGGGCCCCACCCGTGGGTCCAGGTGGGACCGCAGCTGATGGCCGCCCCTGGCCCCTGGGTGGCCCCCAGGTCGCCGTTTGGTCTCTGACGTCTTCTTGTTGAAAAAAAATTCCCCGTAAATTTTCGTCCAATTCCGAGAATATTTCTAGAAGTAAATTTTCTGAAATAGAAAACAACAAAAAACAGGGAACTGGCACTGGGCATCTTGTCAATAGGTTAGTCCGACAAAAATCCTAAAAATGATATAATAAGATAGTAAAAACATGTAACAATGGCATATAACTAGCATGGATCAATAGAAAATTATAGATATGTTTGACACGTATCATGGGTCCATGGTTGTAGCTAGATGGTAGTCTCTCTCCCTTGTGCCTCATTGTTTATGATCTTGTGAGCTACCTAACATAATCAAGATCGACTATTGTAATGCTATATGATGTGTTTGTTGTGATCCGATAGATTATGAAGTTATGATCAGATTGTTCATGATTCTTATAAGTTAATTTATGTTCTTGCATGCTCTCCTATGTGTGTGGTTACTTTGGCCAAGTGATTGCTTGTACTCCAAGAGAGAGTATTTATGATAGATTGTAGGTTCATGCCCCCTCTTGTGCCTGCGCTCGAGCGATAGAAACGTGTAAGGACGAGGGTGTGCTGTTGCTACTAGGGGTAAAACAGCGGTGTTTATGTCTACGTGATTATAAATATTGCTTAAATCATGCACTATGCTTAATGTAATTGTCTGTTGCTTGCAACTTAATACCAATGGGTGACAGGCTGGATAGCGATCCATAGGTGGACTTTTTAGAAGAAGATGCAGTTGGATGACGGTCTTTTTTATTTGTCGTGATTCCTACATAAATATTACCATGAACTCTTTGTGATAGCTAGATTAACTTTGTGTCATAATCTTGTCAATTGCCTAGCTATAATTCGTTTACGCATCATATGACTATTTTATCTTATGGAGAGATACCGCTAGTGAACCCATGACCCCCGGCCCATCTTTTTTCCATTGATTACAACAACGTTTACTTGCTTTCCGCCATCACTTGCTCGCTGGTCTGTTTCTATATTTTATTCACTTCACCATACGTTTTAGCCATTTTGTTTCTAGCAGACCGGGAAGATTGACAACCTTCCTGCCGTTGGGGGTTGATACGTGTCAAATGTATATATAATTTTTGATTGTTCCCTGCTAGTTATATGCCATTGTTACATGTTTTTACCATCTTGTTACATCATTTTTAGGTTTTTGTCGGACTAACCTATTAACAATATGCCTAGTGCCAGTTCCCTGTTTTTGCTGTTTTCTATTTCAGAAAAGTTACTTCTGAAAATATTCTCGGAATTGGACGATAATTTACGAGGATTTTTATGCGACAAAAGGAAGCCAAAGACCAAAGTGCGACCTGGGGGGCCACCCAGGGGCCAGGGGTGGCAGCTAGCCGCGACCCCAACTGCACCCGCAGGTGGGACCCGCCCCTGAGCCCTGGGCACCGCCTCGGCCCCCTCGACGCCTATTAAATCCCTAAAACCCTAAAACACTGGGAGCGACGATTATTTTTCTAGAAACACGACCCGAAGCTGCCGCCACCTCGAAACCTAATTCGGGGAGATTCTGAAGCTGCTCCCGGCATGCTGCCGGAGGGGAGATCGATCCAGGAGGGCTCTACATCGCCATGCCTTCCGCCGGGATGAAGCATGAGTAGTTCCACCTTGGACTACGGGTCCATGGCAGTAGCAAGACGGTTGTATCTCTCCCTTGTACTTATGGCTATAGTGCTTCAAACTTGCAAAAGCTTGCTATTCGTGTCTTAAGTCAAACTTGTAGTGCTTCCGGCTGTGAAAGAAATTGGAGTTTGTTTGAGCACATACATTCCAAAAAGAGAGATAGACTTAAAGCATCAAAGGATGAATGATATGGCTTATGTTCAATGCAACTCGAGGCTGGAACAAAAGTACTTTTTTGTTGTTCATTCATGTTTTCTTATTTATTCCCTAAACGTGGTTTTTATATGGTTGCATTCTTCCATTACATGTGTAGGTCACAAATCATCAAAAGAAACTATGACCCAATTTGTTTGGAGGACATTGCCAAGTTTGATGAAGAATGGATTTTTGAAGATGATCCCCAAGAGCTAAATGTGGAGGAAATTGATAGATACAGGAAAGGTTTGATGCCAAATGACACCGAGATGTGCAATGTCATTGCCATGAATGGTAATATTTCTTTTCTAGACTTGTTATTTCTTATTTCTGTCCAATTGTCCGTTAGTTATGAATTTAAGCACATATTATTGTGTAGATGAGGCTCAATGGATTGATGATGAATATGACTTCGATGCTTCTCAAGAGAATGATGAAGCAAATATTTCAATGAGCGGCCAAATTGGTGGAGCTGCCCAAGAAGATGAAGATATTGGAGTTGGAGATGACGATGACTACGCAGATGAAGAGCATCATGATCGTGGGAATGTGCCTAATTGGAACTTCCAATATCGTTGAATTTGGACTTTGGTGCTATGGTTCCGAAACTTGAGACTTGAAAGTTTAATTCTTGCATTATCATGTATGAGACTATGTGTTAATTTTTATTGCTGGACGGCTGGAAGCCTAGAACTTTGATGCTTGAGACTATTTGGTAATTGGTATTTGCTACAGCCTACATGGCTACATGTTCATGTCTTATGTTGGCATGTTATTGTATTGGATAATTGCATAGTTGCCTTTCCGTTGTCAGTTTGCAAATTGCAACTTTGCAAGTCATATTAATCATGCTGCCGGTATTTGTCGTATTTTTTGATAGAAAAAATATTTGTCGTATTTTTTGATAGAAAAATATTATTTTACATGTTAAAAAACCAGACAGTGAACCGGTGAACCAGTGGTTCGACCGGTAAAAACCTGAACCGAGAGGATGACCGGTTTGATTACCGGTCCGGTTTTTTAAACTATGACTACGGGTTCATGGCAGTAGCTAGATGGCTGTCTCTCTCCCTTGTGCTTCATGTTTATGATCTTGTGAGCTGCCCTACATGATCAAGATCAACTATTTGTAATGCTATATGATGTGTTTGTTGGGATCCGATGGATTGTGAAGTTATGATTAGATTGTGCGTGGTTTTTAGTTATTAATTTATGTTCTTGCATGCTCTCCGATGTGTGTAGTTGCTTTGGCCAAGTGATTGCTTATGTCTCCAAGCGAGAGTATTTATGCTAAATAGTTGGTTCATGACCCCTCTTGTGCCTGGGCACGAGTGATAGAAACGTCGAAGGACGAGGGTGTGCTGTTGCGACTAAGGCTAGAACAGAGGTGTTTATGTCTACATGATTATAAATGTTTCTTATTCATAAGCTTTACTTAATGCAATTGCCTGTCGTTTGCAACTTAATACCGATGGGTGACAGGCTAGATAGCAATCCCTAGGTGGACTTTTTAGACAAAGATGCAGTCGGGTGGCGGTCTTTGTTCCTTATTGTGATGCCTACATGAATATTACCATGAATACTTTGATATAGATAGATTAAGTTTGTGTCAAAATTATGTCAATTGCCCAACTGTAATTTATTTACCCTTCATATGAGTATTTTATTTATTGGAGAGACACCACTAGTGAACCCATGGCCCCCGGTCCATCTTTTTACATTGTTTACAACCTCATTTACTTGCTTTCCATAATCACTTGCTCGCTGGTCCATTTTCATAAATCATTTCACTACACTATACGTTTAACCGCTTTGTTTTGACAACCTTCCTGCCGTTGGGGGCAAAGTAATTTTTTGAGTTTGTGCAGGTCCACGTTCGTCGATAATTAAGTGCTAGAGATCGTTGACAGGCACCTCCTTGTTGATTTCAAAGTCCTACTGGTTCGATTAAACCTTGGTTCTTCACTGAGGGAAAACTACTACTTGCTACATCTACGCCTTCGCTTGGGGCACCACCCAATTCTTCAATATCCACCATCAAGCAGTTTTCTGGCGCCGTTGCCGGGGACTTTGGAGCTACAGCAAGGGGATTATCGCGCTCTCAATCACTTTACTTTGTTTTTGTATTGCTTAGTTTACTTCTTGTTTTGCTTATTTACTTGTTTAAAAATTTCAAAACCCAAAAAAATTAGTGTAGTCTTTATTCCTGTTTTTACTTTCTTTTTTGTTATTCGGTTTGGTAGTATGTCTAGCTTTACTCCTTTTGTTGAGTCCCCTGAGTCTGAAGTTATCACCTTCAAACAAAGAGGTGGGGAGAGTTTGAAAGATGCTTGGTATAGAATTAGAGATGCTTATCATAGATCCAGTAAAAAGCCTTTGGCCACAATTCTTCTTAGAAATTTTTATGTTGGTATCACAGGTTGGTATAGGTACATTTTGGACACTATAACAGGTGGTAACTTCCTAGGAGTTAGTGCTTTGGAAGCTATGAATGCTATAGAAAGTCTAGATGGAGCCCCTCCAATTAATGATACTAAAATTAAAATCATTTTGGAAGATATTATGGAGAGGATAGACACTTTAAAAAATAATATACCAAGTATGAGCAAGATAAATGAGATGGATAAGAAGATTGATAATAATTTTAATAAGGTTAATGGATATATAAGAAATGCCACTAAAATGGTGAAATCTCTCCATTCCCTCAAAGACCATCTCGAGAGGATAAGTAAGTTAGAAGAGACTTTTCAACTTTAGGAGCCACCTTGTCTTTATTGAAACCGAAAAAGGAAACAACTCCAATAGATAAGGGGCCTAAATTCATATTTGTGCCAAAGAACACTACTAAAGTTGATACATCTTTTGTAGGAAAAGAGGATTTGAGGATGGTAAAGGAAGCTCAAGATTTCAAGGACTCAAGGGGAGAAGCCCCATTGGGTAAAGCTAATTTTTTTGATTCTATGCCACAAAGTGTTGCTGCTAATGAGTTTACTAAAAATCCTTTTCCAAACTGCACCATTCATGAATTTGGTGAATATGACGATGATCTTGATTTTTAAAATACTTGATATGTGGCATTGCGCCTAACTAAAAGGTGTTAAAGAAAAGCGCTTCTTGGGAGGCAACCCAATTCTTATTTTTGCTTTTTTGAATCATGGAGTTGTTGCTTCTGTAGCAACTTCATTGTATCCTTGTTTTTAGTTTTTGTGTGCCAACAATTAGCCTCTAATGCTTAGAAAGTGCGAAGTTTTGTTTTGTTGTCCAGAAACAAATTATGAGTTCCTGTTGTAGAAAACCTCGAAAAATCCTAGAAAGTTATCTTTTTCTGGAACATTTTGGCAGCAAGCCCTAAACTTTTATCTATATTTCATTAGTTTAAGTTTTCTGTTTTGAGCCTCGTAAGTGCCTCTAAAAAATAGACCTTTACAGATTGTCCAGTTTTGACAGATTCTGCCTTTATTTGTGTTTACCTCTTTTATTAACGTCATTAGTGGTACTTTTGAGGAAGGAGTGCCACCTTTGAGGCTTAGTAAACAGTAGCTAATGATAAATCAAGTTTGTGCAATTTGTCTTGGTGGAACCCAAGTGAGTTTTATTTTATTGGAATTAACCCTCTAATCAGTTTATGAAAAGTTTTGTGCGAAGGGAGTTTTTAGGTTCCACGAGGGAAGATGATGAAAGAAGTTGAAGGATGCCAAAAGCACAAGATTGGGGATGCCCCCATGGCATCCCCCTGAACATTCAATAAGACTCAAGCATTTAAGCTTGAGGATGCCCAGGGCATCCCCTCTTCTTCATCGACAACCATCAGGTCGTCTCCGTTGAAACTATGTTTTTATCACTTCACATATTATGTGCTATTCTTGGAGCATCGTTTTATTTTTCTTTCAGTTTGTTTTAGTTTGTTTGCTGGTCATGTACTTTGTTGGATCCTAGCTATCTTGTGTGGGAGAGAGACATGCTCCGCTTTTTCATTAGAATACTCTTGTGCTTCGCTTATATTTTGTTGAGTATTCTTAGCTTTGTTTTCTTATCAGCTCTTGTGCTTCGCTTATATCTTTAAGAGCTGTTAGTTGTTGCTATTAGAATCTCTTATGCTTCAATTATATTTGTTTAGAGAGTTGTTTATGGTTGCTTGCGTGATTTGTTGGAATGACAAAAATGCCGTGAATGTGGTAGTGGTGTGATAAAAAACTTGCATAGTCTTGTAGATCTTTATGTTTGAATAACTTGAAACTTGCTAATTGTTTTGAGATGTTAAGTGAATTAATGCTTAAACTTGCTGAAGTTAAGGCTCATTAGTGAAGAACTACCGATAAAACTTGAATTTATAAAGTTTCTTCATACTTGCAAGTTTGATAGTCAAGTATTTTTATCAAATGAAAGTTTGGTTAACAAGGAAGATAGTGTAGAGTTTTTGTGTTTATGCTTAATGTATGTTCTATAGTCATTCTTGTTCCGATTGCTGGTGCTTGTTTGCTTTGATATCCTTTGCTAGCCAAAAACAGTATACTGAGCAGGAATGCTGCTCGTGTATCCAAACTCCTTGAGCCAAATATCTTTCCATCAGTGTCCACCATACCTACCTATACATGGTATTTCGTGCCATTCCAAGTAAATTTGTCATGTGCTAACTTTAAAACTTCAAAATACTCCAATTTGTGTCTCTATTTTTAGCTCATGAGGAAGTGGTAAGGAAGTTTGTTATATCCTGTGTCAAACAAGGTCATTTCCCCCCTTTCACCTGGTGCTCATGGATTACATGCTCACTTAAATTTGCCGAGAGCTGGCCAAGGGTTCCCAGCCCGCAAAATATAAATTCAACATCATTAATATCTCCTTCACACAGTGCAACCTAAGAAATCAATCAAACATTGGTTAGTGATAAACAAAGGAGAAAGAGGAATGTTCTCGTTCCTCTATGGGAGCCGCTCTCACAAGTCTAAAAGCCTTGCTTGGTACGGGGGACTAACGAATTAATTTGCTGTGGATTCGTTGACGAAAGCATGCATATCTCAAAATTGTTTTACTTCTATTTAATAAAAAATAAAAATCTCTAGCACATGATTAATCCCTGCTTCCCTCTGCAAAGGGCCTTTCTTTTACTTTATGTTGAGTCAGTTTTCCTATTCTTTCTATCTACTCAAAGAAAGCTTGCAACACTGACTCCGGGTGCAGTTGATTATATTGCATCTTTATGCTTAATCATGATTCTTTATATTGACATTATCTATAAGATAAGCATGTTGAAAGTTGAAGCAATGCAGAAACTTGCATCTTCCTTTGTGCTGACTTCAAATACTTTTGACAAGAAAATATTACCTTGAAGACTTTTATGTTATGTTAATCTTTCATGTCTCCAAAGTACTATTCATGAAAGATTTTGCTTAGATGATGCAACTTGTTTGCTCATTATTTGCTTGATTATCAAATATAGACAATTGTTTTGGATCACTTTATTCATATCATGTGCTTTACATTACTATTTGATCAAGGTTATGCCAGTAGCATGTCTCATAAAAAATTATTTTGTTTATCACTTATCTACTCAAGGACGAGTGGGAGTTAAGCTTGGGGATGCTGATACGTGTCAAACGTATCTATAATTTTTGATTGTTCCATGCTAGTTATATGCCATTGTTACATGTTTTTTACCATCTTGTTACATCATTTTTAGGCTTTTTATCGGACTACCTATTAACAAGATGCCTAGTGCCAGTTCCATGTTTTTGCTGTTTTCTATTTCAGAAAAGTTACTTATGTAAATATTCTCGGAATTGGACGATAATTTACGAGGATTTTTTATGGACAAAAGGAAACCAGAGGTCAAAGGGCGACCTAGGGGGCCACCCAGGGGCCAGGGGCGGTAGCTGGACGCGGTCCCACCTGTACCCGTGGGTGGGACCCGCCCCTGCGCCCTGGGCACCGCCTCGGCCCCCCTCGACGCCTATGAAATCCCTAAAACCCTAAAACGCTGGGAGCGACGATTATTTTTCCATAAACACGACCCGAAGCCACCGCCACCTCGAAACCTAATTCGGGGAGATTCTGAAGCTGCTCCCGGCACGCTGCCAGAGGGGAGATCGATCCAGGAGGGCTCTACATCGCCATGCCTTCCGCCGGGATGAACCGTGAGTAGTTCCACCTTGGACTACGGGTCCATGGCAGTAGCTAGACGGTTGTATCTCTCCCTTGTGCTTCATGTTTATGATCTTGTGAGCTGCCCTACATAACCAAGATCGACTATTTGTAATGCTATATGATGTGTTTGTTGGGATCCGATGGATTATGAAGTTATAATCAGATTGTGCATGGTTCTTAGTTATTAATTTATGTTCTTGCATGCTCTCCGATGTGTGTAGTTGCTTTGGCCAAGTGATTGCTTATGTCTCCAAGAGAGAGTATTTATGCTAGATAGTTGGTTCATGCTCACTCTTGTGCCTGGGCACGAGTGACAGAAATGTCTAAAGACGAGGGTGTGCTGTTGCGACTAAGGATAAAACAGCGGTGTTTATGTCTACGTGATTATAAATGTCGTTTACTTCATACGCTTTACTTAATGCAATTGCATGTTGCTTGCGACTTAATACCGATGGATGACCGGCTGGATAGCGATCCCTAGGTGGACTTTTTAGACAAAGATGCAGTCGGATGGCGGTCTTTGTTCCTTTGTTGTGATGCCTACATGAATATTACCATGAACACTTTGATATAGCTAGATTAAGTTTGTGTCATAATTCTGTCAATTGCCCAACTGTAATTTGTTTACCCTTCCTATAAGTATTTTATTTATTGGAGAGACACCACTAGTGAACCCATGGCCCCCGGTCCATCTTTTTACATTGTTTACAATCTCATTTACTTGCTTTCCATAATTATTTGCTCGCTGGTCCGTTTTCATAAATCATTTCACTACACTATATGTTTAACCGCTTTGTTTTCAGCAGACCAGGAAGATTAACAACCTTCCTGTCGTTGGGGGCAAAGTAATTGTTTGAGTGTGTGCAGGTCCACGTTCGTCGACGATTAAGCTCCAGAGATCGTTGACGGGCACCTCTTGTTGATTTCAAAGTCCTACTGGTTCGATTAAACCTTGGTTCTTCACTAAGGAAAAACTGCTACTTGCTACATCCACACCTTCGCTTGGGGCGCCACCCAACTCCATCAACTACACCATCAGGGGCAAAGTAATTGTTTGAGTATGTGCAGGTACACGTTCGTCGACGGTTACGCGCCGGAGATCGTTGACGGATACCTCATTGTTGATTTCAAAATCCTACTGGTTCGATTAAACCTTGGTTTTTCACTAAGGGAAAACTTCTACTTCCTACATCCACACCTTCGCTTGGGTACCACCAATGCCATCATCTAAGTCATCACATCTCGGCGGAATATTCGGGTAGGTGGGCCGAACCATTCACATGAGTTTGCAACCAAACACGTAAAAAAGTGGGGCGATCCCAGCCAAACCCTATCAACTCACGGAACCAAACACACCCTAAGTTCTCCGGAGGCCCCATGAGTGTTTCAAACAAGCTCTCAGCATATCACAATCCTCTAACTTTGTTACCAACTTTAGTGCAGCAAGGATTTTAGTTCGAGGAGTAAACTTTGGCATAGGAAGTGGCTCCGTAGCCTTCGTTGTTTCCAAAGCATCTTTGAATTTGTATCTCCCATCATGCACAAGATAGCATCCTAGTGTGTTGTGTCTTTTGAGGCACCACTTCTAGAGTTTCTTTAGAAACTTGTGCGTTTTGTTCTTAAGAGAGACAATTTGCTACCCGCATGGGTAGCTACACACCCATGCGTTATACGGAGATGCAAGCCGTATGTATCCGTTCTAGCTTGTTTTCCTAGTAAAACACGGATATTTGGTGTACAAAACTGGTTTCGGAATTTTCAAAAAAATATTTTTTGGTCGTCATTTTTAGCTTTTTTTCATTGTTGACTTTTTTGTTGACTTTTGGGTCAAACTTTACTAAAAAAATCACAGCGGATGAAAAAAAATTCGAAAAAATTTGAAAATACTTTTTAATAATTCTATCAACTCTACTAGTGACATCCCCCTTGTCTACTTGAGTAATCTCATTTTACCGTTGCATATACGTTTCGGTCAAACTTAGGGTGTGTAGCTACCCATGGGGATAGCAAGTCTTTTCCGTTGTTCTTAAATACTCACCTCATGTCCTAGCACCTGTCGCATGTCTTTTGAATATACTAGCAAAAATGCCCATACGTTGCATCGGTTTAAAACAAATCAATACGGTGTTTAATTAATAAAAACACTGTAATTTGTGTCGGTCAAACCTCTTGTGTTTCACTTTTGGCTTTCTTTTATACCAGTCGAGATATGATAGGTTCACTTTAGAAAGACAAATAGAAATTAACAGCCCGCTTTCCAATCTTAATTTTTGCTTAATAGTATACATTGTATATACATATATTTGATTGTAGCATCCTTATATAGTCAATAAGAGAAAAGAAAGCATACACTCTCACGTATTGATGTGCACTACACGAGTTGTCACATTTACATGGACTATTCCTTAGAAAACAAACCTAAGTATCAAGTGTATTTTTGTAACAAAACACCTACCTCCTTTGAACCATGTTATGATCTTGTCTAATCGTTGGCTAATGGCTATATACAAGAGATTTGATATTCTGTATTTCTCTATTTCTGTATATCAAAATTCTAAACTATTGCTTTCACTTCTCTCAACCGTTGCATGTTCTATTCACAAACTGTGAAGATTGTACGGTTTTTATGGAACAACTGCAAATCACAACAAGGTATTCAAATTCTCTGAACTGTTCCATGCAGATGATCTTCATACATCAGCACCACAGGTAGCACACATCGGACCGGCAATAGCACCAAGTAGCAGGTCGTAGACTACGACGCCCGCACAGGGACAAGCCGGAGAGAAAAAAAGACAGAGCAACAGCTCTTTTTAGTTTTCATTAATAACTTCACCAAGGCGGTCAAATCCCTTTCTCGATCTGATTCCGCTGCGGATTCTCTTCCTTGCTCAAGTTCCAATCCCTAAAATCGTTTCCTTCCTTAACCAATAATCGCCGCTCTCCCTAACTCTCTTCCACATCTAAAATTTCCCAAATCGACCGATTGGAGTTTCAGGCAAACCGTTCCGGCGCCGCCGCCAGTGCTTGGCCTCTGCGTCACCCGTCATCAGCCTTAGGCTGGGCCCTCCAATCTTCCTCTGGTGGTCATCGCTAGGGGGATTCCCCAAGCTGTGAGCAATGAAAATTTTGAGCCTGAATTGTCGTGGATGTTGGAAGGCCGGGACAGTTCCGGAGCTTCGTAACCTCATGGAGCAGCATCATCCTGACCTCCTCTTTCTCATGGAGACTCGAATGGGAAGGCAGAAAATTGAAGAGCTTCAATGGCAATTGGGATTTCCTTTCGGACTTCATGTCAAGGCTGAAAGAAGAAGTGGCGGCTTAGCGCTCTTTTGGAACAGAGGAATCAAGGTGAGACGTCAAACCTTAAATAAGTCTCATATTGATGTGATGGTGCTAAATGATCAATTAACACATCATGAGTGGAGACTCACCGGATTTTATGGCGAACCTATGAGGAAGAATCGTAGAGATAGTTGGTATCTACTCAGATACCTTAGAAGACAATTCAAAGTGCCTTGGATTTGCCTTGGAGATTTTAATGAGATTTCAGTGAGAATGAACATTTTGGTGCATGTGAAAGGGCAGAGTGGCAGATGGCAGGTTTCACTGTCAACTTTTGTGGCTTCCAGGACCTGGGTTACTGTGGTCTTCCATACACCTGGAATAACAAACAAGAAGGTCTACGTAATATTAAAGCACGACTTGACAGGGCATTTGTGGATGAGGATTTTGCTAGCTTATTTGGGCCAACGATTGTGTACCATATACATACTACAATATCAGATCATTGTGCTCTTCTTGTAGACATCAGAAAAGAAGATTCTAAATACGGGCATGGTAATCAGAGGAAGCCTTTCCGTTATGAAAACACGTGGAGACAACATGACGATGACCCGGTTGTGGTCACTAAGGCGTGGAACCTATCTAGTGATGCCACAGATTTATTCTCCCTCCAAGACAAACTGCAGAAGATGCAAGCGGAGCTTTCTCGGTGGAGTTGTACTTCTTTCGGCTCGGTAAAAAGGAACATTCAAAATCTTAGTCGGGACCTCGAGTCGATTCGAAGGAATATTCTCTATAGAGGCCCTACTACAAAGGAAAAGATGATTGTAAGTAGGCTGCAAGATATGCTTGCAAGAGAAGAAACCATGATGCATCAGCGTGCACGTATACAATGGCTCAAGGAAGGGGATAAAAGTACAAGGTTTTTTCATGTCAAAGCGAAGATACGGGCACATCAAAATCGTATTTCTAACCTGCGAGGAGAGGACGGATCTATTGTCACATCCCAGGAAGGTATCACTCGGATGGTGATGGAATTCTATAGTAACTTATTTGCTGCTCAAGATCATCTTGAGCCATCTTTGGTTACTCGATATATGGAACGCAAGATTACTCCTGAAATGAATGAGCTTCTGTGTGCTCCTTTTACTCACGAGGAGATTACAAAGGCTCTATTCATGATGAAACCAAATAGCTCTCCGGGAATTGATGGCTTTACTGCAGGTTTCTATCAAAATCATTGGGATACCGTGAAAGATTCGGTATCTAATGCAGTGCTCAATTTTCTAAATGGAGGAGACATGCCTATGGAAATGAATCGTACTATCCTGGTTCTGATTCCCAAAGTGAAGCATCCACAATCCATTGCCGAGTATAGGCCAATTTCCTTGTGCAATGTTATTTATAAACTCTGTTCAAAAGTGTTGGCGAATCGCTTAAGGCAGATTTTGGAGGAAGTGATAGCCGAGGAGCAAAGCGCTTTCATTCCAGGAAGACAAATATCAGATAATGTTCTAATTGCCTACGAATGTATCCATTACATGAAGAAGAAAAAGGGGAAGAAAGGGGCATGTGCAATCAAACTTGACATGGCCAAAGCCTATGATAGGGTTGAATGGGCTTATCTTGAGCAGATTATGTTGACAATGGGATTTTCTCAAATATGGATAGAACGTGTTATGCAATGTGTCCGCACCGTCTCTTTCTTGATCCGGATTAATGGCTCATACTCAGATTTCTTTTTTCCATCAAGGGGAATTAGACAGGGCGATCCAATATCTCCTTATTTATTTCTCTTATGCGCTAACGGCTTATCTTCCATGCTGAACAGATGCGGTCCGACTTATTTAAGTCGAGGTATCAGAATAGGAATTCATGCGCCATGGATTTCTCATCTTCTTTTCGCGGACGACTCGATTATCTTCTCAGAAGCGTCCGACAAAGGGGCTGATCAGATTCGAAGTATTTTGGAGGACTATCACCATGGCTTGGGTCAGCTTGTCAACAAGCAAAAATCAGCCATCTTCTTTAGTACAAACTGTGAAGATACAGAGAAAAACCATGTCATGCAATGTTTGGGAATCCATACAGAAGCTCTTGGTGGAAAATATCTAGGCCTTCCTACAGCAGTGGGGCGGTCAACCAAAGAAGCTTTTGAATATCTCCCCGAGCAGGTTGCAACTTGATGTCGGGATGGGGCGAAAGGAACCTCAACTATGCTGCAAGAGAGGTTCTTCTCAAATCAGTAGCTCAGTCAATACCAACTTATTCTATGAGTTGTTTCAAATTAAGCCCTCAAACTTGTGAGAAGCTAACCTCTTTGATGGCAAAATATTTCTGGGGAGGCACAAAAGATCAAAGGAAGATGCACTGGCTTCGGTGGTCTCAAACGGCTCGACCAAAAAATGAGGGAGGCATGGGATTTAGGGACCTCAAATGCTTTAATAGAGCTTTGTTGGGCAAGCAAGCTTGGAAACTAATTACTAAACCAACATCTCTTTGTGCCAGAATTTTGAAGGGGAAATATTTTCCGCACTCTGACTTGTTGCACGCAAACAAAGGGAAGCATACATCACATACTTGGCGCGCAATATATGATGGAAAAGATGTATTGCAGAAAGGCATCATCAAACGGATTGGCAACGGGGCAAACACCAGAGTTTGGGAAGATAATTGGATTCCCAACAGGAAAACCATGAAGCCATTATGGAAGCCATTGCATACAGATATTAATTTAGTCACTCAACTATTGGATCAGAGAGGAGAAAGCTGGGATACAAATAGAGTACGTCAGAGCTTTATTCCTCCAGACTCCGACGAAATTTTAAAGATTCCAGTGGGCAAAATACACAAAGATGTCATTGCATGGGCATACGAGAAACATGGTAACTATTCTGTTAAATCAGCTTACCACATGTTATCATCCCCTCATTCATCCACTGTTTCTCCTTCATCATCTATTGGAGATAAACAACCAATGTGGAAGCATCTTTGGAAAATGGGTATACCTCAAAAGTTAAGAACTTTTGGTGGAGGGTTCTAAAAGGATTTATTCCTTGCGTGCAAATTCTAAAACAAAGGCATATTGAGAAAGTCAGTTTTTGCAAATTTTGTGGACACCATGAAGAATCTGCACAACATGCTATGATGGAGTGTCCAAATGTTATTTCCTTCTGGAAGTCAATTAAAGAGGTAACAGGTGTCAAACTGCCGTCTTTGCATCCGCACACTTGGGCATCTGATGTGATTTCAGGAACAATATGTACAGAGAGAGATGCAGAGATTATTACTTGCGGTGCTTATGCTCTCTGGAACAACCGAAACAAAATTACAAAAGGAGAATCTGGGTTACCTACCAAGAAGTTGGTTTCATGGATTCAAATGGTGGTCGACGAAACGTGTAATCTGGTCCGACATTCTCCATACAAATCCTTGCCGGAACAACATTGGACGCCTCCTCCTCCTTCCATGGTGAAGGTTAATTCCGACAGTGCATTTTACCCTTTAGAAAGTACCGCAGCTGGAGGGGCCGTGATTAGAGATTCTAATGGAAAATTCCTGGGTGCTCATGCACGTTGGTATGGTGTTGTAACAAGCCCGCTTGTGGCAGAAGCAATGGCATGCTTCGAGGGTTTGGAATTTGCTCTCAATCTTTGGCGTATGCTTGATGCACAACGATCAGAAATCATGGGACTTCTTAAAAGAATCAAAGACCTTTCTGAACGAGCTGTGTTTTTTAGTTTTGTCCATGCGTCGAGGCGCTGCAACTTCGCTGCACATGTTTGCGCCAAACAACCAAATCCAGGGCAAGTGTCGTGTGTGTGGTTGGGAGAATCCCCAGCTTTTATTGTAAGTTGTCTACAGCACGACTGTAACTTCATGGTTTCAAGTTAATATGAAAAGTTTCCTTGACTCGCAAAAAAAAAGTTGTGGTTGCTCGCGGCGGCCTGAGCTCCGTAATATGGGCCGTACGGTTCAAGTGCAAAGAGGATCAAAATCACACGCGGTCAGAGCGAAATATCTTCCCCTCGCGTCGCGCTGCCCAGGGCGACCCGAGGGCTCCCCACACCGCGCCGTCAGGGCCCCTCCCACACCGCCCCCTCCTTGCCGCCGCTGCCGCCGGCCATGCCGCGGTGGCGGCGGCCCCCTTGCTGCCAAAGGTGGTGGGGGGAGACCCGAATCGACGACCTCTGTCGTCCCTAGCGCGGTGCGGCGCGGCAAGCCAGGACGGCGGTCCTGTACTCTGGTGGATGTGGCCGACAGGCCGAGGTGCGGCGAGGTCCGGGCGACCTGCGGCTGGGAGCTGTGGCGGTGGAGCTGGAGCGAGGGCGGAGCTCGCGTAGCCGGGTGGGCCGGCTCTTGCCGGCGAGGAGCGAGGGCGCCGGGGCGGCGTGCTGCGCGGAGGCGCGGTGCTAGGCGCTGGTGTGGAGGAGCTGTGTGGGGCGCAGGCGTGCGACTCAGTGGATGTCTGGCCACCCTCCCTCGGCCAAATCGAGAGTGCGGCCGTGTACTTGGGTTCCCCTGCCCAGATCCGCGATGGCTTGTGGGTAACACGAGCTTGGTGGCGCTATGTTGGCCGGTGAGGTAGCCGGGGGGGGGGGGGGGTGTTTGCCAACGGAGGCGATGTTGGCTGCCATGGCTAGGCGTGTGGTAGCTTGGTGGGCTGGTCGGTCTCGTCGAGGCGGGCGCAAGGCGTGGCTACGTCGAGCGAAATCTCTGCTTCGGCTGTTTGTCGTGGCAGGCGGCGACTGACGCCTCGGGGCGCCGTTTATTTTCTTGGAGACGTCGTCGAGATGTGGTGCTCGCCTTCCGCCCGTGCCACTCCGGGGAAACCTTAGATCTTCTGGGATCGGGCGATGATGGCGCTTGCATCATGCTCTCCCTTGGGGGCATCGTTCTTGGAGTGGTGACTGGCCGGAGGGACCTGTGGTTGCGGGAGGTGGTGGGCCCTTGGGATGTTGGTGGCGAGGGTGTTGGGGCTGGTGTGACAACGGTAGCAGCGGTTGTCTTTTATGCCGGGGCAGCGGCCCCGGATGTTGGTACGGCTGGTCTGCGAGCGGTTTTCCCTGTGCAGTTTGGGCTGCGGGTGGCTGAGTCGGGCGGCGTCGTGGATCGTGTGCGAGCGGTGCTACGTCGAGATGGCGGTCCCGGAAGGTGGTGTTGACGGCGAGGTTGCCGGGGCTGCTGGGGCAGCGGCAGCAGCGGTTGTCTTTTAGGCCGGGGCGGCGGCCCCGGATGTTGGTGCGGCGGCCGTGGTCTGCGAGCGGTTTACCCTGTGAAAGGACAAGGATGTCGCCTAGAGGGGGGTGAATAGGCGATTTAAAACTTTTACGATTATGGATTGATAAATACGGAATAAAACTAGCGTTTAATTTATCAAGCACACAAAACCTAAAATACCAGGTTCACCTATTTGCACCAACAACTTATGCTAAGCAAGATAACAACAAGTTGATAGCAAGATATAATATTTCAAGCACGAGGGCTATCACAATGTAAAGAGCTCGGTGTAGAAATAACCGAGGCACACGGAGACGAGGATGTATTCCTGAGTTCCTCCTTGTTAAGTCAGTACGTCTCGTTAGAGGGGTGTGAGCTCGCCACAAAGGCCTAATCAAGACACCACAAAAGGCCTCACCCTATTCTCCGATGAACCTCACCCCAAGGGTTAGGTTCACCTTCCACTATCGGAATCCTTCAAGGCGGAATCTAAGAAGATTGAGCATCTATTAAGCCTCTACAAGCATAAAATGGGAAATATTTCAGACATATATAAGTTTCCCGAACAATTAAATTTTCTTACTATTGTTTCTCTAGAAAGATCCTGACATTTGATGTAAGAGTGGGATTATACGCTCTCATTTGACTCTTTTAGGGTTTTATTTTTCTTTTGGAGTTTTCCCACTCAAGCAACCTTTCTAAACATAAAAGCAAAATTTGTTTTATTTTAATAGCAACACCTTGGAAATATTATCTGTGACACTAATGCCTAACCGCAAAAAAATAATAGGAAATTTTTGTGGCGAAGTTTTTTCACATCGAATGAAGGAACACCAAATTGTGAAAAACAATGAGCTTGGGGATGTACCCGTCCCCTCTACATCAACAACCCCTCAGTTTGCAAACCTTTCAACTTTTTGTAGCACCATTAAAAGTTTCTTAAACTTGGAGCGTTTGTATATTAATTTTCATTGCTTATTGTATATTTATATTAGTTTCAAATACCATCACAATAATGAGATGATTGTTATATTTATCTTAAGGACTTGGTCAATCCATTGGAATAAACGAATAAGAAATAAGATACACCCAAAGAAAAGGAAAACAATTATGAGGTTAAAAGTATGATTGTTTCGTAAACCATGTGTAATGCTTTATTCTGGAGTAGATGGTAGTATAAAAGTGTCATATTTAGTATTAACTTTCATCTACTCTTTAATGTAGAATTATAATTTATCTTGCACTATATGAAATGGGTTGTATTATGGACATTGTTGCATTCTTTCTTTTAGTGGTCAACTTTCTCTCCTTGCTAACGATTCACATACTAAGCATAATATAGTGCTCGTGCATCCAAATCCCTTTGAGCCATATTTTTCATATTGGTGTCCACCAACCTACCTATATATGGCATTTCAACATCATTTCAAGTAAATTTGCATGTGCTATCTTTAAAATTTCAACATCCTCTACTTTGTCTTCCCGTTTAAAGCTAATGGAAGCAGTGAAGGGAGTCGTTATCTTCCATGTTAAACAAGTTCTTCTTTCTTTTTCTCTAATGAGCATGAAACATATGCTCGTTTCAAATTGCTAAAGACTCGGTAAGGGGTGCCCAGTCCTAAATAAATAAATAAATAAATAAAAGACACTCCTCCGAGACAAGCTATAGTTGGCACGCACCCGAGGATTCAGTTAGTCATGGTTTGTGAAATTAAAGATGGGGAGGAGTGTCAAGCAAGGGAACTGTTCTCAAAATTCTAAACATGTGTTAACACAGAATATAACGGGTTTCTTTGATGTTGAACCATTGACGTAAGCGTACACCTCTCGAAATGTTTGTATTTCTGTTTTCAATCAAATAAGCTCTAGCACATGTTGATCCATCTTTCCCTCCGCGAAGGGTCAAATTACTTATTTATGATTCAAAGTGACAAATGTCTTTTAAAGATCATTTCTAAACCAAAGCTTAGTAGCGATCCTCTTTGCATAAGTTTGCTTATGTTTTAGATGCCAGTTAGCATCATTATCCATAGTTTTCGGGATTTTAATAGATCCATGCTCTAAGTTAAACCAAGTTTTGGCATAATCTTTTAATGAGAAAAGGAAAAACTTAAGAAGATAAAAATATTGCATTTTTATTTTATCAGAAAATAAAGCATCTGAAGCAACAAGTTTATTTATATGAGCAATAGTACTTTCATTTTCATTACCATGGAAAGGTTCAACTTCGACCAAAGATATAAGTGAGAGGTTAATAGAAAATTCATAATCAACATTTTTAATGTTTATAGGAGATGTAGCAAATTTAGGATCAGTGACAAGCTTATTTTTCACAGCATATTTTTCAAACAATTCCATAAGATTTTCAGAACGTTGAGAAGTATCACATGCCATAATTTTTTTTTAGAAAATTCTTCATCAACTTTAGTACAAGCACAAGGAAAATTAGACACAAAATATTTTCAATATTAGATGAAACAGTAGGTCTAGTATGAGTAAAAGGTGACTTATCAAAATTCTCAACATTTTGAATTTCTCTTACTTTCGCAATTTATTCATCAAGAAAAGGACCACGTGAAACAATTTCATTAAGCAAAGTAGAAGCAACATCAAATTCATTAGAAGCAGTAATAAAACCAACAGATTATGATGATAACAACATGTGAAGTATCAAGGAATGCAGATTGTGGTGGTCAAATTTACTTAAAACAAAATGAGAATCAAGAGTAGAGACTTAGTACAGAGGTTCGTACCTCGCCCTGTCTTGAAGGCATGATAACAGGTTTATGATCACGATTTTTTTCATGATGAATAATAAATTGAAGCAAACATAATACTTTTTGGTGAACTTAAAAATAGACTATGCTCCCAACAACAAGGCTAGAAAATAGTCTTGATGGTCCACGATAGGAAAATCTTAGTTGCAACTCATGTGAGAACCCTACTTGTAAATATGAAACCTACTTGCAAATGAAAAAATCTTTACAACCTATATGCAATCCATGTGCAACTGAAAAATCTCGGTTATAACTCATATATAACTCACAAGTTGTAGAGTTGAGTGAGGTTTAACTTAATTCTCACTTGAGAAAGAAGTAGCGAAACCGTGGGAGGGATGTTTTGGCTCCCCAGCTCACTTGCTCCCATCCAAATAAAAAAAATCTAAACAATAATAGAATATTTTTTAAATTTAATTTTTTTGGTGATGAACATATACATGTTTTCTACATACATGACAAATTTCGTAGTGAAATAACAATTTTTCTCCTTTGTGCAAAAAGCACAAAATCAGTACTTTGAAAAGATATTCTTTAAATCTCATTTTGACCACTGTTTTTGTATTTTTTTTGCACAAAACAGCAGAAATATATTTCATCTCGGCATTTGACAAGGATGTGAAAAACTTATATGTGTTCATCATTATTTTTTTTAGAATTTTTAAAAATCTTTTACTATTTATTTCGAATTTTTATTTGAGCAGGAGCATGTGAGCTCGGGTTCCAAAATGAATTTTCATGAAAGCGTAATACGGAAATGTGCCCGTGCCCCCCGGGGACTATACCACCCCATTCGTTGTCGTCCATCCATGATCAAGATTCGGACTCACACTTCGGGTATCAATTTTTAATTAGTCTCCCGTCTGACAAGATGGTCCAGTATGCCAGTGATAAGCCTCCTCAATATCAGTGTGAGCAGTTCGATGCTTTCTGCACGGCTATGTACCAGTCAAACCCATTGTTTGACATCTCACGTCCATTTGAACCTATATGTCATTTAGAGCTGTAGTCTACCTAAACTAGTGCACTTCATGCCCAAATTCAGTAGCGCAGTACATTTATTTTTGCTGACAAGGTGCCGGTAGGTTAGAGCCATTGAATGAACAACACAACGGATCAGCTCGTCTCCATGAAACTGCACCAAGCTGGCGTCGGCACCAAGCTGCTGCTGCTCATCACCTGGTACTCCTTTGCTCAGCTTTTGTTGACATATTAATCGGCCGAGCAGCTGCAGTCTGGTACATAAAGTTAGTGGCGAAATGAAAATATCCATGGACCCAACCCCGTAAAATAACCGCCGAAATACAGGGGTAGGGCTCTACCCGGCCGTCTAGCAGACCCCGTAAATCAGTCTCCCCGTATCGAATTTTTTCAGTTTCGCTACGGGGCGGCTCCTCGCCCCCTACTTGTGCGGGGTGGAAGGCCGAATACAGGGTCAAACCCCCTTTCTCCCATCCACTGCGCGCGAAGGCTTTCAGTGAGCCCAACCGCCGCCGCCGCCGGATCTCCTCTGCCCCGCCCTTCCCGGCCACCACGCGGCCCGATCTCGCCACAATGGATCTCCCGCAAGCCCCCCCGACGAGAAATAGCAAAACCGATTAAATAACATCTTTTCTTTTACTTTGCTTTATCTCCCACGAAGCATCTTGACGAAGACACCATGCGGAGGCCACCGGCGTTGAGCCATCACTGCAGGTCTCCAGCTAAGCCAGATCCAAGCCCCCAGCACGCATTGCCGAGAACCACGTCGGCGGTGGGAACTAAAGAGCGCATCCAGCGCGCATCCGAGCCTCCATGCGCAGCATAGGCGAAAACACAAGATCTTTGCCGCATAGTCGTCGCTCCGCCGGCCCGCGACGCCCGTACCGCCCACAACCAGCCATGGCTACCTCCTCCGTGACGTACACTACCGACCGCGTCTCCTGAACTACTTGCCTCGCCACGACCCAGAGTGGCCTCGCCGCCGCCGTCCTCCTATGAGGGCTTTGCCCACCGGGATGCGCGCCTCGCTCTTCTTCCCCTCAACTTCGCCGGATTATCCTGGTGGGCAAAGCCCTCATAGACGGACGGCGGCGGCGAGGCCACTCTAGGTCGTGGCGAGACAAGTAGTTCAGGAGGCGCGGTCGGTGGTCGGTAGTGTACGGAGGAGGTAGCCATGGCTGGTTGTGGGCGGCACGGGCGTCGCGGGCCGGCGGAGCGGCGGCTGTGCGGCAAAGATCTTGTGTTTTTGCCTATGCTGCGCATGGAGGCTACGGATGCGCACGACGGCGTGGCTGGATCTTCAGTTTCCACCGCCGACGTGGTTCTCGGCAAGGCGTGTTGGGGGCTTGGATCTGGCTTAGCTGGAGATCTGCAGTGATGGCTCGACCCCGGTGGCCTCCGCATGGTGTCTTCGTCAAGATGCTTCGTGAGAGATAAAGCAAAGTAAAAGAAAAGAGGTTATATAATCGGTTTTACTATTTCTCACTCAAGTGAGTATTAAGTTAGAGCTCACTCTACTCTAATCCCGTTAGATTTGTGTCGTGATTCGTGCGGTATGTTATTTATGTATCTATTTTTTTTTCAGTTGCATATGGGTTGCACATAGTTGCAACTGAAATTTCTCAGTTGCACATGGATTGTACATGAGTTACATATGCAACTGGATGACATCATATAGGTGAGAATTAACTTAATTCTCACTCGAGTGAGCTCTAGTTGCTCCCTTATTTAATAGGTGAGGCACGTAGGATCGTACAGGTATCGTACGCAAATTATCGGACGCATAGCAGCACTCACATCTAGTGAAGCACACTGTTTGACCTGTGGCCGGATGAGATACTAGTCAAGCACACACATTAACTCAGCATGCCATCATACAGAGCTTTCAATGTATGCACTACTGACTTGAACCATATAAAGAGAGCTGGTCCGAAAATCTGACATGTACAGAGCTAATTGACGATTAATTAGGAAACTAACTACCCAATTTACGGCATCCCGTCCAATTGTCAGACCCAGGTCAGATCACTCAATTAGACACGAATCTCCAACAAGAAATCCAACGACAGCTAGTTGGAGGGACATAGTCGGGGGGGACACCAAATCCACACTCAAGCGTAATATTATTCGAATTTACTGTGCATCGCTATACTGCTTGGATAACCCAGATCGTATTAGTAGGAAAGCCAACACGTCGTTTTGGAGCTCGTCCTACATGTAGCTATTTTTTTATTTTTATTTTTGAAATCGACATTTCAAAGTTTTAAAAATTCGTAAAAAATATATAGGTTAACAATAACGTATTTTACATTGATGCAAAATTTCAACCAGAAATATATATAGGTTAACAATAACATATTTTACATTGATGCAAAATTTCAACCAGAAATACTTTGTACTAGAAGGAGAGGGTGCGCTTTGCCGCACCCGATTTTGTTGCTTGTGTTAGTCCATTTCGCCTGCTGCTTGTCGATGAGCAGCAACTGTTTGCTGTTGTAGTCATATATATTTATACAAACAATATTACACAAAATCACGGAAATTCACAATGGCACCCGAGCTCATATGCTCCTGTTTTTTTCGACAAAATAACGGAAATTCACTATGGCACCCGAGCTCACATGCTCCTGTTTTTTTTCGACAAAATAAAAAAATAGTAAAACATTATGAAAAATTCTGAAAAAAATTGGAGCCACACACATATGAGTTGTTCACACTCGTGAATTTTTTCGAAATGAAAAGACATTTCCTGCGCTCTGTGCAAAAAAGACAAATCATTGTTTTCAAAAACGTGTTTTTAGATCTATTTTGACCACTCATTTTGTCTTTTTTGTACAGAGCGTAGGAAATGTCTTTCATTCCGAAATTTTGCACGAATGTGAACAATGAATATGTGTGCGCCTCCAATTGTTTCAGAATTTTTCATAATATTTTACTATTTTTTTACTTTCGTTGAAAATAAGAGGAGCATGTGAGCTCGGGTGCAAAAGCGTCTCCTTGTTCCCTTATATATTTTGTAGCTCTCACTGCATGGGTCAATTTATAAAATAATAGAAGCACGGGTTGAGGAAAGGCAGCATGTGACTGAACCTTAGCCTTAGGGCAACTCCAACGCGCCGACCCATTTCGTCCGTTTTGCTCCGTTTCGGTCGAAACCGGAGCCCAACGCGCTGACGCAAACGGACCGACGTCCGTTTTTCCATCCGCGGCGACCCATTTCCGGCCCAAATTTGAGCCGGGTTTGCGTCTGCAAGGACGCGTCTGGACGCCACGCGGAGTCCTGCCCGTTGGTCCCCCCGGCCCGGCTGTCAATCACACCGAGCGGCCAACCACCGTCTTAAATGAGGCGGGAAAGGGCTTTATATGGCTGGCGGCGAGCCAAACCCTAGCGTCCCCTCACCGCAAATTTCCCCAGTGACGGCCACCACGCATCCCCGGCCGCACATCCCCACCTCTCCCGCCCGCCTGGATGGATCCACCTCCGCCACCGCCGCCGCAGCACCTCCTAGACCAGATCGAGCGAG
The DNA here is from genome assembly GCA_012064385.1 of Puccinellia tenuiflora. Lineage (NCBI taxonomy): Eukaryota > Viridiplantae > Streptophyta > Magnoliopsida > Poales > Poaceae > Puccinellia > Puccinellia tenuiflora. The sequence continues at coordinate 366,612 of QRDG01000179.1, read as the reverse complement.
CGCGCCGGAGCGCGCAAGGGCGCCACCTCGGCACTTTCTCGCGGCGCATGGCCACGAGCCCCGGCGTGGGTCGGCATGCCGTCCTACCGGGCTCCAGAAAGGCTGTCGGAGGAGGCAAGGATGGCTATGGAGGCGGCGTACTCCGACAACCCCGACCCCGAGGGGGATGCTGGCGTTGCGGCAGGTTCCGACACCACAACTGGGAGCGCCACAGCCCACTCTGCTGTGAGCGCCACCGTCCCCAGAGTGGTCGAGGTCGTTGACGTGGACGACGACGAGGGCGACGCGCCGGTCGAGGTGGTGGAGGGGGACGAGGAGGTGCAGCTGGCCGTTCGGCGCTCGTTGGACTCGTTCCGTGCTGAACGTGCCCGGGAGAAGGAGCTCGACAAGCAAGAAGCGGGCGACTTGGAGCGGGCGACCAAAGAGTCGCTCATCTATGCCCGCCGCAAAACGCTACCGCGATGGCGCCGCCTCCTCTCCCGAAGAGGGGACCGGCAGCTGCCACTGAAGATCTACAGCCGGTGGCGCCGCCTACGCGCGGCCAATTTTGTTAAAATCGCCGGCGCCGCTAAGTAAGCCCTACCACTAAACGGAGAGCGCAAGGGGGGTCGCCAGGACAGGCCCCTGCGCTGGTCACCTGGCAGGAAGAGTCAGCAAGTCCGTTCCGACGCCGGCCACTAGGCCGAAGGAGCCAGCAAGTCCCGTTCCCGGAGCGCCGCTAACATGCGGCCAATTTTGTTAAAATACCTGGGACATCCATCGCCGACACCGGAAGTCTTCATGTAGTTTAATGAAGTAGATGAATTTTATGTTTTTATGTAATATGTATCCTCAAAATTATGTAATCTTTTAGATTTGGCTATGAAATGTAATGTTAGATTTGAAAAAAAAAAACCTGGGACAAACGAAATGGGTCGGCCCGTTGAGTGCAGTGGCCAGAAAATGCCGGATAGGGACAGACCACTGTCCGTTTGCCGACCTAAACGGATGAAAAACGGATCAAAAAGATATCCGTTTGGATCGGCGTGTTGGAGTTGCCCTTACGTTCTATACGCATCCCAATGGATTCTTAAAAGATCTCTTCAGCGTGTAGCACAACTTCTATACACCATTACAAGGAAACAAGGTATTAGAAATCCTACCACGCCACTGCAAATTTTTATTGGAACCTACCCTCAGGCCTCAGGGAACCTCTTGGGTGAGAAGTGCTATATTGTCTACCTCCAACTTCATGGAATTCAGAGTTTCATGTTCAAATGGAATTAAACTCCTCTCATACATGCTTTGCTGAGAAGATTGGAACCAGCCTAATCATAGTGAACAACAATGCAATGAAGCTTGGGAAATAATGATAAACATACATGACACCATTCAAAGCAATAGTCTGCCTCAAGCAGGATGGGGGGAAAATCACAAGAAAACTGAACCATATTTTTCTCCCAAATGTCTGATATAGACCGAGCTTAGGTTAATCAGCTGCCATGGCTAAACCAAACTGTAATTGCCACTGCATAAGAATTTTCCCAAGGATTCCTCTACCAGTAGTTTACACTTTCCTCTTATGCTATGTATGCGCCTAAGAACCAGATAAAAATATGGCAGTAGTTAGTAGTTGCCGCTATTTAGTAATTATAAAGCTAAGCTATATCTTCAGATTGCTAATTATTCACATAAAAATAATCCTAAACATGATAAAACTTGAAGAAGCCGTCTAAACAAAGAACATCAATGGTCTCGTCTTGGTCATCTCTTCTCTGATCCTCCCTTCTAAGGTTCGTAGGATCCTTCGAGGTCCTATTTCAATAATCGACAGGAGACAAACATCCAAGAAAGTATCAAAAGAGTCGGAGAGATATAGGTGTGGGAAAAGCAACACACACCAACAATAACAAAAAAGAAAATCAAACTTCACTGCATCGGACGCACCAGTCATCGTGGCCATATGCACCCATGAGCGCTGCCCGCCGCTTCTTCAGGTCATGTTTAGGAGAAACATACGTACACAAATGGGTATGAACAATTTGTTTCTTTGCCAGGTTAAGATGATAGCATCATCTGCATAGTGTGTTCAGGAATTTCATCTAACACCTTGATGGAATTGCCAAAAAAATATCTCAATGTAGGAGATGGCACTATATCTTGGAAAAACCTGAGAACTACTCCATCACCCAAGAAAACATGCCAGCCGCAATGCGACAACCCCGGACCGCTAAATGACCTGTCAGATAGGGTGCAAAATCAGGTGGCTTGTACCTGAACCAACCACACAGGAAAACAAAACAGACGACATTCAACGGGCCAACATAACAAGCTCAACCTACTGGACAAGGGCACACACAATCAGCTAGGACAAAAGAACTATAAGCTTCTGCCTGTATCATCTCCACAACAGAACAAGGTAGGCTAAGCATGCTGGCAGCGCATTGCGACGGACAGAGAGCAATAGGAACACACATAACGCAGACACAACAAAGAATGTCCATAATGCCCCAACCCTAGATCGAATCCGAAAGGGGAACAACTAACCGGCTGCAAACCTTCCACACATACCGGCAAGCACGCACAAACAATCCACGCCCCAAAACCCAGCAAACGACGGCCAGCAATGAGGACGAAGCGCGACATTCCCCACCCTATGGCAGCCAAGCAAATGCACACCGCCCGCCGCGCTACCATCGCACCATAAATAGAACAAAATCTAGCGAAAGAAGCACAAACCTAGAAAGCGGTCGCGGTGGACAACTTGCTGACCGTAGCCGCCGGCACCGTCTCATCAGCAACCGCCCCAAAACGAGGACGCCGGTGCAACATAAAATCCCAGGAACGAAAAATAAACATGCATTCAGGATATCAAATCAATGACCAAACATATATTTGTGAATGAATTTATGGGTAAACAAAGCTACTTTATTACTACCTTACCTAAACTTGTATCATTCAGGTTAGTTATCTGGAGGATACATGCTCATAGCAAAACTGGATGCTAGGGCGAGTTGACATGTTTGAATGGCCCCAATAGCCCAATATTGCAGTTCCATCAACAATTTGAGCTTAAATTATAACTTAAACAAACTTACTTGTCCAACTAAATGTTATCAACTGGTAATATTACCCGATCATTTACATTTCCTATAGAAGCAAGTAATACCAACGTGATGAGGATTGTACAGAGAACAGTATATTAATATGTGAACTTGCATAAAGCTGCTCTATGAAATCCAAGCAAAATAATGTACAGATGGGGGCATACACTAAGTTAAGAACATATGTTGTTACACATACTCTATATGCTAGCAGAGTTACTTCACGATTTAACTATATTTACAACACATAACCTGCACTGATTCAATTTTAGCTTTTAGCACATGATAATGCATATGTAACATATCCAAGGCAATAATCTTACAGCTGCAGACAAACTAATCCTTAACCGAGTCCTTTCACTCAAGATATATAACCTATTATACACTATAACAAAGCCATGCGTAAATAGTTTTCTGAAGGCTGGGTAATCTGGACAGTTTCATGGACTGAAATGGAACCTTTTCTGAGATGATATCCACTATTTTGCAGAGCATAAACCGCACCTCTTGCCTAGCTTTCCCAGATAATGTTTCGTAGGTTCTTAATAGGCTCTTGCAAGTCATAAACTCTGTTAAAACTGATGGAGTATGCAAGTAGTGACTTTAGCTCGCTCACATTGAAGATTTTAAGTTTTTAACACAGTAAAGAATAAATCAATAGTGTCACTTAGCAATGTGATAAAATTTATATTGATCATAACAACAATTTTCTTCGTAAAAGCTTCATTTCAGCTGCCATGCAAATTACTGAGTAAACAACAGTGCAAAGATATGACATAGGTTAATCTTCCCATGCAGGTATTTTGTCAAACACCTTGTGGGCATAGATAAAAGAACAGAATCTGCACAAACATAGATGACGATTTTTTGTGGGGATTAAATAGAGTGAGAGAGGGAGAGGAGGGATATCATGAGAAAGCGAGACAAATTACCCTGGATCGTTGTCCTCATCCGTTTCTATGGTGACAGCCATTGGAAGAGTATGTACTCCTCCATTGAACAGAGAAGAGGATGAAGATGTGGAGCCGCAGCAGGGCACGAGCCGTGGCTCACAAACAACCTGTCTAGAGTTTCTGTCGTTGACTTCAGTTCCACACTTCCACTGGACGGTGCGCACAAAAGCTTACTCGGAAACCTATGGAAAATTGTGCCAAAAATGTTCAATTGGAAAAGGGAAAAGTCACAGCGTCACCCTCCTCGCGGTGCAGAGGCGGCCGTGTGCTTAGCGCGGAGGCGGAGGAAGGCGAAGCTCATCGTTCATCGGGGAGAGAATGGCGGGCGGAGAAAGGCAGGGCTGGCAGAGGTGAATCAGCGACGACTTAGCTCGGCTCGACGTCCCTGTCCGCTCTGTTGGGAGAGGCAGAGCCCGGGCCTGGTCCAGGTCGGGCGGCTAGAGGAGAGGAGGCGCCACAAGATAGGGAGGTCGCCAGGCGACGAGGACACACACCCGGCACCCATAGCCGTGGCATCTAGGACGGAGCCCACCGTTTCTGGTACCCGCGGTTCTCCTTATGAGGATGACGGCGACGACGCCACTGCCCGCCTCTGCTACTCCTCCACCCAGCCGTGAAGACCCTGCCGCCCCTTTCGGAATCGGCGGTTCTCCAACCTCTTTGCCGGACGCCAGCCTCCCTCTCCTCCGCTTCCTCCCGTCCACAGCAGCCATTCATTCCTCTCTTCCACAACTCCCATGAATTGTGACGCGTCTTTACCGCCGCCCCACCGCCCAACAGGTGTCACCTGAGGCATCGATCAGGATTCAGGACCCTAAAAAAAAGGAAAACGCTACACATCATCCGGGGGATCGCGTCCCGTGATCCTTCGCTCCCAGCGCGTGACGCGTGTCCAGACTGGCGAGAGAAAAAATGACAGTCGGCCCACCTCCTATCCCTTCCCTCGGCTCGTCTCCTCCGCTCGATTCTCTTCTCCCGTTCCCCTTTCCTCTCCGACGATGTATATTTATGTTATGTCAATGTCAAAACTTATTTTTAGATTTTTTGAAAACTTTTTTGTGCAAAAAAGGAGATGGGTGCACCGGGTACACCAATTCACCCGTGCACCCGGTGCACCCATCTCCGTTTTTTGCACCAAAAAAGTTTTCAAAAAATCTGAAAAAAAAGTTTTGGTATACATAATACTCGTATCTAACTTGTCACAAAATTTCAAATCAAAATCCATAACACAACTCGTAAAATAAAATAGACAAATCTGATAATGAATAGTACCAAAATATTGTTCAGCTCTAAATTTGGCCCATTGTCAACACTAGATCCCCTGGCGCGGCTTGTCGCGCGCCACCCGCCCTTGACAGTGGTGATCGATGGGCAAAACATTATGTGATTCATCATCGGTAAACCGCTCTGTAATTTGGAACTGCAGTGTAAGCAACTGTCCAGTAACTACACATATATGAGACACATTCAGTTCTGAATTCCACTTCAAAAGATTGCCCGAAAAGTTGTCACCAAGTAATGGACAGAGAAGCTATCAACACATAGTATAGGTTTAACCTCAAAGACCTAATGTATGTAAAAAAATGGTTTTGCATAATGTGAAACAGAGGCTCAGTAGGTAATAGCATACTTGAGAGTAATACTGAAATTAATATAAAAATTGTACACAAAATAACTAAACACATGTCCATTTATAACTCATGGACATCCTCTTGATAGCCACATTCAAATCCCATTTTCAAGTAGCTTGCATACTTTTGGAAGAACCACAAAGAAATACATAGTTCTGATCTATGCAGTGCTTGCGCCTAATGTGCACAAAATACCTAACAACCCAATTCGGGTATCCATCGATGCACATTCACTTCCACTAATGTGAGCTGCAATTATTTCCTAACAGGTAAACATTTGAAAAGACAAAAATTGCCCATCCCTTGAAACAAATGAAATAAGAACAACAGAAACAACAACATATCAACATTGCAGTTATCTTTCTATAGATGTTTTCTCTTGTATTGCCTACATTGCTCTGACGCAATTACTGAGTCTTATGTAATGATCACATAATAATTCCTCTTGTCTCAAAAGGCCAATAGCTGTTTACCTGAAAATGTAGAAATAAGATACTTGTATCATTCACTAAATATCTTGTCACGTACTACTATTTAGATGACACCATTTTTTCTTCTGCAAATACACCAAATACAATTTTCTTTTTACACATATATATGCCAGACTCGTGCATGTAAGATAACAATGTACTTACATGGAGTTGGCTATTTACATGGAGATGGCTACTTCTACTTGCATATTTTTTGGAAACATCAGAAGACACATACTTGAGAAAGATTATGACCATATGTATGCCATGCATAATGCCACCGACACACCTATCGATATTTTAAGCTCTATATGAGGTTAAGCAAAATGTGGTGCATACACAGCCCAGGGCTCATAATTTTGATTTGAAAATTTAGTAACACTTCAGCCAAAATGAAATATCCACTCAGAGGGTAAATTAATCAGATGCGCTTGAAAAAAAAAGACTTATCTACTATGCAAACCATAGTTGCAAGTACTTGTACAGACCATTAGCATCGATCTAGATTGTAAATCAGAAGTCCTACAGATTCCCAAGAATTAATAAAGTATTTGTGTATTAGCTTTAGTTGTACTCGAAGGAAACAAAACTGGGAAGGAGCAAATCAATAAATACCTGCAAGTTCATATCTAGCGGGTGACGCCATGGTCAGCATTACACAGACTCATGACAGCATAATCCTTGTCGCAGAGGTGGCCAAACATGGCAGAATCAACACACCATGGAAAACCCAGCAAGAATATGTTTGAAATATCAACAGAAGAACAATAATATGGGAAAGCACTCAGACACAAAACATCTAATGCACTAATCAATACCTTTTTATTCCATCAATAAAAGACATTCAGAGCATAGGTAGATACCAATATACAGGAATCAAGATGTAGAACACATGTTAATAACCAATCTATACCACTTGTACAGTTCTTAAGCATCATGAATGCAATTGCAGCATTGCCAACTAATAGCATTAGGACTCAGAATACTTATATTATGATACCCATAATCTGCTTTCTTGGCACGATGTCGTCCATTTATACTCGTTCAAATATCTAAAAGAAATTCATGCAAATCATATTAGGTAGTTCCCAATAGCAAGGAAAGGGGGTGCATAAATCCAAAAGCAAGTGATTAAGTTCCTATAAAAAAATAGGTGCAAAAAAATACTCTATTCTCAAAGTTAGCGATCACTCAGAAGCAATAATACACAAAAAATGGGTGCCAAAAAATATGAGGGGTCACTTTGCCGTGTAGGTTGCCGTTGCCTGGGGAGAGGCTTGGAGGAGTGGTTCTCCCATCGCAAGCGCCACTCGGATATGCAGAGTGGGGGTAGGTTGGCGTTGCCTGGAGAGAGAGGCTTGGAGGAGTAGTTCTCCCATTGCAAGCACCGCTCCGATATGCAGAGTGGGTTTCTTTCTAACTCCCTCGCCCTTTCTTCTTCCCCTTCCATCTCCCTCTATGACTTTGTGTCTTCATCCCAGGTGGCAACGGTGAATCACCCAAACAACAACTGAACACACATGAAAAATAGCAAGAGAAAATAGCCTAAAACATGTCGGGAAAATTGTGCCGAAAACAACAACTAAACACACCATCTATGACAAAATTACGTTGGGTCCTAGCCTATCGAAATGGTTCCAGGTGGTTTTACAACTGATGATGGCATATGCAGAAGAGTTATTTCAGGAGGAACCTATTTTTAACATGGTGCGGACATAAAAAAACGTAAGAAAAGATCAATAGAAGAAGCAGGGTGCAGGGTATTACTATTAACATGAGTGACCTGTCAGTAAAAAACACATGTATATCAATCTGTAATCAGTAGACACTGAAACACTAATCCTCACTGAGCTAGCAAAATGTGCCATAACCCTATCTAAAAAACTTCATCCAAGGAAAGTCTAACAGGAATCGAGAAAATGAATGAGTAAGCACAGTATTTTATCTGCACAGCAGGTGTAAAGGAGTATTAGAAGAAACCTAGCATGTGAACAGCAAGAACCATGCTCACCTCAGAAGTATCGACATCAGTAGAGGCTGGAGCATTATATTAACCCAACATTTTCCACGACGTTCACTTTCCACTTTCATTTTATATACGGAAGTACATTAGAAATTTACAAATAATTTGAACAAATTGATCCTGATATGCGCAGCCCTTGCCACGTGCTTGACCTTGCTGCTGCGTTACTGAGGATTATAACGGTCGTCCAAGATCCATAATCCTATATAGATCATAAATTATTCAAAAAATATAGGTCAAAAAATATGTGGACTAATGGTGCACACATTGTGACTGCCATCGAAGAATTTGTGTAGATGAGGTTAGAAAATTGCAACACACATAAAAAGCATATAGGTCGAAATAAGCGATTGCACATCGAAAATGCTATAATTGATTTCAGTTGAAAGCTTGCAACACATACAAAGCTGATGCGATATCAGTAAGAACGGTCCAAACCTGAACAAAGAATGTTTGCATGAACCCAAGCTTTGAATTTTGTACGTGACCAAAACATTCTACCATTTACAATTCAAAGTGCACTCTAATAAATAGAATGATTAAACATTGGTATATGCTCCTCAATATATAATGAAAATAACACTCTATCCATACACCATGATGCATAGTCTCATTTTGCAGGTAAAACTCACACACAGTTAAGCAACTTTTAGATCTGCTACACTGGAAAGCCAGAAGTTAATATCCATGGTCATGAACTCTCTCGATTGTGCACAAAGAAAAATGGAAACAACATTTTAAAAACCTTTCCATACAGAAACAAACAGATGACTTCACATACAATGGAGAGAGAGAGAGAGAGAGAGAGAGAAAAGGGCACCTGAGACCTGAGAGTAGCCATTAAGTTTGTAAAAACACGATATCACCCTTCTTTGAGCTCATTGTAGACTCAGTTAATTAGTCCATATATTATGAAATGAAATCTGCCATCAAAAAGGATAAAATTAGGGAAGGTGGCTCTCAAAAGAAATATTAAAAACCCAGTAAACATAAATGCATTGACTTCTGTATGCACCCAAACAAACAATGCATCAACAGAACACAAAAGCAAAATGCCTTATATTTCTAGCTTTATATAAATCAGTAGGAATGGAAGTATGGAACAGAACAAAAGGATGAGACCTAAATCATCGGTGTTTCTCTTTCTTAAACAAAGACTACCAGTGGAGAAATGACACTATTGTTTCACTGAGTCAAATCAAAATATTATGACCCTTTGATGCTAAGCTAATCTACTGCACGTTTAATTATATCTGAATGTCATCTCAGGCACGTGTCTTAAGTATGGAATGTTGTTTATTGAGTATTGACTAATTGGGGAGCTGCTTCTTCATCACCTAAGCTGGTCTCAGTTTTTATATATAGTAGATGAATGATAACTTTTTTTTTCTAGAACTTGCTATTAATTGTGTAGGAAATATGCCCAAGAGGCAATCATAGAGATGATGATATTTCGATGAATCCATGATTTGTAATAATGTGCCTTGAATAATGTCTCTGTAATGGTTGTCAAGTTGAGGACTTGTCTGTGAAACTCATTACTTGTATGGTTATTCTAAATATGTCTCTAGTCGGAGTTCATGTGAGGACACACTTGAATATTAGACTAGCACATGTATTAGTAGATGACTATGTTTCACAAGTCATAGACATGGAGATGTCAAACTAATAATGTGGACTTATGTTGTGAACATAGAGTTGGACTGACCCACCTTGAGACAATGAAGCAAACGTTCATAGCTCTCTCTCTACATGATGTGTTTGTTTTGTCCCTAGACCTGAGATTGTCGTATGTACTTGAGATGTGAATTGACCTACTTTGGGGCTATCCAACGCTACACCGTGAAAGGGTAGCCATAAAGGTAGCTTACAGGTTTGTCATGAAACATGCTGCAAGACATAGTCAATCAAGATGGGATTTGCCCCTCTCTACTTGAGAGAGATATTTCTCTGGGCCCCTCGAGTGATCGGATCCAGAAATGCATGGCCATGCTACATAAGGTTAATGGTTAACCTAGTTTGGGATTCCGAATCACAGGATCGAGAAAGAGTGGTAAGCTAGGAGCTTGACCTAATATCGTGAGGCAAAGGGAATGGCATAAACATTGTGATGGTTCGTCCGATACGATCTTTATGCGCGTTTGGGAGTTGGCACGTTTTGCTAGAAGCCGCTACCAACTATTGGACGAGTAAGTGTACTCGTGTCATGTCTGAACGTGCGTGAACCTATAGGGTCACACACTTAAGGCATGGAGGCAGAGTTCGGATTGGATCCGAGCTGGGCTGGAATAGACTCCAGGATGGGCTTCGGTTGTGGCAGCCCAGTATGGGGAGGTCTATATTAAGAGAGGAGGCTGAATGTTTTAGGGTTGCCGATTTCCGCACCACAATCCACCCAGCCACCGTCTCCCCACGCCCCTGCTGCCCGCACGGACCTAGTAGTCCGGCGAGCGGCGTCTCCACGCCGTATGTGTGGATACCGATAGAGGTGCTACGCTTGGAGCACTTGGACGAACCGCCGAGAGAAGCTGTTCGTGGGAGCGACTGGATCGGAGAGGATTGTACGTCTACCCTGCCCCGACTCGCTTCACCGCCTTCGGCACGGCACAGCGCGTCTAGTGGTAATCCCGTGATCTATAACTGCAGCAGTTCCTTGGTTGATGCGGTAGGAAAATTTTGATTTTGTGCTAGCGTAGCCTACGCGTATCCCTTCAGTGGTATCAGAGCAGATGCTGCCTCGTTATAGGTTCGGATCATTTGCATATGTGATATGCAGATGGGGCAAGGCCGATGTGATCGGCAGTTTGTTGTATATATCTTGATCTGTGATCTGATTTCCGTGATCGTGTTGCAAGAGGTCGTCGAACGACATACCCCTACCGGTCGGATTCCGCCATCGGGGTAGACTGTGACACATAAATCCAATGGCATCACGCGAAGATCAATGGGATTGGTCGAATCGGAATATGGATCATATTCATAATGCATGAGATGCGTGGGGTGATAGATCGGATCTACCACCGGTAACGAGTAATCTGCCAAAACGAAAAGTTTTCGGTAAAACGGCTGCACAAGTTGCAGACGACCTCGGATCGAGAAATATCCTTCGTAGAAGTTGTAGAACTTTTAATTTTAGGTTCGAAAATTCCAGCTCTTAGCCAAAGAGTGCAAATTTTAGAATTGGCAAATTCGGCTTCTAAAAGGGAGTTTTAGGGGCTGCAAGTTTCGGCGTTAGAACGTCTAACTCGTTTTTGCAGATTTGTGTTATGTGACCGGTATGGCCCATGTGTATGTGATGCATATGTGTAATATTTTCATGACCTGCGTGTCGTGAGTATGTCAACACGGCAGGAGCCAAATGTGTTGTCACTTATTGTATTAACGGCATGCGTGCCGACTTGTGATGATTCCCACAATCCATGTAATTTACATCACTAGCTGTTAGGCGTAATAGCTTGTTGTAGTTTTTGGAAGACTCATCACTCGGAGGGATGGCGCACATGAACCATGGAGATGGAGATCATCATAGTGTACAGGTTCTATGGAGATGGAGATCACCATGAGAAACGGGCCATACTCTGTCACAACTATGTCATTGCTATTCCTGTTTTGTTTTACTCTATGCTTGTTAGATTCGTGGAAGTAGAACGATCCCTCACAAATGTTAAGTAAAAATGCCCCCCCAACTAAACTTTGCACCATCCCATGTCTTCTACAATTGATGGTGGGTCTGTTGCAGCAGGGCGCCTCAGTTTTCGTTGACTAGATGGGTTTGTATCGGCTAGCTGGTAGTTTCTGTTGCAGCAGAGTGCCTTCTACCGGTAGCTTACGCGCATAAAGGGTTGGTTTACTCATCAAGGTAATCTTAACAGTTAAGCGCCTTGGGGCATAAAGGTTGGCGTGTTTACATAGAGATGTCACCCAACAACAAGAGTCATATGTGATATGATTAGCAAAGTGTTGCTTACCGATCTACCTTGTCATCTAGCAGTGATGTTTCCTATCACTAGTTGACTTGTTCGTTGCGGATCTTGAATCACTAAGTACCAATAGAGGGATGTTGGTTTTAGTGGGAGTAGATCATGTTAAATTGTTTAATGTTTTACTCTGTCATGGATTTTTGTCTTAGTATTTTGCATGTTTTTCTGTTGTAGATCAATGGCACGTAACCAACCCACCCCTTTTGCTTTGCGTTCCATCCTTGACAAAGAAAAGTTATCTGGAACAAACTATTTGGATTGGATCCGAAATCTGAGAATTGTTCTCAGGGCTGATAAGAAGGAAAGTGTTCTGGATACCCCAATCCCTGATGAACCTCTTGACACCGACACTGCTGCCATTAGGGCTGCCTACAAGAGAGCATGTGATGAGTCTCTTGAGGTAAGCTGCCTTATGCTTGCATGCATGGAACCCGACCTTCAAAAGCAGTTTGATGGTCAGGAAGCGTACGATATGAACGTTGCGCTTAAGGATATGTTCCAGACCCAAGCCAGGACTGAAAGGTTCAATGTCGCTAAGGCTTTTGGTGAATGCAAGCTCGCTGAAGGCGCAGCAGTAGGCCCGCATGTGATCAAGATGCTTGGTTACGCGCAGACTTTGGACAAACTGGGTTTTCCATTGGGCCGAGAGTTGGCCACTGATTTTATTTTAGCGTCGCTTCCAGCCAGCTATGGGAATTTCATTTCGAACTACCATATGCATGGGGTGGAGAAGGACCTTAATGAACTTTGTGGAATGCTCAAGACGGCAGAATGTGACATTAAGAAGTGTGCAGGTCATGGCCAAGTGTTGGCTGTGCAGAACAAGCCTAGCTTCAAGAAGCATGGCAAGTCCAAGGCAAAAGGAAAAGCTAAAGATGCGATCTCTAAGCCAAAGCCTAAGCCTAAGGACGGACCTAAGCCTGACACTGAATGCTACTATTGTCATGATACTGGACACTGGAAGAGAAACTGCACCAAGTACCTCGCTTCTCTGAAGAAGAGTGGGAGTAAGACTTCCAGCTCAGGTACGCTTGTGGTTAATGTTATAGAGATTTTCCTCGCTGACTCTATTATTAACTCTTGGGTATTTGATATCGGATCGGTTGCTCATATTTGCAAATCGATGCAGGGGCTAGTAAGGAGTAGAAGCGTGAGACAAGGAGAAGTTGATCTTCGCGTCGGAAATAATGCAAAGGTTGCTGCGTTGTCCGTTGGCGTCATGCAACTGCACCTCCCTTCAGGATTTATTATGGAATTGAATAATTGTTATTATGTTCCAGCTTTAAGTCGAAACATTATTTCTCCTTCATGTTTTATGAGAGATGGTTATTCATTTGCGAGTAAAAACAATGGTTGTTCTATCTCTAAGAATGATATGTTTGTGGCTTTTGCTTCCATTGTGAATGGATTGTTTATTTTGAATCCTGATGATGTTCATGGAGATGATCAAGTTTATAACATAAGTGCTAAAAGGCTTCGGCCTAATGATTTGAATCCCACCTATGTTTGGCATTGTCGTTTTGGTCATATAAGCGAAAAACGCATGAAGAAACTCCATCAGGATGGACTTCTAACTTCGTTTGATTTTGAATCATACGAGACATGCGAAGCTTGTTTGCTTGGGAAGATGACCAAATCGCCTTTCAATGGTTCTCCTGAGAGGGCGACGGACTTACTGGAACTAATACATATTGATGTATGCGGACCAATGAGCACGACTGCCAGAGGTGGTTTTCACTACTTCATAACTTTCACTGACGATTTTAGTAGATACGGATATGTCTACCTAATGAGACATAAGTCTGAAACTTTTGAAAAGTTCAAGGAGTTCCAGAATGAAGTAGAGAATCAGCGTGGCAAGAAAATTAAGGCTCTACGATCAGATCGTGGAGGAGAATATTTGAGTCACGAATTTAGCAATCATCTAAAGAGTTGCGGAATTGTTCCTCAGCTTATGCCGCCCGGAACGCCTCAGAGAAACGGGGTTTCCGAACGACGTAATCGGACTTTGTTGGACATGGTTCGATCGATGATGAGCCAGTCAGATTTACCATTATCATTTTGGGGTTTCGCTCTAGAATCAGCAGCTCTTACACTAAACAGGGCGCCATCTAAATCCGTAGCAAAGACGCCATATGAGATGTGGAATGGGAAGAGTCCCAACTTGTCTTTTCTAAAGATTTGGGGTTGTGACGTTTTTGTCAAGTGACTTCAGTCGGACAAACTCACACCCAAGTCGGATAAATGCATTTTCGTGGGATATCCAAAGGAGACTTATGGATATTACTTCTACAACCGAGAAGAGGGCAAAGTGTTTGTCGCTCGAACCGGAGTCTTCCTTGAGAAAGAGTTTCTATCAAAGAGAACAAGTGGAAGAACGGTGCAGCTTGATGAGGTTCAAGTTGAGCCCACTAGGGAGGACTCAACAAGTGATGCCATCATGGCAGAACGAGTTGAGGAACCCGTGGCAAAAGTAACACCGGCACTACGAAGGTCAGAAAGGATTCGCAGTGCGCGGGAAATATTATTGTTAGACAATGATACGCGTGAAATATTATTGTTGGACAATGATGAACCTTCGACCTATGCGGAAGCAATGATGGACCCAGACTCTGAGAAATGGCAAAGTGCCATGAGATCCGAAATAGATTCCATGGATGAAAATCAAGTTTGGAACTTGGTTGACCTGCCTGATGGTCATAGAACCATTGAGTGCAAATGGATCTATAAGAAGAAGATTGATATGGATGGAAATGTTCACATCTATAAGGCTCGACTTGTTGCAAAAGGTTTTCGGCAAGTTCAAGGAGTTGACTACGAGGAGACCTTCTCACCCGTAGTGATGCTTAAATCTATTCGGATAATTCTAGCTATAGCTGCATATTTCGACTATGAGATATGGCAAATGGATGTCAAGACAGCTTTCCTGAATGGAAACCTTGCTGAGGACATGTATATGATGCAGCCCGAGGGTTTTGTCGATCCTAAAAATGCTGGAAAAGTTTGCAAACTTCGGAAGTCCATTTATGGACTGAAGCAAGCATCTCGGAGTTGGAACATTCGTTTTGATGAAGTAGTCCAAGGATTTGGCTTCACCAAAATTGAATCGGAGTCTTGTGTTTACAAGAAAGTTAGTGGGAGCTCGCTTGTATTTCTAATCTTGTATGTAGATGACATACTACTGATTGGAAATGACATTCCTATGCTTGAATCCGTAAAGACTTCCTTGAAGAATAGTTTTTCAATGAAGGACTTAGGAGAAGCAGCATACATTTTGGGAATTAAAATCTATAGAGATAGATCAAAGAGGCTGATAGGATTAAGCCAGAGTACATACCTTGACAAGGTGCTAGAACGGTTCGGCATGGAAGAGGCTAAGAAAGGGTTCTTGCCTATGTCACATGGTATAAACCTCAGCAAGACTCAGTGTCCTTCGACTACTGATGAGCGAGAGCGCATGAAGAAGATCAAATATGCTTCGGCAATTGGATCTATCATGTATGCTATGATTTGTACTCGCCCAGATGTTTCTTATGCTCTAAGTGTTACGAGCAGGTACCAAGCTGATCCCGGTGAGAGTCATTGGACAGCGGTGAAGAATATCCTTAAGTACTTGAAAAGGACTAAGGATATGTTCCTAGTTTACGGAGGCGAGGAGGAGCTCGTTGTAAATGGTTACACCGATGCTAGTTTCCAAACCGATGTGGATGATTCCAAGTCGCAATCGGGCTATGTGTTCACGTTGAATGGTGGGGCGGTTAGCTGGAAGAGTTCCAAGCAGGATACTGTTGCTCATTCTACAATGGAGGCCGAGTACTACGCTGCGGCAGAAGCCAGCATGGAAAGTGTTTGGATGAAGATGTTCCTTTCTGATCTTGGTGTTGTCCCTAGTGCGTCCAGTCCAGTGGATCTCTACTGTGACAACAGTGGAACCATTGCGATAGCAAAGGAGCCAAGTAATCACCAGAAGACCAAACACTTTATGCGGCGGTTTCACCTCATTCGTCAGTATGTCGAACGAGGTGAAATTAACTTATGCAAAATACCTACTGAACTGAATGTGGCTGATCCGTTGACGAAGCCTCTCTCACAGAAGAATCATGATAAGCACACAAGAGCTATGGGTATTAGATATCTTCTAGATTGACTCTAGTGCAAGTGGGAGACTGTAGGAAATATGCCCAAGAGGCAATCATAGAGATGATGATATTTCGATGAATCCATGATTTGTAATAATGTGCCTTGAATAATGTCTCTGTAATGGTTGTCAAGTTGAGGACTTGTCTGTGAAACTCATTACTTGTATGGTTATTCTAAATATGTCTCTAGTCGGAGTTCATGTGAGGACACACTTGAATATTAGACTAGCACATGTATTAGTAGATGACTATGTTTCACAAGTCATAGACATGGAGATGTCAAACTAATAATGTGGACTTATGTTGTGAACATAGAGTTGGACTGACCCACCTTGAGACAATGAAGCAAACGTTCATAGCTCTCTCTCTACATGATGTGTTTGTTTTGTCCCTAGACCTGAGATTGTCGTATGTACTTGAGATGTGAATTGACCTACTTTGGGGCTATCCAACGCTACACCGTGAAAGGGTAGCCATAAAGGTAGCTTACAGGTTTGTCATGAAACATGCTGCAAGACATAGTCAATCAAGATGGGATTTGCCCCTCTCTACTTGAGAGAGATATTTCTCTGGGCCCCTCGAGTGATCGGATCCAGAAATGCATGGCCATGCTACATAAGGTTAATGGTTAACCTAGTTTGGGATTCCGAATCACAGGATCGAGAAAGAGTGGTAAGCTAGGAGCTTGACCTAATATCGTGAGGCAAAGGGAATGGCATAAACATTGTGATGGTTCGTCCGATACGATCTTTATGCGCGTTTGGGAGTTGGCACGTTTTGCTAGAAGCCGCTACCAACTATTGGACGAGTAAGTGTACTCGTGTCATGTCTGAACGTGCGTGAACCTATAGGGTCACACACTTAAGGCATGGAGGCAGAGTTCGGATTGGATCCGAGCTGGGCTGGAATAGACTCCAGGATGGGCTTCGGTTGTGGCAGCCCAGTATGGGGAGGTCTATATTAAGAGAGGAGGCTGAATGTTTTAGGGTTGCCGATTTCCGCACCACAATCCACCAAGCCACCGTCTCCCCACGCCCCTGCTGCCCGCACGGACCTAGTAGTCCGGCGAGCGGCGTCTCCACGCCGTACGTGTGGATACCGATAGAGGTGCTACGCTTGGAGCACTTGGACGAACCGCCGAGAGAAGCTGTTCGTGGGAGCGACTGGATCGGAGAGGATTGTACATCTACCCTGCCCCGACTCGCTTCACCGCCTTCGGCACGGCACAGCGCGTCTAGTGGTAATCCCGTGATCTATAACTGCAGCAGTTCCTTGGTTGATGCGGTAGGAAAATTTTGATTTTGTGCTAGCGTAGCCTACGCATATCCCTTCAAATTGCTTTCCTTAAACAGGTCTCTAGTTTCACAATAGATAAGTTCCTAGCAAACATAAATATTCAGTTTGATGGTTAAGAATAGCATATAATTAGCAAGAAAAAAGCTCACTTGACTGGAGTCATCTAACTCCTGCAATATAATTTATACATCAGACCAATACCTATCAAGCACTAAATAGCTGATAAGCACAACATGATTAAGCACATCAGAATCATCATCAGAAATTTAATTTTACAATGAAAATGGCAAGGAAATGGGCTATTTTTTTCAAGGGATGCTATATGCTGGACAACAGATAACATTCGTCATAGTGGCAGAAATTGTAGCTAGTACTAAATCCAACTAAAAGGGTCAGTGAAACAATACATGCATACTGCATATAGAAGTCCATACCTAAAAAATAATCGGGATGGCAAGCTCCTAGTTTCGATCTCCGCTGTACCAAGCTGCAAAAAAGGGATCAGAGAGAGAGAGAGAGAGAGAGAGAGAGAGAGAGAGAGAGAGAGAGAGAGAGAGAGAGAGAGAGAGAGAGAGAGAGAGGAAAATCTGCAAGGACAAGGGTGCATACGATGCCGAGGCGAGGGGATGCATCTGACTATACTCCACCGCCGGCTTCGGCATCACCAACCTATCCATGACCGACCTTGCCTCGCCGAGCTCCGGAGCAGCAGTGAAGGAGCCGTGCGCGACGAAGAGGGGTAAGGCCGTGGGGTGGAGAAGGCCGAACTTGGCCGGCTGAAGCATGAGATGGAAGAGTCGGAGGCGGCGTACAAGGGTGAGGTCGTGGCGAGGACGACATCACCGTCGTATGAACCGGTCGGCCTCCTCATTCACCCGTGTGGACTGAGCGCGCTTTGGTGGGAGAAGAGAGGCGTGGGGAGGGGAGGGTGGAGGAGAAGCATGGTGGCAGCGGGAAGAGGACGGAGGGGAATGGAGGAGGACGCGAGTGGATTGGGGGAGGAGGAAAACGCGAAGCATTTGGATGGCGGCGGCTAGGGTTTTCACTGTGGGGTTGGTTCGCTTTTATACCACGCGGTGAAAAATCGAACAGTCCAGATCCCGCTGTGACTCTTCGATCCAACGGCCGAGTGTACCTAAGCTCTGAGGAGGCGCCTTGGGGTCTCAAGGTTTACCTCTTTAGATTGATAACAAATTTGTCTTTTTCACTGTTGATGTTGTGTTTCAGATTTAGACTTGAATTTTTCCGACGATGTATATTTATGTGTCAATGTCAAAACTTTTTTTCAGATTTTTTGAAAACTTTTTTGGTGCAGAAACGGAGATGGGTGCACCGGGTGCACCAATTCACCCAATGCACTGGATACGTTCTCATCTCACGGAACTGCGTCCCACGACACCAGCCGCACCACCATGCCGCCATGGACCTAGCCAAGCGGAAGAAGATGCGGATGTGGTGCCTGAGCTCATCCTATCTTCCCATCTCCATCTCGTCTCGCTCCCATGCGAGAGCTCGGGCGCCTAATCCATGTCGCCGTTGTCCCTTCGCCAGGGAAGGAGGTGACCCAAGGCGGTGTTTTGCGGCTGACCATCGCCGGTTCCCGCGCTGCCCCGTCACCGTCGTGCCCGCGCTGCTAGACCTCAGGGCGGTGCTGCCATGGGGGACGGCGCCCCGGCGGTGCTACCGCCCGTCAGCGTCAGCGGCGACGCTGCCATGGCGCACAGTCGTACTCCCGTAGGTCGGCAGTGGTGCTGCCAGAGCAGTTTTTTTTCCTGATTTTGTGTCTTTTTTTTCTTGTGGTGCAAATTTTTGGAAGCTTTCGAGCACAATTATTTCTCTATTAATGCAAATCCATTGATCAGTATCAGTTGTAGCAAATTACTTTTTTGATTCTTTTTTTCTTGATTGTTTGTGCAAATGCTTGGAAGATTTGTAGCAATTTGTTTTCATTTTTTACGCAAATCCGTAGAGCTTTTGTAGCAATTTCTTTCTGCTACGGAAGAAGCGTCGCCGTTGGTACCGACGGTCGCCGCCGTTGCTACCGACGTCGCGCCGCGTTGCGACCACCGTTACTACCGACGCCACGCCGTGTTGCTACCGGCGTTGCTACCGATGGTTGCTGGCGTTGCTACCAATGGTCGCCGGCATTGCTACTGACGGCGCGCCGCGTTGCTACAGAAGATGCACGGGCGGAGCTAAGGCGGCGTCTTTCTCCGGCGATGGACGGGGCTCACCGGAAGAGCGACGGGGACATGGGGTTTGGTGCGTGAGCGAAAGAGACGGGATATGGGGCTTGATTTTTTTTGGAGCATGAGGTTTCTTTTCGTGTGTGCGCGTGAGTGGCCCCTAGTGGACACGTGTCGGCAGGTGGAGGCGGGGGATCGGACCCAGGGGACGCTCAGCACGCCCCCTAAAAAAGGGCAGCGCTAGGCATAGGTCGGCCTACAGCGCCCCTGCTTTAGGTCCCTCTCCAGCACTGTTAGATCATCATCCAGCGTCCCAGAATCACTGCAGTCCACTTTTGCATTTTAGCCCCCTCTTTTTCTGTAAATTAAATCCGTAGTACACAATAGACCCACTTAAACGAAGGGGTATGTCACGTTGCCCCTGTCCTTCTCGATATTTACAGTAAAAATGCCACTGTGGTTAATTATCCTGAGTATTACAACAAATTTACGAGTATTGCAACAAAATTTCTCGTCTTGTGTATAAAAAATTATAGTATTGCAACAATTTTTACAATATTTTGAAAAAGGTAATGTTACAAAAATGTAGGTTAACAATAATTTGTTTTTGGTTCAGGTTGCCTTTGCAACAAAAATCATCAACAATGTCAACAAAAAATATAATCTGTTACTACGAAAAAACATGTATTTACAACAATTTTTTGACCCGTATACAAAAAATATATTATTGCAATAAATATTTTTAACGTATCCAAAGAAAATTAATGTGAAAAAAACATGGTTATGCAAAAAATCAACAACCGTTTCAACAAAATCACAAACTATTCCAACAAATCATCGCAACATTTTGAAAAAGTAACGTTACAAAAAAAGTGGTTAAACAATATTTTTTACTGCAGATTGCTTTACAACAAAACTCACCAACAATTTCAAAAAAAATCACAAATGATTACAACAAAAAAATTAATGTTGTACACCAAATGAAAATAAGCTTAAACAAAAAGTTTTTGCTGCATATTCATTTGCAACAAAAATCACACACTATATTAATAAAAATCACAAATGATTACAACAACAAAACTATGTTGCAATTTTCTAAAAATGGTTAAATAAACCTATTTTTTATAGATTTTTTACAACAAAAATTACGAATAATTTCAACAACAATCATAAACGCTTGAAACAAAAAAATGTTTGCATCAACAAAAGTGGCTTATCAACAAATATTTTGCTTCAGATTCATTTACAACAAAAATCACCAACTATATCAACAAACAACACAAGCAACGACAACACAAAAAAAATAATGATATAAGAAATATAAAAAAAATCACGAAAGAAAACTTTGTTACACCATCATCGCAGACAGGTCTCACCGATTTGACACCGTATCCGACTAGCAACTAGTCAGAGTGATCGCCAGCATGCTAGGACGAGCAAACACCACGACCAGGACCTTGCACTACATTTAAGAAGCTAGTAGAATGCAACTAGCTCTGTTTTAAAATATGCGCACCAGCTACACCTAGTTGTCTATGCGCGCGTGAGCAGCATGCCTCAGATACCTAAGCCTGTTCATAGCCTAGTATAGCACATGCATGGCGTTGCATGTTACGGACAACAAAAATTAACAAGCGCGTGGTCCTAAATTAGTTAAATGGACGAGATATAGAGCGCGGCGGTGCATGCTAGCTAGCCAGCAAAAAAGTTCGCGTGTCACGTAGCGACCTACGTAGCGACCTACGTTTGCGCCTAGAATAAACGTTTTCCTAAAAAAAAAATAGACCAGGATATTTTACTGGGAGACTGTCCACGGGACCCACACCAAGCGTCACGCGTGAAAATTGACGAAAATGGCCACGTGGACAAACTTCAACACAAAATGGCCTCTTTCCAAAACAAATTTCAGAACTAAACCTTTTGGCCAGCACCTTACATCACGGCGCTACCCTTAATACGGTAACGCCCCAGGCTGAGGCGCGGGCCCCGCCAACGTGGCAAGGCGGGGCCCAATCCTGTTTAGGTAGCGCCGGGGACGGGGCGCTACCCTCCTGGACTTAACCGTCGCGCGCAGACCCGACCCAGCCACTTACCCTTTCACGCACAGAAGCAGAACACGAACAGACTATGGCGGATGTGGTTCCTCTCTCTCCTCCTCTCAAATCCTCCATCTAAATCGGCCAGATCTGAAGACCCTTTGCGTGGATTTCGTGCTCTACCACTTCCCCAAGGTATTCTCCTCTGATCCCCTAAATTTCATCCGAAAAATGTGTCACATTAGGTCTATTTTTACAATTTTAGGTGAAACCCTAGTTCATCTTAGATTTCGAAATTCGTATGAAACATTGAAAATCTTTTTAATCCTTTAGTATGTCTACACCACTTGTAATTCTTAGGCTTATGTAATGATTTTTTTGTAATTTTATTTCACCGGTTAGCTTAGGTCTAGTAGATGCTTAGGTCCCCTAGATGCATGCTAAATTTTAATTAACCGGTTAACTTAGGTTATTAGATTATTGGGCTGATAGATGGTTAGAATATTGGTTTAGCATATTGTTTATGTAAGGAAATAAATTAGCTCTCTCATATTGTGATATATATTAGCTCTCTCATATTGTGAAATATATGTGTAATGTAGGATGGAACTACTCGATCCTAAATATGATGTTGCACACCGTGCGCAATTGATGGCGGAGGAGAAAAAGGTACATGTATTGATAATTGTAGTTCCAATGAGAAGATTATATGGACATGTGGTTGGTGCTCTAACTTGTAATTTTTTATAGGTGTTTTCACCTTTGCGGATGAGGGCTCACGAGGTATCATCCAATAAGATGCAATACGACGAGAAGTACACACCGTACATTGAGAGTATAGGACTCCTTCCATTCATCCAACTAGTCACTCGGTCGACGCCGAACATGAACCCAGCAGCCCTCACCGCACTTATTGACCGGTGGAGGCCGGAGACGCATACTTTTCACCTCCGCACGGGGGAGATGACGGTGACTCTTCAGGATGTCTCGATGATCCTTGCTCTCCCCATCGACGGAGCTCCAATCTGTTTTAGCACAGATTCCGAAGGTTGGCGCGAGTCGATGTTTTTTTTTTTTGAGGTATAAGTCGATGTTGGGTCTTATTTGATGTGGACATCGCCACTAAGTATTTGATTCCTGCAAGGCGCGCGCGAGCATCAATGGCGCAAACCAGGAGAGAGCCGCGAGTCCGTTATAGCATGATAGCGGCAAGGTGCAGTTTATTTCCGTAGGGAAGATTGCTATAGAGATTGTTGCACCGGATAAAGTTAAACCCACCTTCAGAACTCCTTGTGCAACTTCCGTCGTGACATGAATTAATTAATCAAAGTTAGTTTTCTAGTACTAGCTAGGTACGCACGTATTATAGTCCTAGTCTTTCGCGTGTGTGAGATTTGTGTCCTATTTACTTTTGACCTTTTGTGTTCACGTGTGGCCGGATGTTTAATTAGTCAAGTTTGATTAGTTTTGGTAAGAAAGAGAGTCATATTAGTATTTTACTAGTCCAAGTGGATTTGTTACGGAAGGAAATATTCTAGTCAGGTACGAGTTGTGTCGCCTGTACTTCGGCCGTGTATCGCAAATTGGTTTTATTTCAGAGTTGAATAAAATACAGAAAACGTCCCATGTCGGGGGACACCATATACCGTATGTATCGCTGCTGATCCGCGAGGGATTTTGTCACTGCTGTGCGTGGAGTTGATCGGATCTACTCGACGCAAGTTTTTATGCTTACGATCTTGTATTCTTGCTGGATCGGAAGTTCTTGTTGTTGTACCGGAAAGATCGGGCCATCTACTTGCACGATTCGGCGTCTCGCTGGTTCGTGCCTCATCATCTAGTATCAGAGCGCCAAGTTGCTCACGGTACTTTGTTAATCAAGATGTCTGTCAAATCGAAGAATGTATGCTGAGGATCTGGCTGCGAACGTGCGTGAGGGATTCGACCACACGTGCGACTTCGTCTTGCGGTGCCATAACAATCTGAAGACGAAGATGGATAAAAGGTTTGATGATCTAGGTGCTCAGATTGGTGCGCTTCAGACTATTGTTGAGAATCTGCAGGTGCAAGCGCCGCCAGCTCCACTACAGGTCGCGCAGCCTCCGCGCGATGGCCGAGTAGACGATCAACATCTGCCGGCGCAGCCACCGCCACAAGTTGATAATCAAGTCGGCGATGCTGGTTTCGCCGCGGGGTACGCGCCACGACAACGACACCATGACCCCCGAGCTGAAGCGATCGCTCATGGTGGAGTGAATGATCGAGATCGATTTCGTCAGGCTGCACGAGTTCCCGTTGATGACGGCATCGGGCGCGTGAAGATATCAATTCCGTCGTTCTCTGGAAAATGCGAGGCAGAAGATTACTTGGACTGGGAGATGCGCGTTGAGCAAATTTTCGATGCTCATCGTTACACGGAGGAAAAGAAGATGCAGCTTGCAGCCATTGAGTTTAGTGGTTACGATCTACTATGGTGGAAATTTGCCGCTCGCGACATCGTCCAATGAGTTGGCAGGGGATGAAGGATTTTATAAGGCGTCGATTTGTTCCTGAGCACTATAAAAGAAATCTGTACATCAAACTGCAGCATCTTTCTCAAGGTAATTTGAGTGTTGATGAATATTATAAGGAGATGGAATTGCTTATGATTCGTACAGAGACTGTGGAGGAACAGGAAGCGACGATGGCACGTTTCTTTAACGGGTTGCACGTCGAGGTGCAAGATCGAGTTGAGATGACGGTCTACTACAATATACAAGATCTTGTGCACCAAGCTATGCGTGCAGAGAGCAACAGATTAAGCGACGCCCAGCTACTGCCACGACAAGCATATGAAGACGTCCTCAGGTTGGCGCGAGTCGATGTTTTGTCTTATTGGTCGGGTACCTCCATTGAAGGTAGACCCGAGTAAGGAAAGAACCCCCTCCGATGCAACATATGTTTGGATCAGACAACAGTTTAGCCAGTTGCCCGCTGATGCTAGCCCAGAGGTGATTCTGCAGTATGCCCGTGCATATGTGTGGTATGTCATCTCTAGGTCTCTGTTTGCTGACGCCGGCGGTCGGACCGCTCCATGGATGTGGCTGAAGGCGTTAAGTGGTACCACTAAACTGAGCTGGGGTTCGGCAGCATTGGCATATTTGTACCGCCAGGTAAAGAAAGTTTCATATTTTCTCCACCTATTACAGTTTACAAATTATCTAACCGTGCCTCTACTTGTGCAGTTGGACGATGCTTGTCGTAGAACCGAGAAAGAAGCTTGTATGGGTGGTTGCTTGATCCTACTTTCGGTATGGATGTGGGAGCACTTCCCGGTTGGACGACCGACCATATTGTCTTTCAAGCCTTGGGAGGACCATGAAAACCCGCTGGGTAGGGCTACATGGGCGTACATGTGGGACGTGGTTTCAGATTATAGTGGTAACACAGCTATGGACTATGTGCGATACACCAACGAGTTCGACGAGCTAACCCCCGAGCAGGTAATAGTTGACATGGTACCATTCACCCTTCAAAGATCGAACCATGTAGTAAATTTTTTTTGTTATAGGTCAACTGGCTGCCATATGGTTTCGGGCATAATTTTGGACGCACATCTTTTGAGCTGAACCCGAAGTGCATCGAGGAAGAACACCTTTGGCTGTTGCAGTGCCCGATGATATGTGTGTGGGATGTTGAGTACCATCTGCCACATCGTGTGATGACCCAGTTTGGGTTATATCAAAACACACCACCGAAACATAAGGACACGAAGTACTCCCTTCACATGTGAGATTGCTTCCCTTTTGTTGTTGCCATGTTAATATATATTTCTTGGATGATACTAATATTGCATGTTCTTAAAATTGTAGAATGGAGCGGAAATATCAAAAGAAGTGAAGAATTGGTCTTCATACCATTCACATTATGTTGACAAGTGGAATGCCATTTTAAAAGACGCGAGGGAAAACATAGTCCACCTTGGAGAGCACCGGGGTTTCGACACAAATGCGTTTGACCGGTATCTTTGGTGGTTTGTTCCACGGACTCGTGTGTCCTTATGCCCGTCGGCTTTTGATCCTGAAATATTGGAGGAGCATAGTAGCAGTTCTGCTGAAGATCTTGTTACCATGGAGTATAACAGACTCGTAAGAGAGGGCAGCCAGAGCCAGTTTGCTCCTCTGATCAACTTTATGGTAACAATTCATAGTTTTTTTTAGCTTCTTAGCTTATTAGATTTGCAGCATGTGGTATATTGCCATTTTTTTCAATAGCGCACTGAGATCGACAACCAAGCCAATGAAGCTGACCGAGCTCTCGCGCAACCTGCGACTAAGAAGGGCAACACAGCGGTTAGAGAGTTCGTCAAGGTACGTCGGTATACCTCTCCGTTGTGCATATTTCGCGTTAAGTTTCAATGACATGTTCATTCAAAATGTCACAGTGATCCGCCACTCGTTTGCGCACGTTGGCTCTTTTGCTTGGTTGTCGTGGCAAGGACGATACCATTTCGTCAAGGTCTCCTTCAAAGGAATTCCGGGGTGATGCTTCAAGCTCTCAGCCAACACATCTTGATGACGACAAGGACG
Organism: Puccinellia tenuiflora; assembly: GCA_012064385.1. Lineage (NCBI taxonomy): Eukaryota > Viridiplantae > Streptophyta > Magnoliopsida > Poales > Poaceae > Puccinellia > Puccinellia tenuiflora. Next base: position 340,247 of record QRDG01000179.1, on the reverse strand, counting down.
AGGTAAATGCAATGACAATTTGTTTTAACCTTGCCGCATACACGAGATAGTTACCGTGAGTTTTTTTGTTTTCTAGGTCCCTGACGATATGACTTTACAGGAGTACCAACTTCAGCGGCGTGAGTTCAACTTCAGGTCGAGAAAGTCTTTTACACGGTACACACCTTCACAATGGGACAAGAAAAGGCAGGAGGTTGAGGAGGAGTCAGAGCATGATGAAGAGGTTGAGGAGGAGTCAGAGCATGATGAAGAGGTTCATATTGAGGAGGAGGATCAGCAGCGTTTGCACCTAGGAAGGGTGCTAGGAGAACTGTTGCAAAAAAGAAGGCTGCACCAAACTCAGCTTTGAGTAGACTTCGGACTGAGGGGGCATCGTCCCCTGAGTTGGGCAGGAGGAGGAGGAAGGGTAGGCAGTAATATATGTTAGTATGCACTTTTTGAACTTGTTGTCATGTTGGACTTGTTGAATTGTGTTAAATTATGCACTTGTTGAGCATCGTCCCTAGAATTATGGACTTGTTGAGCATCGTCCCTAGAATTATGGACTTGTTGAGCATCGTCGCCTGAATTCTGTGTTGAATTGTGTTGAAATTGTGTTGAAATTGTGTTGAAATTGTGTTGAATTGTGCACTGTCATTTCAGAATTTTAATACAGCAGCGCCCCAGGCCGCGGCGCTGCCCTCTGCACGGTAGCGCCCCAGGCAACGGCGCTACCCTCTCTTCCTTAGCCATTTTCGGCGTCGAGGAGAGGAGCCAGAAACACCCCCTTCTGTTACTCCCAGGTCGATCAAATCCAACATGGTAGCACCCCAGTCCCCGGCGCTGCCCTCTGCACGGTAGCGCCCCCGTCCCCGGCGCTACCCTCTCTTCCTTAGCCGTTTTCGGCGTCGAGGAGAGGAGCCAGAAACACCCCCCTTCTGTTACTCCAGGTCGATCAAATCCAACATGGTAGCGCCCCAGCCCGCGGCGCTGCCCTATTCACGGTAGCGCCCTAGGCAACGACGCTACCCACTCTTCCTTAGCCGTTTTCGGCGTCGAGGAGAGGAGCCAGAAACACCCCCCTTCTGTTACTCACAGGTCGATCAAATCCAACATGGTAGCGCCCCAAGCCGAGGCGCTGCCCTCTGCACGGTAGCGCCCCAGGCAACGGCGCTACCCTCTGCAGTTTGGAAGAGAAAAGCCACAGATGATGGACTAATTAATTGCTTTGACAGGTAGATATATATCACAAATTTCACAGATGATGGACTAATTCATTAAGTTCAATACATTACAAATTTCATACGAAATCCACAGGATTAACGACATTGCACTGTTCAACGCAAATTCATGACACCTAGTTCATTAGAGAGTACACGACACGAACAATATCATGAAACCACTATGAATACTCTATTGAGTCCAACGTGGATACTTCCCCTTGCGCTTGGCCGCATCCTTTTCCGCTTCTTCCTCCTCTTGTGCCCGACGAGCTCTCTCACGCTTCCTTGACCTCTCCTCCTCACGCTTCTTTGCCTCTTCACGCTCTAATGCCTCCTTCTCCAAACGTTGCAGGAGTAGCCGTTCTTTCCTCTTCTCTTCCCGCTTTTCATCACGCTCCTTCTCCGCTGCACGTTCAGCTAGCTTTGCAAACTGATACTCAACCTCATGCTTGTGGTAATCATCTTGCTCCATGTCTATCCACTAGTAGAAGCGGCAAAGGGGCGGTGGAGACTGAAAAAAATATTGGTATTAGCATGTACCAAGAAATTTAGAAATTTGTCATGTACAAAGGAGGACATATACCTTAGGACGGTCATAGGTGTTCTTTGGTTTCGCCTTGTCATGTGCATAGTTCGGACACATCCAAAATCTCCTTCCTCTTGTTTCATCCCAATCCGTCGATTGCTTACAAACACAGTCATCACCACACCAACACTTCACCGGAACCAACTCCTTCTCACCAAGATCCTTCCCCGCGTACCTCCACGTCCATGGTTTCTCCATCGGATCGGAGGACCCCATACCTAGAAAATTTAGCACGAAATTGTTAGTACAATGAAATGAAATAATATTCGAGATAAAATATATAATAATGTAATAAATTCTATTCATACCCAATCAATACCGGGCTCGACCACGAGTACCACCTCTACGACCTCTTCGTCCACCATCACGAAAATGGTCAAACATTGAAACGCGACGCCCTCTACCTCTACCGTGTTGGCTACCACCATATTGGCTACCACCTTCTTGGCTAGCACCGTGTTGGCTACCACCTTGTGTGGCTACCGCCTTGTTGGCTACCACCGTGTTGGCTACCACCTTGTTGGCTACCACCGTGTTGACTACCACCTTGTTGGCTACCACCGTGTTGGCTACTACCTTGTTGGCTACCGCCTTCATTTCCCTTTTTCCTCTTCCTTTGACTACAACCTCTAGTGTTGTGTCCATCACCATTGCATCCTCCACAACGGGCACTAGCACGAGGCTCCTGAAAATGTTGGTTGCCCCATTCTCGCAGGCCTCCAGCACCCCACGCGTCCATATCATTTCTGAAACGCTTTGTATTCCGTCTCCCCCGTGTGTTCACCTTCAAATCAAGATCGGGCCAAAGTTGAATTCCATGATACTCCGACCACTGAGATTGGTTAAAGTAAGGATGAAATCTACTCGCCCATGTCTGTTTCGTTGCCTCAATCGAGTATTCTGACACGCGGACGGGGCCAACATTATTCACCTTTACTTTTCTTATGCGTCCCGCCGTCCGCAAGTGTGAGCATGGGAGATGAAGCAACTGAGTCCTATGGCATGAACACTCTCCTTTTTTTAGCATGACTTTGCATGCCCGGCCTCCGTGTTGCACACCACCTACCGTGGTACCTCCAGGCTCATTGACTTGGTAAATCCACTCGTCGTTATCAAAACATTGAGCGGTTTGGGAGTCCGACTTCCTTGACTAGTATGAAACCCATTTGTCAACTTCGGGCGGGTACTTGTACTTCTTTTCGGCGCTGTTCTTTCCTGCAATCTGATCATCAGTCTCCTCGCTATACTTATGAAAATACACATTCAACTTGTCGAACGTATATTGAACTATTGCGGTCACAGGCAACACACGGACACCCCTGATCACATTGTTGAAACATTCTGCCATATTGCTTGTCATGTCACCGTACCTCCTACCCCCTTCATCAAAAGCTCGCGCCCACTTGTGTACTTGTGATTCATATCGGTGCAAAAACTCTTGACCTCCAGCCGATGTTGTGAGAGTGAGCAATCTGTTGTACAATCTTGCGAAATGTCGCTCGGTGAAAGCGAGGCAACAATCTTTGAGATCGTCGGACAACTCCTTACTATTACATGCCCTGTAGAAGTTTGACACAAAATGCGTCATGCAACATCTATGGTGCACACGAGCATGGCCTGGAATTTCAATCTCCACCGCTTTGAGTATGCCCTGGTGGCGGTCCGAGATGACACAAACCTCTCTTTGAGCCTCAATGCACTTGGTTCGTACAAGATTCATGAACCACTCCCAGTTATCGTTGTTCTCCGCCGTAACCAAAGCAAAAGCCAAAGGCGGCAAACGGTCGTTGGCATCATGAGCTATTGCGACCAAGAGTGTGCCTTTGAACTGACCGGTCAAAAATGTGCCATCCAAGGAGATAACCGGCCTACAATGCTTAAATGCCATTATGCATTGTCTAAAAGAGCAAAATGCACGGCGAAATACCCGCACGAGTGCACCGTTGATAATCCGGGTCTTTTTGGGTAATGGCTCCACCACCCAATACATGCCCGGATTAGTAGCCGCCATCGCTCCCAACAACCTAGGGAGTCGGTTATATGCTTCTTCCCAATCACCATACAACATCTTAAATGCGGCTTGCTTAGCCTTCCATGCTTTTCTGTAGTTCACCGTGTAACCGAAGAGGCCTTGCACCATATCTATGATACCATTAATGGTAAAAATCAGGAGTGCCGATATGGTATTGGAAAGTCTATAGGCGATGAAGTCGGAGGTTAGTTGTCGGTGCTTGTCATCAACATCTTCGTCATCCACATCCCTACCATCACACATGTGTGTCGACACACAACTTTTTATCCACCAAATAGGCCCCCCTTTCCATGGTCTTGCACGCACAATCCATGGATACCCTTACTCCTCACATTTAACCGTGTAACGCTTTTTTTTACATCGGAGTGTACCACCTTGAACGGTCGATAATACTTAACCGCATACTCCTTAAGCCGTGTCTTCAACTCCAAGAAGCTTTCAAACTTCGCTCCTTCAACAATCCCATACTTTGTTGCATCCATATCCTTCTTCGATGTTGGCCTTGGTCCAAGCAATTTACTCGTGCCACCATCAACCAGGGCTTTATCCGCGAGACTAAGATCATGGAACAATGATGTCCGATGATCCCGGCCCACCACCTTCTTGAAAAGTTCGGCTTCTTTAGCCGTGAACCCATCCTCATCAACCTCTTCCAAGGGACCCTCGTCCTCCGAGTCCGATGCGTAACCTCGGGTATAAGGAATGTCATGGTTCATGTCCTCTATCGTAACATATGCCTCCACATCACCAACATAATTGTTATGAAGCTCAACCTCGCCCTCATCATCTTCGTCCTCATCAATCTCCTCTTCCGGTGCTTGATAATGGTCATTTCGAATCAGGCTTGGAGGTTGGCTAGCTTCTTGTTGGGTAATTGTAGGTTGGCTCATCTCATTTTGGGTCATGCGAGGTGGACTCGACGTTGTGTCATGCACTTCATGGGAGGCACACCGGTTCAAATCAATGTGAACTCGAGAATCAACCTTCTTTGTGACAAATAACTCGAGAGCCTTATCTTGAGATCCCGACACCATCTCCTTGTATAGACTCCAACACGACTCGGAGTTGAGAGGCATGGTCTTCCAACGAGAGTGCATTCCGAACCCAACATTATGCCTCCCCTCCAATTCAAGTAAATCATTTGGATCCGTCCATTCCAATGCAATCCTTATTTTTTCCACAACCTCCACATAGTTTGGACTACGGTCAAACACCACCACAATCTCGTCCGGGTCATGCTCGACATTGCCTTTTAAAAAGGCTTCCTTGTCGACATGATGAACACTAACAAGCCTCTCCATCTAAAAAATTATTATGCCAACACACACACGTTAAAAATTACTATATATGACACTAAGCTATGCATTTCAAATAACAAACCATTAAGTTAACAACAAGCCATTAACTCCAACCCCTAAGTTAATCTAGCACATTAACAAAAAGTGCTAACCATAACCTATAAATCATAAGCCAACACTCCATAGCCATCACACACACAAGCATTGAGCAATATAACAAAAATAAACCATACATTTAGCCTCATATTGGAAATTTAGGGTTTCCTAGATCTACACAAATACCACCGAAATGCAAGATTTGAATTGGACAAAATTATTAAGGATGGAGGAGAATACCTCTTTGCACCAAATGGACCGGAAATCCACAAAAAATACAACCCAAATGGAGAGATTTGAGTGGGGATTGAGTTGGGAAAGTGAGAGGGAGAGAGGGAGTAGCTCGGGTCGGGTGGGGAAAGTGAGTGGCGAACAGGTAAGTGGCTAGGTCGGGTCTACGCGCGACGGTTAAGTCCAGGAGGGTAGAGCCCCCGTCCCCGACGCTGCCTTAGGAAGGGTAGCGCCCCCGTCCCCGGTGCTACCTAAACGGGATTGGGCCCCGCCTTGCCATGCTGGCAGGGGGCCGCGCCTCAGCTTGGGGCGTTACCGTATTGAGGGTAGCGCCGTGATGTAAGGCGCTGCCCAAAAGGGTTAGTTCTGAAATTTGTTTCGGAAAGAGGCCATTTTGTGCGGAAGTTTGCCCACGTGGCCATTTTCGTCAATTTTCACGCGTCACACTGGAGTTAACCAGAGCACTCCATTTCCTCCGATAATAGGGATTGTAGAAGATTCCGGTCTATATAGAGTTAACCATGTTTGTTGAAACGTTGTGTGCGATTTTTCTGGTTAGTTACCATAGTTAGTGCTAAAAAGATTTAGGCCCCGCTTGGTTTGTTGTATTCCAGCCCAAAACAGGCGTGTTAGTGTGCTCCGTGAAAAATTCCGCCGGTTGACCAAATCAACACTTGGTTCGCTGTTTTCGTCTGGCTTTTCCGCCCGTTTTGCTAAGTTCCGTCGAAGAAATCTTACGGACCTTTGGAGGTCCGTATTATTTATCGTCGTATTTAGTGGGACGAGTAGAGTTCGGGGGAAAAGCTCATACTGCTGTATAATTATAATTCAATCCAAGCAGAAGATGAGCAATTCGGAGGCTCAGTGGCATTTGGAAGTAAATAATGAGATGTGTGACACCAACACCACGTCTTCTCCTTTAATAATAAAGATAATACGGATTGGAGAAGATTCTGGTCTATATAGAGTTAACAAATCCCGACAAATTTGAATTTTTCAAATTGGGTACTGTTCACCGATACAGATATAGAAATTTATTACTTTTAGACAGCTCGAAATACAGAATATTTCGCATTAGGCCTTGTTCGGCAGCAGTGTTTTGAGGTGTTTTTCTGTGTATATTCCCTAGTGTTTTTGGTGAAAACACTCCTCACACCCAAAACACTTCCACCCCTCCTAATCCCCTTCTCCACCAAAACACCCCACCAGATTTAGTCGTTTGGTACACAGGTTTTGCAGACAAGTGTTTCAGCAATAAAAGTCTCATCTTTTTTCACAGGACTAGTGCACACAGGGATAGCACACGAGTGTTTTATCAATAAAAACGAATTCATTCATATCCGAGCAGGCAACTTCAACACTACTTTAATACAAAAATGGTTTTCGTCAGGAACAAGAACATCTGACGCAGTGTTACAGGAACAAAAACGGAGCAACAACGTCTCATGCAGGTCTATAAATCTCAGGTTTATCACAGGAGCAACATCGCTAAAATTATTTGATCAAATCACCGAAACAAGATCATCGTTGCAGGAACAAGATCACCGAAACAAGGTTGCAGGAGCAAGATCAGGAACTTGAAAGCTTGCATGAGAGGAACCTGGCAAAATGTAGACATTTTAGACAGCATGTTAAAGCACTTGAGAGAAACAGAGCAAGTGATATGCAAGAACTAATAAATGATTCACGACACGGAAAAAAATCTCTGCATATGATTGTTACAATCATGGTGCAGTACCAATCACGGAAGTCCTAATTTTACCTCTGATCTAAATAACAATGGTAGAAGAAAAAAAATGCTACAAGAACCAGGGAACCAAGTATCCCAACTGTGGCACAATAAATAAAGGATTCTGTTGTAATGTATGAATATGATATACAGGTACAGGTCTCCGATTGCCTCCTACTAAGCTAGTAATTATTATTAAATAGAACACTGTATTTTTCACTAGCAGAAGAAGAACAATTAGAAGCATACTAATTTGTTACTCCAAATCAGACAATTAGAGAAAACCACTAGCTATATTTTTTATTCCTCCCTTGTACACTAGCTGCTAGCATCATGAAGAAATATAGCAAGTTCATCCTACAGACTACAGCAATAGTAGAAGAGCAAATAACACTTCTTTTTAAATATAGAATTCTCAAAAAGGAGAATTGCTTTACATTATCTACGGGTTGTAAGCTTACCTTAAGGTAGCTTGGCTATCTGGATACGCAGCCATTTGATAGCTGTTCCATCCTTATCAGCGACAAGGTTGACAAAGATCTCACGGTTGTCTGCATTTTTTAAAACCTCCAAGGCCGGGATCTTGTCGTCAGCTGTGACACCATCAACCTCCTTCAAGGCATCCATGCATCTACTGATTGTGAACTCTTGCGCAGATTCCTTTTCAGCTTCCTTTTCTTTGATGTTAACGAGCCTTTCCATGACTTGCACCATTCCAGCACCACTTGAGGCCTTTGGCTTCTTTCTTGAGCTAACAAGAGCCTTCTTTGCCTTGGCTTGACCATGCTCCACTTGAGGCCTCATTGGACTAACTTCATCCAACATTTGAAGGTCATCATCAGTCTCTTCCCTAGCAGTACTACCCTGAGCTCTCTCCATATCTTCTTCACCATCACTATCAATTTCTGTCACATCTGATGGTATAGGTGCTGAGGTTGAAGTGGATGTGAAGTTAAAAGCTCCACTAGCGATGCTCCCTACAAAATGATAAGTAAGATGATAAGCAACTAAACCATGGAGAGGAGAGATGGTTTGAAGTGCCCTGTAAGAATAGTACATAGCTTACCTTCATAGAGTTGTGCTAGTGATTCATAGAGAGGGAAGGACTTGGTTTTGAATCTCTTTATCCTTGGCCCATATGACTACAAAAAGTTGTGGAAATCATGGTTAGCAAATAGGTGACAATCATACATTAGCAACAATAGAATGTCAAACATCCAGCACCACTTACAGTTTCCAAGTTCTCCCAAAGATGTGGTTCACCCTCAATCTTGAACTCGGCTTCATTCCAGCCCGCGCCGCTTTGATTTCGAGCATCCTTTAGCATCCTATAATCTCTTTTCAGGTCTTTTTCCTTGTCCTGAATTTGGTTCTTCGTCACTTGAACATAGGGATGTTTAGCAAGGAAGATTTTAACCATAGTGTTCCAAGTCTCAGTACTCCAACCATAGTGTTCCAAGATTTTAACCATTCTGACTTCGTCACTTGATATACTCGTGGAAGGTCGAATTACTATGCTGAAATTTCAGTTGCAAGTCTTGAAATGATGCATTATGTGAGATCATATAGAGAAAGAAGGCAAGCTTCTCTTCCACCTTGATAGTACTATCTTCTATCAACTTCTCAGCTCTCAGGTAAGATGCCAACCATCTGAATATATATGGTTCCATCCTAAAAGCTACCAAGCAATTCATGAGATGGCCATCTAGCAGTTTTCTAACTTTGTTCTTGCCGTACAAGACAGAGCTATGCCTTTTAATCTTTTCTGTGTGTGTCAGATGGAAGTATAGTGCAGGAAGAATGAAAAACAACAACTCTTCTTCATCATCAGCTTTCCTCTTCCTAGCACGCTGTAGGCTTCGTTCATTCATTGCAGAACTAGAACTAAAGTACAAAACGCATAAGCATTGGCAAAATGTAAAAGGGCACAAACATGCATGTTCACACTTTAAAAAATGCATAAAAGCTGAGGATATGGACTTACCGAAATCAGGTGTGCTAACCGGGTCCCAAGACGGCGGCGGCTCGTCCACCCCAACTATAACCGGAGGGTCGGGTAGCTACAAAGATACAAAAACGACGTTACATAATCAGAGACAATAAATCTACAAAACATCTAGCAAGCATGAAGTCTAGCAAGCATAATATTTTTTAGTACATACAAAACATCTCACAAAACTTTAATCTACAAACTACAAATAAATCCGATCGTTGCCATGTCCGGAAAGCTACAAAATAATCACTGCGTGTAGACTGTCCAACCAAAGTTTGCAGCTAAATACTCTATGCAAAGCCTGAAACATGTTGTTCAACTTATATTCAGAGAGCATCGAGAGAATATGGACAAATAACACCAGGTTTAAGTCAAATATTACTGTCTGTACAAGCACCAACTAGTGCCCTTCCTCTAACTGTACATCAGTGATGTCCAGTGCTGCAAATTCGTTGGTACGTCTGTGCTATCAGCTATAAGATATTCAGAGCATATGTAACAAGAACTTGTATCGGGCACATACAGATTAGTACATGGAAGCAAACTGGAAGCCTAATCCGTTTGAAACAAACAAAAAGACAGACCAGGATCGAGCTTGAACTACACCCAGCAAGCAGTTTTGTAGGCATCGACGCAACAAATAAGAAACTACCCACGCAAAATACACAAACCAGTACGCACTAGCTCGGTGAGATCACGATTTTAGAGGGAATATCAGGAACCGGGGCGGGGCGCTGCTAGTCCCAGATCGGGAGCCAATGAGAAGGACCGAGCTAGATCTACCCGCGCCTAAGGTCCGCCTCGTCGTCTCGCGCCGGACGCCGCCGTGCCGCCACCCCGGAGGTCGCCGCTGCTGCAGCTTCTTGGCCGCGGGGCACCACACGGCCGCCCGACACGAAGGCACGGCGGAGGCGGTCGACCAGCGGCCTCCCGGACGACGACGAGGGATGGGACAGGCGGCGTACCTGATAGAAGTCGACGTCGGCGGCGGAGGTCGGAGGGCGGAGGCGATGGGCGACGGCGTCGACGATGCGCTGCGCCGCCAGATCGAGAGAGACACGCCAAGACGCGAGCAGCCCCTTGCGTCTCGATTCCTCTCCAACCCGACGGGTTTCCACGGGTTTCTCTGGGCTCGTCCCGACCAAAACCGGCCCGCCGAACAGCCTCGCAGTGTTTTCCAGTGTTTTTAGATGGGCCGGGAATTTACACTCTAAGACCGGTGGAAACCGTCCTGCCGAACGAGGCCTTAGTGTTTTTCGTACTGCTAGAAATAATCATTGTCTAAATCTAGGATTTTGTTTTCATATTTTTTAAGAAAAGGCTCCATGGAGCTGGTGCTCCAAAATGCTGGACAGCATCGGAAAACCCGAATCCTCTTCTTACCTCTTCAATGCCAGCGGCGATGACTGGCGGCACAGTCGGCGCTGGCGGCGGCGGTGGATCCCTCGATTGCCGCAGCTTCTGGAAGGCCGGCGCGAACGAGGGTCCCTCCGCGCCCATCCGCGAGTTCCACGGTTCGTCTCCGTTCCTCCTCCTCTCGTTTCCCCTGGTTTTCGCCCAAAACCGCGACGCGGATGACGTTGCTGATGGTGTTAAGTTCCATGCTCGCAGATGGGCTGGAGACAGGGGACTTCGACCGCGCCCGCGTACACCCCAAGTTCCTCCACACCAACGCGACTTCCCACAAGTGGGCGTTCGGAGGTTACCCGTCCACACCCGATCCTTACCCCCTGCCGTTCTCTAATTTGATCTGGTTTGCCTATGGAGGTGAAATTGGTTAGTTGAATTGAGAATTAAGTTTGTTTGAACAAAGGGCACCTGGTAACTGGAAGAGTTTATCTCTCGATGACTATCGGGTGTGCTTGTTTTGCTGCTACTACCACCGATGTGTGGTACTGCCGCTCTTCATGTAGTAGTTTTTGTTGATCATATTGATGACTATCGGTTGTGGAGTTCTGTATTATCTTGATAAGCGACACTGAACGATGCCCCCCCGTTCTGTTAGCTCTCAATATGTCATCTTCAGTTAGCTGAAACAAATGATCCCTACAACCAGATGCAACAATCATCATTCTCTGCTACTTATGCTAGATTCGTATCAAAGATAGGGGTGTGATCCTTGAAATGTGCCACTTTGACTATTTACTATGTTCGAGAACTATCTACCATATTTAGCCCGTGGGGAGATAAAATGTATTGTATGATGGTTTATCTGAGTATCTTGGTTGCACCAATGCTATAAAACACATGCTATCCATGCCCCTTTTTCACTATTTCCTTTTAGGGAAAAATAGATTTTGACCACTGAGTTCAAATCAAACGCTTGTTGTTGGAATGTTTGCTGGATAGGAAAGTAGAACAACTATATGGCGTGGTACTTGTTATGACCTTTCTTGTTTATGTTTTGTGTTCAAGATACTCATGCTGCCATGTAAAATATTTATCTGACAACGTCTTGTTTTGCAGCTATATCTGAACTTCTTGACAATGCGGTAGATGAGGTTTGTGATATCGTGTATGAACTTCATATATTTAGATTCAACGTTGTTTAAGCCCTAAAATCGTCCTATCTTCTTATTGATACAGTGTTGCAAATAGATGTTATTATATTCTGATCTGATGTATGGTGTCTCAGATCTGCAATGGTGCCACATTTGTAAAAGTGGATAAACACATTAGTTCGAAAGACAATAGCCCGATGCTAGTTTTTCAAGGTACCCAGATTCAATACAAAACAAGAAAGTGAACGCAACTTGAAATTGGTTGTGGGGGGGGGGGGGGGGGGGGGGGGGTTAGATCCTTAACGTTTTCTGTATTAATTCCTGCTATCTTGGAGATTCTAACAGATGATGGAGGAGGAATGGATCCTGAAGGGGTGCGCAAATGCATGAGTCTAGGATTCTCAACCAAGAAATCGAAGACAACCATTGGCCAGTGTATGTATCATTTTGTTTGTGAAAGACGAATAGACGAATACTTTCACTAATTTGCACTGGTTTTCAAATAGACGAATACTTATAAAGCTTCAAAAATTGGATTTTGAAAATTCTACATTCTACTCTTTGAAGACAGGCTATTACTCCCTTCCGCTCTTGAACATACTACGTTCAAGACACGGCTGCAATCAAACTTAGAAAAAACGTTTTAACATCATTATAAATATTTACATTGGATACTTGAAAAATATTTTCTTAAGTGCTTTCACGTACGACAGTTTTTTTAATTCGATATATTACAACAGTGAATAGAAATTAGTTATCAGAGTTACATTTTAAGGCCAGTCAATATGCAAACTATCATGCTAACTGGAGAGGAAATTGAAACGGTAAGTGGATGGGATAATAGTGATCTGTTATACTGTTTCATACCATCCTAGAAGATGTTTGGTTCACACAGTGGTAATGTAAAGGGTATTGGTATAAGACTACAGTGGTATTTGAGCATAATGGAACATCAGCCATTTTGTTTGGTTCGAGACAGTCATGGTATCAAATTACTTTACACTGCTTGGTTGTGAATGTGATAAGAATACAACACCAGCTCAACTACGCAAGTAGACAATTTCTGAATGGAAAATCTTTCATCCAGAGCTTTCACATGCACTTGCGTTAGCCCACGAGACTGCATCGACATTATTTAAAGGCATCAAACAAGAAAAAGAATTTGACAACATTTTTATATATCAAATGCACGAGACACCGATACAAAACAAAATTTTGATATATATCATTTCCAGTAAGACACTACAATAAGACAGTTATACTTTATAGAGAGCAACATAGTCTTGCAAATTTTGTTGCAGGACAGACTTATGAAGACCCCGACATAGTCTTACAAAGCAACTTCCTCGCCAACCTTACCTATTTCCATTATATGCAAATTAAAAAATGTATAGTAGTCAGAACTATTAAACTGCATAGTTCACATGAACAAGGAGATGTCATCCTACCACAACCAAACAAATGAAAGAAGGGCTGCAGCCTAGTGCACCTGTTCATATGAAACTGAAAGAATATTACTACACCAATTCTATGACCACTAATCTGTTCTCTAGTGCTTTTGTTCCTAATAAGTACTACTTCTGTTCCATAATATAAGCCTTTTTAGCAAGCTAAACTAAACTAGCTTGCTAAGGGCCCTTTTGTTTGGGCTTTTACCTGCTTTCCATGAAAAAAAGCACAGAAAACGAACCAAAGGGGTTGGCTTCGCGTTGGGCTTTTACTAAAGCTGGTCCATTTCCTTCATACTGAAAAAAGCACCTCTGGAAGTGCTTTTTCTGGCTTCCCGCAGCTTTGCCACTTAAAGTTGAACCGGTACATATCCTAGCCCATATCGTTGCTCGTAATTACATTGAACTGCCACCCTATTTGCGCGTCGTGCGCACGAACGGCACGTGCACCGGCAGCTGCCCAACATCACCGCACCAATCACATGCACCGAGCAGCCCACCTACCTCCACCACTATCCTCTCCATCACTCACATGCTGCCACTTGGCCACCTCTTGTTTGCTAGCTTCTGTACTCATACGTGATGGTGAATATGTGTATATTTGGCGCATATGCGTATACGTGCAGCCAAATGACTTCGATTCATTCGCAAAAAGAGAGAATGGCTTCGATTCCTCCAGTTAGTGCTAGATTGGTACAGAACATTAGCTTTTTTGTGATTAATTGCTTGCTTGTGATTAATAGTAGCTAGATTGGTACAGAACATTAGCTCGGTACAGAACATTCGCTTGTGTAGCTTTTTTGTGATTAATTGCTTGCTTGTGATTTATTGCAAATGAATTTCATATTGTAATGGTGTAGCTTTTTTCGTGTCATAGCTTGTTATTAATTTGCAATGGAGAAGGCTGTGTGGGATACATACTACACTCGTGTTTTTTGCGACATTTGTATGGAAGAAGTCAATGCAAACAATTGAGATGGAGATTGTTTGAGTAAGAAGGGGTACAAAAACCTTGAGGATAAATTTGTCCAGAAAACGGACAAAAGGTTAGCAAAGAAGCAATTTATGAACAAATGGGATGCTTTAAAAAAGATTACACCGGTTGGATGGAGTTGTTGAATTTTAGATGCATATGTTATTTATTACACGTGAAACAGCAACAATACAACTTTTCATTAATGTGAAGGGCGTTTCAGACAATTCCACAATCTACAGGCAGACAGCCAGCTGGTTTGCCAAAGACTGCCACTCAGAAAAGCAGGTTCTCCTGGACAGCAGCTTTCCTACACAGCACCCACAGCCAGTCACAGCCAGCCACAGCCAGCCCAAACAAAAGGGCCCTAAAAAGGCTTATATTGTGGAACGGAGGGAGTAATAACTATGCATGTACACCAGCAGCATGTTCGGTCTATCATGGAATGAGCCCTCAAGATCATAAAACAAGGATTTTGCTATGGTTATCCTTTAGCTGGCAATATCAAATGCTTGTGTCCCAAGGGCTGTGCAAGTGATCTGATGAAATACCAACTAGATCACTGGCTCCATCATGATCAGATTAAAAGCTGCATTCTTGTGCAGTTCAGCCCGTGCTCAGTTACTAGATTTAATATATACATCTATGATAGGATTAGGAAAACCTATCTTCCAGTAGACCAAAATTAAATAAATTGAAGAAGGGTAGGATATATAAACTTAGAAGATTGAAGAAGAAATGTCTGCTAAATTGCCATGACCTGCAACTTCTCAGTTAGCATCTCATATATAGTACGCATCATGGAAAAGCATGGGCCATCATTGACATTACTTTCAGACACTAGAATAAAAGTCCCAATCAGGGCAAGTCATTGGCCTCTCTGTGCATTACAAAGTTGGAAGCTTGGCTGTTCCAGAAGTCAGTGATCAGTGAATTTGGAACAATAGTATGCTATATTTATACTTAACTGTGAAAGGTACTTAGATGTAGGGGCTGTTTGGTTCCTAGCCACACTTTGCCAAGCCTAAGTATGGAAAGCGTGGCAGCCACAAACCAAAAAGTTGACTCTGTGACACGTGGACCATATGAAAAATGAAGTGTAGCAATTCAAAAGTCTGGCAATAACCAAACAGATACCAAACTGCCAAACTTTGGCTTGGCAAAGTATGTCTGTGAACCAAACACCTCCTCAGACTATGCCAAGTTGCTAGGTACAAGTTTCTATACACACTGTTGCAGTGCTGACAAGATTTATTTCACAAGTTCAAAATTAGGATTAACAAGCACTAACCACGGCAAGATGCTCCTCCAAAATGAGAAGGGCAAGATATTCATATGTGCACAGTGCTACTACACATGCTGCAGGCTTGCTGGTGGGAGGCACGGGATAGGCGGATTGGCGATGAATAGCGGTTGGATTTGTTTGTGCGGGATCTGCGGCCTACATGTCAGGACATTCCAGGTCAACGTACCTCGCACCCATGTGCTTAGAGAGTAGGCAGGTGGGAGGCAGGAACTGGCCGGAACTAGTGTAGCTATCGTCTGGGAAGTGTCGGCACCGGTGTACATTGCGCCCTGGAGGTCCGCGTCCTGTGCAGCAGCCCACACCAGGCAACGCATCGCCAACATCTCCAGCTGCCACATCAGATACGCCACATGCAGCCCAAGCAGCGCCTCCAAGAAGGGAACGGCGCTAAGATGCCGCCACTGCCTGGCCCAGCTAGCCGGACCTAGGGTTTCCCCGGTGCTCGAGGAGAAGGTCCAGTCGAGGGTCATGACAACGCCTCCATGGAGGTAACGACGCCTTCGGGCGTCGCCGTTGCCAGGGCAGGCTGTCGCCGTGCAGGAATTTCGCCCGACCCATGAACATAGACCACCGAAGACTGGAGACGGGAACCAGATTACCAGAGAAGACCACCAACACAGGGTGTGAAGCCGAGTAGCACTGCCAAGGAGGGAGACACCGACCACCGCAGTGCCATCAGGCCAGCCACCACCAGGGAGCGCGTCGAGCAAACCGCACCGCCACCAACCATGGCCGCCGCCACCGCGCTGGCCCGCATCTCTGCTGCTCGCACTAGCGGGCGGCCGCCGTCTCAGCAGTGCCACCGTGCACGTGTTCCGCCCCATCTCGACCTCCCCTGCGCGCAGACGACCGCCTGCCGCGCACTCCCGCCGCTCCAGCGCGCCAACCAGCAGCGAGCGAGGATACGAATGAGGGCTCCGCCACCGCTGTCCACCGGCAAGGGCTTCACCCGCCGGCATCCTCTGGCAACGGTGTGGGGAGGAGGGGAGCTTGGGTGGCGGCTAGGGTTTCGCCACCCGAGTCGCCCCTGTGAGCAATGCCGAGCTTATATGGGGCTGCGATTCTGGTGTAAGGAATGCAAATTCTGGTGTAAGGAATGCAAAAATATTATTTATTCAAGTCTAAGTGGTGCTTGGAACACTAAAACATATTCATATTGAAAGATGGATTGGTTCCTCAGCGCCTCTTGCTAACTAGATTTTAGAAACCTTTAAATAGTAAAGCTTCGCTGCAGTTCTTAGGCTCTATTCCTCACAAGAATATATATGGCCTTCTCTTGTATCACCGATTTGCAGCTAGTAATACACAACTAAGGCTCTTCATTTCTGGTGTAAAATATTGATGCAATTTCAAATCTGAAACATTCTTGAGAGTTTTACTTCAAATCTTCTAATAAATTATGTATACAGCTGCTTTATGTTTTTGTGTTGAAAACACTTGTTGTGCCTATCATTTGCTACATTCTAACCTTTTGCTACTACTCAGACGGAAATGGCTTTAAGACGAGCACAATGAGACTTGGTGCTGATGCGATTGTTTTTACTCGTGCACTGCGCGGAAGGTAAACATTTCCATTTCAGTCCTTACTGATTTTTTGGAAGAGCTCGTGGTATATGTTGAATCTTTGTATTTATCGATGATTATCACACAATTTGTTTGTCCTACAGTAATGTTACCTTGAGTATTGGTTTGCTCTCTTACACTTACCTGAGGAGAACAATGAAGGATGACATAGTTGTTCCCATGGTATGTCAAGTTGGTCCAGTAGTGTGTCTTTCATGCAGCCTCGCTTGTCTACAGCTGACATTTCCCATCACTGTTACAGCTCGATTTTGAACTCCAAGATGGCCACATAGTACCTTTGGTTTATGGTTCACAGGGTGATTGGGATAGTAGCCTAAAGATAATACTTGACTGGTCCCCCTTTTCTTCGAAGGAAGAACTGCTAAAGCAGGTGACATTCACCCCAAACATTATAGTCATTCTCCATTCATAGTCTGAAACTAAGTAGTGAGTTTTTTAGTAATCAGTAAGCTCTACACTAGGGTAGTACTTATACTTGAGAAGGATGGAAGTCGAATAGCAATTGATGTTTCATAGATGAGTGAGCCAGAAGTAATAGGTTCAAAGACTCTGTACCAACGGGAGAAGTCTAATTTGGCTCCTCTACTTGAGCTAACATGTAAATTGGTCTTATACTTCTAAATAGCCATGCCAGAACACATAATTTTTTTGCTCACATCTAGGCCTCTATGTTCACTATGGATGAAGCTTTTGCCATCGTTAGTTAGTGAAGCAGGCTTCAGACCTTGGTATGTCACTGCTGTTTAAAGAGACTAAAATTATTGCAGGAAAAAGAAAATTCTGAAAGATTTTAGAGATCTAGCAGTTAAGCGTATACTATGTTTTAGAAACTGTAATGAAAGGTTTAAAGCATCCAACACCCAATTCAGGGTGAAAATGGATTGAATTTGAATTGTGTCCTAGGTTTGTGTTGGGTTTTAGTGTAGCTATGGAGACCTTTGATGCTCAGCAGCAGGGTGCATAATCCGATGGGCCACATTTGGCCTGGAGCATTCCAATAACCACCACGCCCATTCAGACCACCACTCCCATTTCAACCACCTATGTTGTCACTGCCACCACTATACCCTCGGCCTTTGCCTCTTCGGGGTGGTTCTGTACAAAAACGGCTGATATGCCTCGGGTAACCACAATTAAAACAGTCCCTGTAACCACCCTAACCAGCCACTCTGTAAGCAGATTCATTTTCATCTCCTCCTCTAGACTGCAGGCGTATGATTAAGACGAGATTCCGCGTTTTTGAACCACGAAAGGCTTGGTTTCCATTTGGGTTGTAGATGTAACCAACTTCCTGGGACATCGCAGCAATGGCCTCATCTAGAGACACAAGTGTTGTCTGATGTAGCAGTGGAGCATGCTTGCTCTCAAAGCCTTGACCGATACCTTTTAGAAACTGCATCATACGTCTGCTCAACCCAATTCCTGGCAGTCTCCATGGATTCTGCATGTGGAACCTCAAGGGGATCACACTGATCCAGATCTGCCCAAAGATGTTGCAGCTCATTCACTTCTTCCATTCTGAGCTCTCCTTGTCAGCCGGTTCTCAATCGTTCGAAGAACATATCCCGTCAGGCCCTTTGTCTTCAAGATCAACAAGGCCCGCCTCGACCAGCTCAGGTAGCTGCTCACACCATTCAACTTGACATCATTAGGCATGAGCTCAAGCTTGAACACCGTCTCTGCTTGGGACCCAACAATTCCTCCACCTGCAGGAGATGACCCCTTGGCAGCTTTCGCAGTCATGAGACGCAAGTTACTCAAACACAGAGGTAATGTCACTCCCCATGACAGCCTCCATCTCTTCCTCCTCTCTCCTTCTCCTAGCTCGAGGACACACATGATCTCACAGCAGATACAGCAGCTAAGGCAAGCAACAGAATCCCAGTGCATGCATTATTCTATGTACAGTAGATCAGCTCCAGCAGCACCCAAGTGCTGCCTCCTCTTTCCTTTTCAATCAGCAGCAGCAGTCACAGAAACAACAGGCTCAAGCCTCCAGCCCGTGCAGCATCTCAGCTACCTCCGCACCACCAGCTGCTGCTCCTGCAGCCCCCTCTCCGCGCTGGACCTGCCGTCGGCCGACGACTAGACCACCGCCGCCGCCGTCTCTAGTGCCCCCTCTCGCTCTGGTACCATGTGGGCAGAGGAATACCAATGATGGATAGTCCAGCGGTGGCTCTCACATGCAGCTCGAGCCCATCTCTCCTTTATGTAGGTCAGCCAGCCACATGGCTTATATGGGCCTGGGACACATGGGCCACACATACAACAATATGTATCCAGGCAGGCACACACATATGCTTGACAGTGATGGTTCTTATATGTCAAGTTGAGTTTATTATTGCAGTTTTTCTGAGGCTATCACATAACCATTTGAACGTGTGATTAGTTTTTGACAAGAAACTGATTTTCTATATATATATGTATTGATAGTTTTTTTCCTCAAAGGATGTACTGATAGTTTTTTGTGCACTCAGTTCGAGGATGTGGATAGTCATGGAACCAAAGTGGTGATATACAATTTATGGATGAATGACGATGGTCTTTTAGAACTTGACTTTGAGGATGATGATGAGGTTATTTGTTCATACAATATTCTTTGCAAGCATAATTTAACTCTGCATATTCTTAGTTTTCTTGGCCATATTAATCCTATCATGAAAGACAAATGGTGTATAATGTGCATGAATAATGATTTCTGTTATAATTCCTGTGCAAATTACTCAAGGAAAGAAAATATAATTCTCTAGAGATAAAATACTTACTATATTCGCATGTACTATCCTCACTGCGAGAAACTAGATGAACACACATATGCACATGTACTGATTTTGTGTGCTTGTTGCATAGCTTTTTTTTGCATCTGTAAGAGATTTATACAAAGCAGAGTTGAACATGAATAAATGTAGTTTCATTTTTTATTTGCTAAACATGGTTATTTTCCCCACATTGGCAATTGGTTTTATGATACTGTTTTCCTGTTGCCTACTTTTCAGGACATATTGCTTCGGGATCAAGGTCAAACCAGTGGGGGATCAACAAAGATCCAAAAAGAAATTGTTGAGCAACATATATCTCACAGACTGAGATTTTCATTGCGAGTAAGTTTTATTTTTTATTCTGCACTTATTCCGATATACAAACATACATGTTCTAATAGAAATTTGCGATTGCCAATATGCAGGCATATACCTCCATTCTTTACCTTAGGAAGTTTGAGAACTTTCAAATTATACTAAGAGGAAAACCTGTTGGACAAATTAGCATTGCCAATGAGCTGAAGTTTAAGAAAGTAGTTACTTACAAGCCCCAAGTTGCCCATGATTCTCAAGTGGTAAGTGCACTCGTACAATATCTATTATTTTCATCTGCTATTCCTTTCTAGGATATTCTTGATGTGAAATATCGAGTTGCCATCATGCAAAATATGGCTCTTCTGCTAGTCTTGATGGTAGCAATTGTATTACTACCTCGCGGAAGATGGCCATATGGCATGCCTTGAAGAGGATTAGATTATAGGAGGCAGACATAGATTTGGATGAGACTTGAGAAGTGTTGTTTCGTGTAGAAATTTCTGGAGTCCCACTTTCTCTATTCCCGTCTCTTGCTTACATACTAGTTTATATGGGCCTCATGGGCCAGATAGCATAAAACCCAATATAGCCACCCACCCCCCCCCCCCCCCCCCCCCCCCCCTCAAGATGGGCGATAGGTGATAGATATCTATCATCGGCATCTTGTCACATGCTGACAGACACTCTTTGGTCCCTAACCCCTTTGTTAGACAATCAACCCTCATCAAGCCATTCGTTGATGAGAAACTGATCTATCTCCACATGCTTCGTTCGATCATGATGAACTGGATTAGTTCCAATGTTGATGGCTGACATGGAGTTTGATGAAGTATCCCCTTTCCGAAAGAAAATTGCCAAATTCATTATTCACATACTCTTCCCATTATCAGTATTGATAATTGGAATAACGATGTTGAAATGATTTTGGATATATGCATAGAAGTCTTTGAAACATTCAATAACCTCACTTTTTTGTTTCATGAGATATATCCAAATCATACGGGGGTAGCAAGCAGTGAAGGTAACAAAATACTTCATTCCAGTGATAGAGACTACATGAGAAGTCACATCCGAGTGAATCAACGCAAAGTGCGGCACACTTCTAAGTTCACGACTGACATAGGATGTTCTTGTGTGTTTTCCATACTCACATGCATCACACACAAGTTTATCTTTCTTCACCTTCTTCATTTCTTCAGGAAATATCTTACTCACCATGTCAAAGGACATGTGGCCCAATTGACAATGCTGGAGAATCACCCCTGCCTCATCATCACTTCAACAACTGCTAGAGCAGTGCACAATGCATCATCAATTTCTATCCAAGTACCATAGTCCCTTATGTCTGACACCTATCCCAAGCCTCCTTCTCCTCAATTAGACAATTTTATCGGTCGTCAATTACTCGACAATCAACATCGTCAACCAAGAAGCTCATAGACACCAAACTAATTGGAAACGATTGAACATATAAGACCAAACATAATGTAATAGATGGAGTACATTTCACTGTGCGACCCTTTGACAGAATGATTCCTTGCTGTTGTGCTGCTTGATGGTCGATGGGATGAAGTGAACGAGTACAGCTGAGAAGCTTGTACGCGGAGCTGCTTGGTACTTTTTGTGTGTCGTCTGGCTGATTGATTGTGATTGGTGCTGCTCTGTGCAAGGTCAGTGGAGGTGCTACTGGACGTGTGATTGCTTGGTACCAGGTGTTGCAGCTTTGAACAATGTGAGAAAACCATAGAACTGAAAATCGACTTGACAAATTGACTCATTCGTTTCAGAAGAAAGTGGCCAAACTAATTTTGACTGCAAAAGGATCAAGTGAGATGCTTGAAATCTTAGCGGGTGAGTTGGAGAAATTGAGACAGTCAAAGAGGAGTGCAGAAACATCAAAACATAGTGGAAAGACAATGCATCATATGCTCCACATCCGCCCACACATAAGAGGCCATCCAAACCGCTGACAGAAGTTATCATTCTGTCAAAGGGGTCGGCACGGTGAAATGTACTCCATCTATTACATTATATTGGGTCTTGTATGTTTCCCACCTGGAAGGTGCACTTGATGAACAAGGCAGGGCGACTTGCCTTTGTCAAAGCAGTCCTAGGCGCAATCCCCATCCACCAATTGCTGGTCCATGCGCCGCCAAGGAAAACAATCAAAACAAATGGAGAAGATCAAGCGCGGCTTCCTTTGGGCCGGCAGCACCGAGGCTAATGGCGGCAACTGCCACGTCAACTGGCGCCGCATCTGCCGGCCGATTTCCTTGGGTGGCCTGGGGTGCAGGACCTGGAGCGAGCTGGCCTCGTGCTCCGGATGGCTCTGGCTCTCGCGCACGGACACTGGCAGGGCCTGGAGTAACCTAGAGCTCCAATCCTCGGCCGTCGAGCGCGACCTCTTCTTCGCGTCGACCATGATGCTGTTGGGCAATGGCAACAACACCCTTTTTTGGGAAGACAGGTGGATCGACGGATGCTCTGTTCATGTGATCTCACCCCTGCTCTATGATTGTGTGCCGAGGTGACGCAGGAAGTTCAGAACTGTCGCGGATGGCCTCCAGGAGCATCCCTGGGCCCAAGACATCCACGGCGTCCTTGGATTGCATGAGATTGGCCAGTATCTGCATCTCTGGCATGTTGTTACGGGGACTGTTATCTCGGATACCCCAGATCAGATGCAATGGCGTTGGACAGCGAGCGGCGTCTACTCTGCGCAGTCCTTCTACCTCGCCACCTTCCAAGGCTCCGTTTCTTGTAGCCCCTGGAAACTCATCTGGAAGAATTGCCCCCCCCCCCCCCCCCCCCCCCCACACTGGTCAAACTCTTCCACTCGCTCGCCGACCTCGACTGCTGCTGGACAGCCAACCGCCTCACACGCCGCGGTTTGCAACACCACACAGCCTGCCTGATGTACGATCAGGAGCCTGAAACGATGTAACATCTCATCAACGGCTGCTCCTTCTCCCGCCAGGTTTGGCATGAAGCTCTGTCCTGGCTACGCCTACCCTGTGCTGCCCTGATGAGAGCGTCATCTCCTTGGTGGCATGGTGGGAGACGGCGAGACAGGACACCCCCAAAGCCATGCACAAGGGGCTCGCCTCTGCCACCTTGCTTGTGCCATGGATGATGTGGAAACAGAGGAACTCCTGTGTCTTCGACCCTACTCCTGCGACCTCACCTCCACCGGCGCCGCAGCAAACCCTAGCGCTGGGTCACAACAGCTCCCGCCGGCGCCGCAACAGCTCCCGCCGACGTCGCACCAAACCCTAGCGCCGGGCTCACCCGCAGCCTCTTCGTGGCGCCACGGCCGAATTCGCAGGGTGGCGTCGCACCGCTGCCGCCCGCCGTGAAGACACGGATTGGCGTCCCCAAGCGCCCGGCGGCTGCGGTGGCGGCTGGCCAAAAGAAGCCCAAGACGGACAAGGCCGACGCTACTCCGGCCGCTCAATTCCAGCCTCCACCGCCGCCGCCCCATGTGCCGGCTCTCATGGGAGCATATGGAGGCATGGGTGGGATGAGTGCACCTCCGGCCTACAATGGGGGCATGGGTGGGATGAGTGCACCTTCAGCGTAAAATGGAGGCATGGGTTGGAGCCTAATCTCCCTCAATAGTTTATTGATAGTTCATACTCGTTTACACCTGGGACTCTATATATAGAGGTTTTAGGAAAAGGAAAGCTTGAACCAATCTGAAGGATTTGGCAAGCGCTAACAAACTTGGAAACTAGCTAATTAGATATTCTTGGGAGTCAAGCCGTATGGCTCTTCCCCTTATCTTTAGTAGGGCGGGTATACACCCTGCCCCACATGACACTTTCACCCCTAACTTAGGCCTAGTTCTTTTGACGGGTTAGAAAATAAGCTGGCCCTTCCCTAGATTCTCCCATAAGCCACTATTACTTGGGGCTTCTGGGCTAACTAGTTAGAAGCCCGAAGTAATTAGCCGAGCGGCTTATGAGAGAAGCTGGGAGGAGGCAGCTTATTTTCTAAGCCGCCAAAAGAACTGGCCCTCTAGTCCCTACTACTTCCTAGACATGACTGCCTCCCAATTTGACGCTGTTGGCTCTGCACATCCAAACCATGCCATTTGTGGCCGACTTGCCGATGCCACCTTCATGTTGGACAGTTGGGAGTGCAAGACGGAGGCAATAACATGAAAAGGTTTTTTTCTCGTTTGAAGATTGAAACTCTGTAAAACCAAAAGGAAATCCAAATTAGTCCAAAAAAAAAAAAAGAAACGAGAAAATTCAAATAGGCTACTTGGAACAATCTGGATCTAGAAAAAATGTCCCATTCCCAAAATCCAAATAAAAACATGTGAGCTTCATAACTTCTCTCTAGACAATTTAATTAACTCAAAGGCATTTGAATTAATTTAAATAAGAGAAATACTAATTTAACTTTATACTGGTTTAACATGGTGCATGAAACTTAATATGGTATCAGAGCATAGGTCTTGGGTTCAAGTCTCGGCTTTCACAATTTAAACTAAATTTCTATTATCCTCTTTCTGCCCATGTGTAGGCCTCATCGAGTCATACGGAAATGGGTGTTAAAGTATATGTGGATTAAGCACCTTATCTCAGTTTGACTTTTGATTCTACTGGTTGGTGCATGAAATTAATAGTTGCTTGGGTAGTGAGGGGTCAGTTGCATACTTGCGTCTCGTATGTGGCATCAATATTAGATTTCCCTCATTCCCTATCGCGTGGCTTGACTTCGGGTGAACTAGCTCATGGGTTGCGTGTGGGCCTACAGTAGTATTAGGCCAAGTGGTGGGTTACGGGAAGCCCACTTATGATCCGCACTTAACTTTGGTAGACACCCACGAATTGCTTAGACACCCAATGTAGGCTCGGGAGCTGTCTTAGGCATGGCTTGTTAACAAAACGATTTGGGCCTGAGCCAAGCTTGTCCCTAGCCCAGTCCGACCGACTCGTGATGCTTGAATTCCTGTCCAGATCTAGTTCTAAATCTCTCCTCATCCACTTCCATTAAGAGGACTCTTTTGCTCTGTGCTAGCTGCTAGTACAATGCTAAGTGTGATACCTTAAAGAGTCCACATTACACACCACTGGAGTTATGAAACGTTCTCATGAACCTTCCATACCCAGAAGTCTTTGCCAGCGAACTTGAAAGTTCCGGTCATCTCCACCTAAGCATGCTCTTTCAACCTTCGAGGACACCCATTACATGCAGCCATGGGCTAGTGGCAGAGAAGGTCCAGCCATTAGAATAGTTTCAGCTTAGCTATATGAGTATATTCAAGGCTTGAACATACAAAGATGGTCAATGCATTTGTACCAGTTCTCTAACCTGTTGTTTTAATATTTTTTGCAAACACAAACAGTATTCTATTTTTCGTTAAAGTTGCATATCGGTTGGAACTGCAGGTGTCAGTGAAGGTAGATATTGGCTTTGCAAAGGAGGCACCTGTTTTGGGCATTTTCGGGATGAATGTCTACCATAAAAATCGGCTAATCATGGTAATGACTGTTTAGTTCTGAGATATTCTTTCAATTTCTTTTGTCATCATTGTTTTTCATGTGTGTTCCTTAGATCTCATCTCAGCATTGAGTAACTATGTTGCCCCGATACGATGAGACATGCTGATTTTTCCGTACAGCGAGTACATATGTGTATGTGTATAGATATAGAAGATAATAACTCCTTTTCAGTTTATAAGGCACACATGTATTTGTAGATCATTAATTCGACCAACATGTTTTATATTGTACATAAACTATACCATTGAATTCATCTTCAAAAGGAGTTTCTCATATTATAACTTTTGTGGCATATAACTCACGTTTTGTGGGTCAGACTGATGATCTAGGGATACACACGTGCCTTATAGTGAAAAGGAGGGAGTACATTATATCGATAACATTAGAAGATGAGAACATGGCGTGCTTCTAGTTGCTATTTAGAAACCTATATGTAAATCACCAAATGAAAAATATGTGGGCTTCTAGTACGCCGTATGTATTATTGGGTAACCATGATTTAGTTGGCAATAGTCAGTGTGGCAATCGTCGTTGTAATCCTAACAGGTTTTATTAACCCTTTCGGGAAGAATGCAATTTGGATGTTATCCTGTTGTAAACCGTACTATCAGTCCTTTTTCCTCAACCTCACTACTGAAATATATTATTGGTTAACCATGATTTAGTTGGCAATAGTCAGTGTGGCAATCGTCGGTGTAATCCTAACTGGTTTTATTAACCCTTTCGTGAAGAATGCAATTTGGATGTTATCCTGTTGTAAACCGTACTATCAGTCCTTTTTCCTCAACCTCACTACTGAAATATTGAGGATGTCTTATATTTAGACCTTCTATGTAAGGAATATCAAGCTGGTGGTAGAAAAGTTATCAATATTTTTCTGATTGTTACAATTTCATGACTTATGTTAATTGGTGAAGATGATGAGGTTACCATGTTCAGAGTCGGGTCTGCCCATCTAAATATAAAGTTCTATTTATAAAATTGGTGCATATAATTTTGGCTGGAATTAGTTTAAAAAAATAAATCGTTTGCAGCCATTCTGGAAAGTCCTTCAAGAAGCATCTAGTAGAGGGAGGAGTGTTATAGGTGAGTTTCACATGTTAGTACTATCAGTTGGTTACTTTGTTTCTATTTGGGATGACACTTGTCATGATTTAGGTGTACTCGAGGCAAATTTTATTGAGCCGGCACATGACAAGCAAGATTTTGAGAGGACTCCACTATTCATTCGGCTAGAAACAAAATTAAGACAAATTATTGTTGACTATTGGTAAGTGCCCCCCCCCCCCCCCCCCCCCCTATTCTTCATCGTTGTTCGTCGTAATCAACTCGTGAACACAGGGACCTCAAACTGTATCAACCAAGGTCCAACACCGCAGTCTCCACAACGCGGATGTCCTTTTGGATTGAGCGGAGCTCCTCCCCATCTGACGAAGCGGCTCATCTGACTGGATCGGTGCCCGCTCGAGCTTAGCTAACGGCAATGTCAGGAACCCACCCTGTGAAAATGTGCACCGCTTTCAGAGGGTTCCGCTCGTCCTGTAGCGAAACTGGACCCAGCCCGTGCATCAGGTGGTGGGTCCAGGACAACTGCGATGACGGACACCAACACCAACGAATTTCCCATTGCTTTCTCTTTACCTTTTCCCCTCCCATTTTCCTATTTTTCTTTGCTTTTGGCGGCATCCTCTGCTTCTCCTGATAACGTGCACATGCTGGCCCCTTTTTTGTTCCCCATCGGAAGAGCCAGCCTGGCTGTTGCCTGCCTAAGTTGCCGAGTCCAGCTGTCTTGGCAAGTAATCCGACCAACCTAGTATAGGCCTCGTACCGCCACCATCACTGGCACCCGACTCCACACCGCACGGTTGCGGATGAGAGGGTAGATCCTCGTATGAACTTGTGGCACGAAAAATTCCAACGGCGCCGCTAATTCCTCAACCGACGGTGGATCAGCACCTTTGACGATGTGGAAATCCCTGACATGAGGAATCATAGCTGGGTCGAAGCACAGGATGATGCCCATGTCCGGGGCTTCTGGTGAGTGCATGGAGCCGTTCCACTCAGCCAGCCCAGCACCGTCTCCAAGGCACCAAAAATGCTCCGTCCTCCCCTCGATCTTGACGTGCACGGCGAGGCCACCAGCCACGGAATCAGTAGGGCATGGCCACGGCGGGAACATCAGTCTGAAGAACGGGGTAGAGAAGTTTGCATGCACGCTTTATAGGATGTCATTTATCTACAACCGGAGGTAGTACTACAGTAAATTGTCTTTTCAAAGATTAATATTTTTGTCTTTTCACAGATTAATATTGTGCCCTCAAGTTCAATAAACACAGAGTATACAAGTGCATGGCACTGTAGTTCTTTGTGGCCTCACATTTTCCCTAGTGGTTAAAGTTGTCAAGTAAAGCATGGCTTCCATAGCACTTGTAAACACATTTTTTTTCCGTAATAATTGGTAACACTGTAATAGTACAAGGTAGTCGGGCTGGGCCTTGTAAAATTGGGCAGACCTGTTACATTAGGTGTTTTTCACCTTGGTCATGTTATATTCGGACCAATATTATGCCTATCCGGCCAATTTTAAGAACACCATTGGGCTTGGGACACCCATCATGCACCCAATTGTTCTCAATGCATTTCTCATAATGCAAGACAAATGGTGTATTTGCAGGAAAGAAAAATGTCATCTAATAGGTTACCAGCCAACTGATCCAAAATTGAGATCCCAGTATAAGGCTTCTCTTAAAGATTCAGGCAGTCATGGAGTGAAGATTCAGCATAAAGCTTTCACTGCTCGGAAGACTGGAGAGCATCTCTCAAATTTGCTGCCAGAGACATATGATGATGTAGAAGCTGTTAGACTGACAGCTAATGGCGCAGGTAGATTAGTATTAATTTTATTGAGCAAATAACTTCCGTATAATACTGTCATAGCTATTGCATTGTGTGCTGAAGTGTTTTAGCATTATCCTATCTGCAAGTTCTACTTGAATTCTTATAGCTGAGTCCAAATCTAAGATTTTTGAAGCAAGACATTTTGCTTGCTTGAAATGGTGTTGTGTTTCTGCTCAATTGAGATCTTTGTCCAACTGAATAACGGTGTAAAATACGATGTCCCTTTACCCTTTCTTGGCAACCCTTGGTGTTCTGCTTGCCAAAAGGAAAAGGTGTCACGAGCATGAAATTTTCAGGCAAACAACGGGTGTGGTGGTGCATCCCTCTGGATGCCAATGGGCATAACACAGGTTGCCTGATTGGTGTTTGTTTTATTTTTTTGCCCCTTATTTAACAAAAGGCAAAGCTCTTGGATTTTTTTGGAGGAAAATTTCTTCCTATTAAAACATATCAAAACCAAACTAATATGGAAGAAAAAACTTCTCCGAAAATCCTCAAGAAGAATCCTTGGTGGAATGTCAGAGCAGTATCTGACTGGACCAGGACTTGGGCAATTACGTCATATCCAGCATTGCTGGTTGGGTAGAGCGGATATTATTAGCTAATATAATACATAAACGTTCTTTAACAACCTTATATTCTCTAATGCTTGTTTGTGAACAAATAAATAAGGCTTGGACTTCGGACAAAAAACACATCTATGTAGACATACTACAAAGGAAAAAGGGGAAATGATGAAATAAATACACTCAGTTCTTATATACTAATTTCCGAATTGGCAATATATTTGTAGCCCTTTAGAATCACACGGTAGATTGTTTTAGCCTTCCCGGCTCTTTCTTAAACATAGATCATTCTATACTACCAGTTAATCTTGGCACATTTTGTCTTGTTGAGCTCTTGCATTTTAGGGGACAAAGAGATTTTGAAAGTGATTGAAGGGTGATGTTATAATTTCATCTACACCGTTAATTGTTGTTCTTAACTCTAAACTGACAGTCATTGTAACTCTGAGTGAGTGTTATAGTGCAGGGTTACGTTTGGTCTCTTATCTCTTATGTTAGGTCAGTGTTGATATTTTATCCTGAGAAACTACCAGTTGTATTATATTTAGTGTTTTCTTGTATTTCCTACTGTTGACATGGCAATATTGTTCACTAAATAGATCGCTATTGCTTATCAGGAAAGCAGTTGGCTCGCCCAGAGGTTCATAAATTAGGAATATCGTACTGTCTGAAATAAGTTTTTCTCCTATTTTTCAGAACATTGTCTCAGTCAATGTTATTTGTATCATTTATATGTTCATAAAAAGTTAAAATGCTGTATGTGAAATATAGACCTGATATTTTTCTTAGAGCCAGGCTTTCTCTATGAAATATGATTTTCGGGGGTGGAGTTTAATGTTTTATCACTACTTACTCTGTAACGATGGTCAAACAGAGCATATTTTTTTTTCTTATGAGAATCCAAATATCTTATTGATTTTACTGCTATATATTCAGTTCATGCTCTTACAATTTTAATTTGACCAGGTTCTGCTTTACATTCGTCTGACCAAGCACAAGAAAACTGTATGGAGTCAGCAGGCTTGGAAGAGGTTTGCACCTTAGACTTTGAATTGAGGCATGTTCTTGTAGGTGTTTTTTTTTCCGACATTCTTTTCCTGGACCCTGCTGTCATAGCTCTTGTGGAAGAGAATGTTGTGTTTCTGCTGCCACTTTCTTCAGCGACGAATGTTGGGCTTATGTAATATCCCCTTGTAAGAACGTTCAGTAAATCCCTAAATAATCCACCCTTATCTTGGTTTTACTGTAGTGCAAAAGGCTAAATAAACATACAGAAATTTGGATACTTTTTTCGCAACGGGCCATAGAACTATCCTTTTGACTTATTAAGTTATTGCTATAATTCTTCGTAATCAAATATAACACCCCCAAAATGTTAGGACAGTTGAAGAGAGCATATCTGTCCGTCCCTCCCGGGCCGCTCGCTCTGGAGGCCCCCAGAAACCCTAGAAAAAGCCCCCTCGACTGCTCTCCTCGGTCGCTTCCGCCCCCGGCGTCGGCGGTGGTGGCTGCGCCCGGCCGTCGAAGGCGGCGGGTGGGGTGGGGCGCGCCCTGACGGGCCTCCCTCGCGCGGGGGAGCGATGTCGATGGTTGGAGAATGGAGAGCGATGGCGCACGACGGAGTGAGGCAGCGGAGCGGACGGCGGAGCGGTGGTGAACGGCGGGAGCTTGCAGCGGAGTGGCCGGTCTGCGGGGGTGTCTCCTCGTGGCGGCGGCGTGGGAGGAGGCTGCAGCGGCGTGGGCTATGGCGGTGCGGAGGAGCTCGGCTAGGAGATGCTGCGCTGTAGGGCCTTGTGTGCGGTGCGTCGTTGCGGGAGCTGGAGGCAGTGGTTGCGGGCGGTCTGGAGGGGCCAGATCTGGGTCGTACGGCCGTACCACGGAGGTCTGCCTGGAGTCGTGGAGGAAGAGCTGCAATTTCCCTGCCGTGGGGTGCTAGAAGACAGGCTGTGTGCTCTCGCCCGTGCGGGGCTCGGTGGACTGCGACATCTCGGCTACGACTGTGAAGTGCTGCAGCGACAGCGGAGTGGAAAACATGGATGGTGCTGCCACAATCCGGAGCTCTAGGATGGAGGTGTGCGACTATACGGACGAAAGTCCTGCCCGTCTTAAGGCGGTGCTGCCGGTGACGACGCCCGTGGGTGTCGTTCCCCTCCTTGGAGGCGCCGTCGAGGTGTCGACATCTCTCTGTGCTACACTTGGGGTTGGTTGTTGTCTCCGGGTGAAAGCCTAGGTCCGGAGCTGGATCGGCGTGACGAGGACGCCGCTCCTCTGCTGGGAGTATCGCGTTTGGAGACACGGCCTGGAGGTTCTTAGTTGCGCTCCTCCGGTGATCGTTGCTGTCCGATTTTGATCATCAGAGGCGCAAAGTCCAAGACGGTGCCTTTCTCAGAACCGACCAACTCCCGCCATCCACTTGCCACCTCCTTTCAGGCATCAAGGGTGGATGGTGCGTTGACGAGGGAAGTTCTGTTGAAATTGCTGATTTTCGGAGGTGACCTGCGACGGTCGAGACGCGGCTATGTGATCAGCTTAGGACGGGTTCTTCTTACTTAGTAGTTGTAATGACGGGTGTGGCCGTCTTCGGACTAGGCTCGGTGTGGAGTTGAACTATACTCCTTGTTCGCAGCGAGGTGTGGTTGTCTTGTAATTGAATTTCTGCCTTCTATAAATGTAAGGCACGCAATTGCGTGCTCTCGAAATAAATATAACACCCCTCCAAGTGTATTTTAAATGTACTCACCTGATCTTTTCTTATCTTTTGTGGCATTCAGGATCTAGTAGATATCGGCTCTCATGGTGTACTTGATCCCAATTTGAACGAGAAACTGAGTGAAGAAAATCTGGCTCTGTTCACAAGGTAATGTTAAATAACAACGCAATTGGGCTGAATTGCAGCAGAATAAGGTCATATGTATGTAAGCTGTCTAAAAGCTGAGCTCCAGCAAGGTAATCACTGCTTGCCCTTGACACAAAATCAAGTTGAGGTCGAGAAACCTCAACTCTGGCAAAGCTTGCGCTCGGCCCATTAAAACTCGGCGGATATGAAGTACTGAAGATAGTAGGATTCACATCGACCGCATTTGACATCTCTATCATTTCCACTAACCCCACTTCGAATCAATGATGGAGAGACTGAGAGACTTGGTCCCTCAGCAGCTTTATCTGCAGGAATCTTGCTCAACTGATCAACCAACCTACCATCAATACGGAACGAAGGAACTCAAGGGATCACCATCCTCTTGGGCAGTGTAGCAAAGAAATTAGAATCCAATTGCACATTGATTTCATTGTTATTAGACAAATAATTAGACTGTGGGCTTAGGGTTATGTGACTTAATCAGCCTACTGTGACAGTCTGGCAGCACTTTAAGTGCTCTTTGTGATGAAAGTTACTGCCACCTTAAAAATTGACCCCTCACTTTCGCACTTACCTTTTCTTACAATGTGTCTAAGATTCGATGCAGTCTGTCTGAACTTGAAAATATTCATTGCAGGCGAGAAGATCTTCGGCAACGAGATACACAGTTGAAGCAGACAGTATGCCATAACATTTGAAAAATTAGTTAGCGGTGGAGATCATATTATCCCACCTGATTGAATCTGATGATTCTTTGTAGATTGGTGAGCTGGAGCATGAACTAGAGGAAACAAAAAGGAAGTGCTCTCAGCTTGCTGCTGAGCTGCAGATACGAAAGAGCCAGCAACAACTACCTTACATGTGAAGGTTAGTTTGGCTATCTCTGACTGGTAACATATTTTTCTTGGCTTTTTACCGGCATAGTTATATAATCACAGAAATATCTGCACACAAAACGACCACGTTACACATGAAAGCTTAAAATGCTATACATCCATAGCCTTCCTTGATCTCATCTTCAGTCTCTGCCCTGCATTCTAGTTGGCAACCCTCATGGCTAGCAGCCTGGTAAATGGCACTGTAACTATAAAACAACTGTTAATTCCTAGGGACAGGTAGTATATAAATACGAGACTAACTAGCTCACTTCCCACCCATGTCTTCCCATATGGTGCCTGGTAAAATCCCACCAAACCAGGTAACTGTGTGCATGCACAATCCAAATCATGACATCAACCAAGATCCTCTTGATTTTGAATTATGAGAATCATTTATCAACTGTGCGCCTAATAGACTTCCATTTTCACCATTGGCTTTGTTACTACTAGATCTTTGAAATTAGATCCCATGTTGATATGTTTTGACGACTTTCTTTCTGTAAGTAATTGCTAGGTTATAATCACTTGCTTTGCTTATAAGGTTATGGATAAGTTATAATATATGAAGGCTTGGTAGTAGGTTATGGTCACTTCTCACTTGGTTATCAGGTTCACAGTTACTCTCCACCCACGTAAGAGTTGCATGATAGTATTTCTATGTTCTGATACCATCTCATATTTGTTGGCGACACCTCAATACTCACTTTCTGATTTTGTGGTTTGATACTATCTCTTATTTGTTGGTAACACTTCAGTACTCACTTTCTTATCTTGCATAACATTGCAATGTCCAACAACATCTAAATTATTACCTGGTAACCACACTATTAGGCTGGTAGCCGTTCACTACTAACATCGTAGCTGTCATATCATAATCTGGCAGCTGGTGGTGACATTTCTTTCGTGAAAACATAATAAACCCCAAACCAAAATCAGGGGAAAATGAGATCTTGTTTTGAAGCACTCGTTGAGGCTCAACGGTGAAAACGGATCACTAATCGGATTACGATTTATGAGAACCATTTTGAATTTTCAGATTTAGCAATTAATGATGATGATGTCAACATGAGGTTGCAGATTCCCTACACGCATGCGCACTCCGTTCCCTGTAGGAGCTGGGCCTATTCGGAAGCCGGAGCGCTTATCTGGGCACGTTGCCCAAATTAATTTGTCCTATTATATGATATTGTCATGATTATTGTGATTTATTCGGACAAAATATGTGCATTGGTTGAACTTTTGTTAGAGGATCAGCGCACATAAGTTCTGTAAAAATAGTTTATCCAATGAGGTTACATGGACTCGATTCTGTATTCGGTTCCGCTCATCCTTCATTCTTGATACTATGAATGGCATCCTTCATTCTTGATACTATGAGTGGTTATCAAGCGGAGGACCGTACCTTCTTCTGTTGTGCCAGCTGCTAAGTGTTTTCTCTCCATTTTATTTGAAATAGCCTATGCTTTAGATAGGTCAACCGAAATACTTGACTATTCTGTTTATAAATATGAAGCAAGCTTGGTTTATTTTGCAATTGCAGCAATATTGCAATACGGAGGCACAACAAGTACGATGTAGAATATCTGTCACCTGTTCGATCGAAAGAGGCATTTCCAAGCCAAATGGGTTTTTGAGCTTCATTCAGGATACGAAGGACTAACCCCGCTACAATTTTCCTGAGGAGTTAATAATGTTGGGGTGCTGTCTAATTTGGATGCATAGCCAAGAAAGTTCCTCAAATTAGGATAAATGGACCCGAATGCTGCTCTTGGACTTGAGTTGGGCTTGGAATTCAGGCAACTCGTCAGCTAGTTTAATTAGATGGTTGTATAGTGCTTAGCTCACTTTAGTTCTTTAGCTGCTTTGTAATTATTTTTCAGTCATATGTGGATCTCATATGTAACCCTCATCAGTGAAATCTTGGAAATATTAAGGTATAACCGTATTTATTATATATACATATCATGCGATTTGCAACACGCAGCATTGATGCTATAAATGTGCACTGTGAGGGAGCAGTCTTGTTTTGTTAAATGGTTTAGCTAGGCCTGTTGAGGGGGTAACCAGCTAACTAACAAGTGACATTTGAGGGGATAACCGGCTATTAACAAGTGATATTTGAGGGGGTAACCATCTAATTAACAAACGACTTCATTGTTCTTGGGCATTTGTTACAATTTTTTTGGTGAGCAGCATTGTTAATCTATGTATATTTTTTGAAGAAAGCGCAAAAAGCCTTTGTGTTCCATTGAAAAGGGATAATTTTAGGTTTACAAGCATCCTAGGAGGTGAAATAGAACAAATTACAAGTCACTTAGTGGACGTCCCACGTTGCTGGGAGCCCAACTCTTAGTGCCTGTTTGTTTGGGCTGCAGCTGAACGAGAAGCAGCTGGAGCTGGTAGGTTCTGAGAAGCAGCTGGAGCTGGACAGCTGGTGGTATGTAAAAATGTTGTTTGGTAACCTACTTTTAGGACAGCTGGTGGACATGCAGCTGGTGGTGAAAGTCTGAAATACCCTTATATACTGAAGATGATATATAAGTAAATAAGTACTAACTTTACATGATTTAATTGATTATGCTTTGTACTATCTCAAATAATATGCTAAGCACATTTATTTTGGGTAACAATATTTTTATGTTTGTTGATCAATGATTGACACGTTCGAACTATAGCGTGAGTGTTGTAACTTGCAAGGTAAAAACACATTCAGCTGCACCAGCGTATGGCCATGGGGGCGTCGTGAGCACGTCTACCTAGAAAACAACAAACCAGGAAAATGGGTACCACGGAAAACAACAAACATCCAAAAGCTGCTAAAGCTCAAGCTCCAGCCCAAACAAACGGGGCCTTAACCCAAGGCGCCAGCTAAAGGGCAACTTCATTCTTGATTCTAGCGACTAGATTGAGGATGCACGGCTGGGCCCCGAGCGCTACTTGGTTATTCTCCTATTCGTCGCTTCTCGTAAGAATCTACTCATACCCAAATTCTTTCTGATTCATCGTACTAATCTGTTTCATCGCTGATCTCGTTATCTCCACCGTTGCTGATTCACCCCATGTCTTGTCGACATACCAAGTGTCCACCCCACCGTTGTCCTCATCTATAGATTCAGATCTATTTCATCTACGCCTGCGTCCATCAAACCAGATTTATTTCACCGCCGCACCCGCATTGGATCTACTACTCGACATTCCCGTAGATCTCATGATCTATTTCGTTGACTACCTTGTCAACCATACCGGATCTACTTAACGGAAGTGCGGGACCACTGCACCAACATGCCCCCTCCCCCCGAATCCCTCGGCACACCGTGGTACTCTTGCCTGAATTCTCGACTGTTTTTGTTATTGTTTTGGATATTGTTTTGTTTCTCTATACTGATCTATGTAATCCCCATATTGTTGGTATTAAGTTACAACATTAGATGCTCGTTATCATTTCCTGCCTGTTATGTCACACTGGTCATATAATTATTTCGTATCCATTTGCACTGGTTGGTCCTAAGCCATCTCATTAGTAGCTCGTCATAAATTTCTTCTGCATGTTGTGGTCTCACCGATTATATAGTTATGTCCGTGTGCATTTCGAATGTTTTTTTTTGCAACACTAAAGCATTGACGTTAGTTTCCTGTTTTGCAATACTAACTCGTTGCCTTTGTTTTTTCGAATGCTCGCCTGTACCAAAGAAAGCAGTCATAGATTCACCAGCACTAACCATCTGATGTCTAGAATGGTTGAAATATGAGGTTTATATTAGTAATTGTCATAAATTACTTGTCATGTTATAAGTTATAACCTATATGCATGATACTTAAAACCTTGCCATATCAATCATGCACGCGTTACACCTTGTTTGTAAACATGAATATCTAAAAATGTTTACGTCGTGCAACAAATCACAGGTTAATTTTTTTCCAGCCGGTTCGTATATGATATTTGGTCATTCTTAACGCAATCTTGAAATATACATATATATCTCATGGAGCATATCCTACTATTTTGTTAGTTCAACCGTTTTTATCCTTCCAAACCAGCTAACTTGCTTTTATGCGTCAGTCCTAAAGATAGAAGATGAAAAATATTGTACAAAAAGAATCGCAAAAACTAAATTTTGGTGTGTTAGGCATGCTAACCAGTAGACATGGCTAAAAGAGTAGGCAGTACACTAAACCTGTATGACGAGCTGTTGTAAGTCCATGCTTATTTTGGGTACGTCTTTCCCTTTAGCTGATGAGCTTGTTTATGGTTTTATTTCCGACGTGCTTTTTCAACTGTTTAGTCGATTATTAGAAAAGTGAAAACTTATGAAGTGCTATCTGATTGTTATACGGTGCATAAGATAGGATTCATAGTGTTACATGCTGGATATATTGATCCCTATTGTAGTACTATTGTTAAAATGCCCACATAATGGTTTATCTTGAGCATCCGACATCGTGTATAATATTGTGTTGTTTATCTAGTTTAAGTTGTGTCTATATTTCGCATGATATGCCAATTTCATAAAAAAAGTTTATTTTGCTTTTTTTTATCTTCATATAATTATCCAATATCTAGTGCACATAATCCATGATGCTTGCATGGTTCCTTGTTATTAAATGTTTTCACACTATTCTCATAGTGCATTTAAAACTAAGAAGCCTTCCTTAGAAGGTACTATCTAACGATCTTTCGAGACACCCTCCCAGAACAATGTTCAAGCAATAGGCATGCTAATCGGTCCACCCGAAACAATCTCTACATGTGTCAGAGAAAAGTGGGTATGGACCGTAATCCTACAGTATGCGGACCATCACCCCTTCTAGCCCATGACGTTCGTGACATCCACCATCAGAAGGCCCTCACCAAAGGCTCCGCCGACCTACCTCCCTTGCTACGTGAAGACTTCCCTGAAGGATCGCTAAACCAGATGAATATTGAAAGAAGATTACAAGATCAACTTAACGTGCAAGACATCTCAAGACTTGTGTATGATATGGATACTCTTACCACCGACACCTATATATACCCGAAGATCATCCTTCTAAAGGACATGCTCATCTACGCCAAACTCAAAGTCCTAGGCCTTGTAGTCTCCATATCCATAAAACCTAGATACATCTACTTTTGTCGGGTTCATCTATAAGCCCCAACGAGATCCATCTGCAATAGTCTTCTAAGATCTTGTGATCACACCATGAATAAAGTGAGAGAACTTCATCATCATCTTCTTGATCCTTCTTGTTGGCCCAATCTTCCTCCGAACAAATAAATACTCTTCTGATACAACATGATTGTATTGCCGTGGGATTGTGAAAACCATCCCTCGACAGTTGGTGCGTATGGTAGGGTGATACGTGTCAAACGTATATATAATTTTTTATTGTTCCATGCTTGTTTAATATCAATGTCACATGTTTTTACTATCTTATTATATCATTTTTAGGCATTTTATTGGACTAACCTATTGACAAGATGCCTAGTGCCAGTTCCCTGTTGCTGTCCTATTTTTGTTGCAGAAAGTTATTCTGGAAATATTCTCGGAATAGGACGAAAATTTACGGGGATTTTTTATTGGACAAATGAAGTCCGGAGCCAAAAGGGCGACTCCAGGGGACCGACATAGGCCAGGGACGGCCACCAGCCGTGGCCTAGGGCCCACCCGCGGCCACAGCCCCTGCCCTGTGGGGCACCTCTCGGCCACCTCCGACGCCTGTAAAATCATCCCCGACGAAAAAACCCTAAGCCCCGAAGGATTTTCCCAGATACGATACAGAGCTCCGCTGCCATCGCCAACAAGTTTCAGGGGCCAGATTGTCCTTGTTCCGGCACCCTGCCGGGACGGGGAGTGGCCCCCGGAGCCATCTTCACCGCCATCGCTGCCTCCGGGATGAGTTGTGAGTAGTTTCCCCATGGACTACATGTTTGTAGTAGTAGCTAGTTGGTACTCTCTTCCCCTTGTGCTACCATGTTTAGATCTTGTGAGATGCCCTACATGATCAAGATCACCTTTATGTAATCGGCGTTGTGTTTGTTGGGATCCGATGAATTGTTACATTATGATGAGTCAACTATGTTCATGACTTGTTGTTGCTGCACCCTTTGTTATGCTTAATACTTGTCACTAGTGCACGAGTGGCATGATGTTAGATTTGGGATCGTTATGTTTGCATGAATATAATTGTTGCTTAGATTGTACCTACAAGTTGTATGCACCTGTTACTTGTTTGAACCGTCGACCCCAAAGGTGACAGCTTGGGATATCAATGGGGATGACTTGTAACTTGAGGATTACATGTGTTCACTGAATGTTAATGCTTTGTTCCGGTGCTCTATTAAAAGGAGCACCTTAATTACCATAAGTTCCTTAATTGGCCCAGTAGAAACCGGATTGTAGGACAAAAGATGTTGTACGAATTCACATGGCGAGTAGATACAACTATATACGGAACACATGGCTACGTAGATTCATTAACTAGGTTTCTTTGTCATAACTAATTAGTGCAATTCTGTTAATTGCCCAACTGTAATTTATTCACCCAATGCATGATTATTTGCTTAAGAGAGTTACCTCTAGTGAAACTATGAACCCCAGTCCATTTTCCACCATCATTGCTTTCGTGTTACTGTTACTACTGTTCTCAAATCACTTCTACTTTCACCCCTCTTATGTTACTTGTGCTTCTCCAGGTGTGGTTGAATTGACAACTCAGCTGCGAAGACCTCTAAGAATTCTTTGGCTCCCGTTGTGTAGAATCAATAAATCGGGTCATACTACCCACGAAGACTATTGCGATCCCCTATACTTGTGGGATATCATAGGGCGAGCATGCGTCATACAAATCAGATCTACATCAACCTCTCTAGTCGCGATACCAACCTCAGACCAAACCGGCGAGAACCACCACTCCATTGGAGATCGAGAAGGCTTGCCGTGAGGTTCTGGCCCAGACGCGAGCTCCAGTTGTGGTTGATGCCAGGGTCGTGGCCTGACGTGGGGGCAAACTATGGGTAGGCCCACTGGACTATTTTCTAGGATCCGACCATACGGTGAAAGCTTTAGAAGCTCAGAAGACCCAAGACGAGTGAAGGAGGCCGACTGCACCGGCTAGGACGTCGTCTCCGCCAGGAGTAGGCACGAAACTTTACAGACACAGAAGACTCGAAGGCCAAGCAATCGAGCAGCCATCAAGATAGGCGTTACCACCCATAAATTAGTGTAGCATTACTCCCTGAAGCCATTAAGAGATTAACTCTCATCATGTACAGGGGTAGTGGGTGTTGAATGATTTTTTCGAAATGGGGAGTTACCTCAGCCTCTGCATCGAAATGATGCATATAGCTGCTTTATTTCTTTTATTCAACAAAGACCGCAAAAAGCCTTACAAACAATCATACAAACCAAACCGCCAAACTAGGTGAAAACACCACCCACTAGCGCAACGAAGTAAAGACGAGGCCTTGTGCCCCGACCAATGCCATCGCCGACTTACCGGCTAAATCCGAAGGTAGCGTCTTGTGCCCATGCTCCGAAAGTGGCCACCATCATCTTACGCGAACCCATCTCCAGAGTGTAGACTGTAACCAAGACTCTTGTCAAGTCTGCCATCGACGTCGCCACGCCGAAAAACAGCGCCACCACTTCGCGCTCGACCAATAAAACACATATGTCGTCGAACCGCCACTGCACCACGCCGCTGGGACCTGCCGGTGTTGACGTGATAGATGGCACGCCACACCGCCTGCTCGAACACCACCATCAAGGCATCAACCACTGCTCTCCCAAGAATGGTCCAACTCCTACACATTGCCCAAGAGGGAAATCGACGCTAAGCGCCGCGAACGTCTGACCCGAGAGTGGATCTAGGGTTTCCCCCGGAGTGATATGGGTGGAGTTCGAACTACGTCACCGACGCCTTCAACAAGGTTACGAAGCCCACAGGCGCTGTTGTCTTCGACTCCATCCGCCACTAGAGCCGCCGGCACTCCGACGTGCCCACCTCGATCTTGACCGTCTTTCCACCTGGCACACCTACCATGAGCTGCCCCGCTGCAGAGCCAGGCCCAGTCCCACGGCACCCGTCGGAAGATCTGTAGATCCAAATCTCAACAGGGTTCTAGGATACGGGCGATGAGAACGCCTCGGCCGTCACCTCCGCGCTGCTCGCCCGAAGTCATACCATTTGTCCACCAAAGAACCACGGCGGTGCCGCTGGCATCCGGGACAAGAGCCAGCGCCGGTGGTTGGGGCCCTTCGTGTCAAAGATCCGCCGGACGACGTGCCCTCGACACCGCCACCACACGCTGCCGCGCCGCCTTGCACCACAGCCGCCGTCCTGGCCGGTGACCCTCCCGATACGAGAGAGCACCCCCACCTCCGTCGTCAGTGACACGAGCTTCCCTCGGCCGCGTCCTCCAGCGGAGACGGATGGGAAAGAGGGTAGAAGACGCCCGGTGGAAGCTAGGGTTAGCCCCCGGTGCCGCCCGGGCGAAGGCGGCATGGGACAGGAGGCGGGGAGGCGGGTGCTGAATGCTATTTATCAATTTAACCCCGCCCTGCCACTATATAAGACATGACACGGGATTAGCTTAGGCAGACTCTGACAAAACTCTCAAGCGGATACTGTTTAGAAAAATTCTCGACACAATACACCACACGTAGGAGTAGGTTTTTACCTCATCTCAAGGGGGCGAACCTGGGTAAACTCTCTCGTTTCAATCCCGTTCCAAAGCTATTCCTACGTTGCGTTTCCCCACATCTCTATGATCTTCACTATGGCGACTACGAGCTATATGGATACCCCCTATAACACACGTCGACATTTGTTGGAGATATGCCCAAGAGGCAATAATAAAGGTTATTGATAATCAAATTTCCCGTAATGATAAATGTTTATATCCATGCTAAAATTGTATTAAGCGGAAACAAATATATGTGTGGAATATAAACGGTAAATTGTCCCTAGTCTTTCCTCTTATGACTAGTTCATTTGATTAAGTGATGGTTAGATGTTTCCTAACCATGGATTTGTGAATCACTTAATAAACGAAGTTTGTATCATGGGTGATGATATAATGGACAAGACTCAAATTAAATAGATGTCAAATATAGTTTCCTTAGACCATGAGATTATGTCACTCCCGCTTATCGGAGGAGTGCTTTGTGGACATCAAACGTCACTTCGTAACTGGGTGATTATAAAGGTGGCTTTCAGGTTCTCCGATGATAGGTTGTTGGGTGGCATGTTTCAAGACTGGGATTTGTTCGTCCAACAGTTGGATAGATATCTCTGGGCCCTCTCGGTAGTATAGCATCCAAACGCTTGCAAGCATATGACTAAGTGGTTAGTCATAAGGGATCCTATTCTATGGGAACGAGTAAAGAGAACTTGTCGGTAACGAGATTAATCAGATATGGAGATATCGGTGGATTAAATCTCGGACAAGTAATATACCGTGAAACAAAAGGAATCGTATATGGATTAATTGAATCCCGGACATTGTGGTTCGACTGGTAAAGTACTTCGTCGAATATGTAGGAATTAATATGGGCATCCCGGTCCCGCTATTAATATGACATATTCACGAACCCGTAGAGTCACACACTTAACGTTCGATGTAGTTAGGGTTCGAGATAAATGATGGTGAGAAAGAATATTGATTCGGAGTCCCGGATAGGATCCCGGACATCACGAGGAGTCCTGGAGTGGTCCGGAGAATAAGATTCATATAAGAAAAGTGGTTTCCGGAGGTTCGGGAATTTATCGGTAAAGTACCGGAAAGTTCTAGAAGGTTCTAGAGAAGTCTAGAAGTGGGGCCCATAGGAGTATGGGGCCCACATGGGATAAAGGAGTGGTGGACTGGCCTAGGTCCAGCCGCACCACCCAGCCCCAAGGGGCCCATGCGGCAAGGGCTTAAGGCCCATGTGGGGAGGGGGCAACCCTAACCCTAGGGGGGCTTGCTTGGGGGGCAAGCCTCCCCTAGCCGCCGGCCCTAGGAGGGGGTGGGGCGCAGCCCCCCTGGCCTCCTATATAAGGAGGGGGCAGGGGAGGGCTGCCGCACCCAAGGAGCTCCCCCCAAGGTGCCCTAGCCGCCACCTTCCCCTCCTCCTCTAGCCGCACCCCTCTCCTCCTCCTCCTCCGCAGCTGCTTAGTGAAGATCTGTCGGATCTCCACCATACACACCACGCCACCGTCATCGTGCTGTTGAT
The DNA here is from genome assembly GCA_012064385.1 of Puccinellia tenuiflora. Classification (NCBI taxonomy): domain Eukaryota; kingdom Viridiplantae; phylum Streptophyta; class Magnoliopsida; order Poales; family Poaceae; genus Puccinellia; species Puccinellia tenuiflora. Next base: position 297,289 of record QRDG01000179.1, on the reverse strand, counting down.
CTCGAGCCTCTCCACCACCTCTTGCGGGATCAAGAATGTGGAGTCTTCATCGAGCTGTACGTGTGGATCTCTCGGAGGCATTGCTCGTGCGGCGCTTGGACAATACATCTCCTCGCGACTAGACGAGTCTAGTTGCGGGGATCGACTAGCCAACCCCTGCCTCGACAAAACACTCACGGTTTTCTTCGAGGGTGAGATTCGATCTCCTTCTTGCTACCAACCTCTCGTAGATCGGATCTAGATGTTGGGTTTATTCCGCTATCTTTGCGTAGGATTTTTTTGTTTTCTATGCTGCGAAACATTTGGTGCCCACCGTGGGGCAAGCGGTGGATGGAAATTCGCCTTGGGGGGGGGGGGGGGGGACCTGTTCCGGCTAGCGTCGTCCACTTCCTCCTCGACCATTTTGTCCATGTCGATTTTAACGACAATGTCAGCAGTAAGTATATCTTCAACCCTGGCCACATTGTCCATTTCAGGACTTTGGATTTCTTTGCGGATGATGAAGATGAAATTCACCTTTGTCACCCAAAGTTGGCACGACCCAACGAAGGATCTCCGACGACACTAACACCACCGAATATCATTTGCACCGCCCTCAACAGAGCGACGCACACATACATCGACTTCATCAACGGCCAGTGCACATGGCATGGTCCTAAGTGCAACACCTTGTCAAGGACTGCCGTGCGCGTAGGGATGAGCCGTACCATCGACATGGACCCAAGCCAAACCATACTTATATGGATTGCTAAGTCTTGCTCATGGAGCCTGGCCACCCTGACTTCGTACCGTGCTCAAGATGCAGGCCGAACGCCTGGAATGTGATCCTATACTACCACAAGAACGCCGTCGAGCACGACCTCCATGATCCATGCTGGAGGCATGCTCCAAATGCGTGATACAACACGCCAGACTGCTACCTCCTTCATCGTGAGGAGGAGGATCCCACCTTTGTACCATGCTCAAAACACGAGTAACGCGTTGTCCACACTGACGAAGAGTGTTTGGGCATGAGGGAGATGGTCAAGAAGCACCGTAATAGACCGTGCAAGAAGTGCAATTCTAGGCAAAGACGCCCAAACAAGGTGTCGACTCCTAAAGTTCATGCGCAAGGGCATTCTTTGAGTGTAATCCTATGACAATGCATGGTAAGAAAATACATAATTTTTCTTTCCTATGAATATTTGGGGTACTAATCCTATGAATATGATGGTAAGAAAAATGCTAAATTAATAAATATGTGTGGTTAAAACTCTAAATTAGTGAGCCACAACATCTAAACATAACTAAATATGAACTCCAACAAGACTAATACGTATTTTTTTTAAACCTTGGCACCCCCACCAATCAGTTCCCAGATCCGCCACTGTTGGATAGCACGAGATTCAAAAACATAAACCCTAATTTTTGTTACCGTTCCAGGGTTCTACCCTGTATGTAATTCCTGCTTATTTTTCTGCCTTAAAATACTGTCTACTCTGCATTCCTTGTACTTAGGGCATGTACAATGCTCCTTCCCTTAACAGTGCCACGTAGGATGTCGGCTGACGTGGAGAGGAGAGAGAGCGAAGAGAGGCATGAGCCTTCCCTTCCGTAAGGGATCATCTCTTGTTAAGAAAGAGAAGGGATATTTCTGCGTTGTACGATTTTCTCTCCCTTATTCTTATCCCTATTTTTTGGCACCCATTTAAAGCGCTAGAGTTAACACTAAGCAATAATGCATTGTACAATATTGTTTCTTGCCTTCTCTTGCTGACACGGAACGTAGAAGCACTACTAAAAATCCGGAGATCAGTGACGATTCAATTCCATCGAGGATGAGCTCCAAAACGTCACTCGGCTTCATCCGCGACGGTTTACGCGACGGAAAAAAAAGTCAGGGATCGACTGTCACGGATGATTCTGCGACGGATTTGTTGCCACCAAAACGTCATGGGACGTGGACGGCCCGGTATAAGGCCCAATAAGGCGCGACATTTTTTTTGTCGTCGCGACCTTTGAGACGTGGCAGACGGCGTTTCCGACGGCCGTTTGCTGACATCACATGTTCATGACGAATTTTGTTCGTCGCGCCCATGTGATGACGTCATGGGTGGCCTCGACGTTTTTATTTGTTTCGTCGCGCACGGACGCGAATCAGGGGGCGCCATGTGGGATGTCCATAATGCTCCACGTGGCAATGCAGTTGTGTCGAATTTCATTTCGTCGCGGTGCAGAAGCTGACGTCATCAGCAAGCGCGATGTTTCTTTGTTCGTCGCGGTTTCCATACAATCAGATGGCGACACCTGGACCAACGAAATGGTTCCACGTGTCTTTTCCCCGCGACGAAATGTTTCTATCGCGCTTAGTTTTGTGACGTCACCGTGCACACGGCGATTCGGTTTCGTCGTGGTTCGAATGGCCATTTCGGCGGTCAAGACACATGTAAAATTTTAGCCCTACTAGTTGTCATAGCAAAGCAAATAGAGCACATGCAGCAAATACATAAATCCGGAACATAAAGAGGCTATCTTCTACAGTTCACCAGACAACAAGTGGTTGACCAGTAGAGGCAACATACAGTTTTCAGCCTCTCAAAGGTCACCAGCACAGTTTGAGACTCACGAATGCCACTAATAAGCCTCACGAAGACATACCAAGGGCTACTCAGCTCCACCTCTAGAAGGACCTTTAGCCAACATCTGCTAAAAAATGGTAATGCATGATAGTTGACGCTTCTTCATATCTTCTTGTTCATTCATCATACCGTGCAATTCTTGTTGACATTGGATCCTTTCTGCATCGGCTTGTTCCTTCGCCTAATTCAACTCATCAACTACAGACTGCAGTTCCTGCCTCCCTTTTCTCTCAGAATCAAGTAGAAGCTCAAGTTGAGGCCTTGTTGCTCTTGTACGGCTTGTTATCACACCTATGGTCTTCAGGAAATTAGGCTTTCGATTGCCCATACAAAACACGTCTGCGACAGCTTCGGCATCAGAAAGAGGTTCCTTGACAGCGTCGGCACCATCCGCTGAAGTGGGTGGTGCCATCCTCATTTCCATTTGAGTCTATAAAAGCATGTAAAAGCACAAGATGAAATAGCAGTTGAACTAGTTTGTAAGGAACATTTATTATAAGGTACATGACGGGCTCAACAGAAAAAAGATAGCTACGCTAGAAAATCACACAATAATCAGAAACATCTGGTCATCAATTCAACTATTTAGACAATAGTAGCCGATGGATTGAAAAAAAAAACAATCCATGGACAACGAAGTAGGAAACAATTACCCACCAATGCCCTTCCTAAGTTTTCTCGTACCCCTTCGATATTGCGGACTGCTCGATCGAAACAGAAACAAACTTACGGCGGCCTACCCTAGATTGCCCTCACACACATGGCTACCAGCGCTGCCAATGGCATATTGCCTCACAGGTCCACGCCGCCGCCTATGCACCATCTTCTCCGATGGACGTTGCCTTCCTGTGTACAAGCTGAGTTACTTACGGATGTTCTCCATCGGTGTACCAACATGCTCACAGGTAGCCACGCCTTCTTACCAGGCTGTCATCTAGCACATCTCCTGTACCAAGTCGTACTCGCGGCCTTCACTATATCTTTATAGTTTCCTCAATCTTTGGCGACATGTTTGCCTTCTATCGTGCACCGAGTTGCCTGCTCAATTTTAATTATGTTAAAGACTGAGGAGCATCTTCTGCAACCTGCAGTCGAGTGGTGGAGTTGCACGGTTCCTCAATGGTAATCCTCCCTAATCAACACACTAGTAGGCCTTGGCGCGGCGGCACGCCGCGCCCGTGCTTAGGTGTGTTAATATTCCACTCTGCGTCATAATATGTTTGAGCTGTAATGTTTTCTTCATATATGTCTAGAGTTTGTTTGTTTTGTTAGTTTATTGTCTCGTGAGTTTGTGGTTTGTATTGTGTGCATGTATTGTAACTAACTGCAATTTTTCATATACTTTTATTATGATGTGGCTCTTGTGTTATGAAAAATTGTTGATATATTATTTGATACAACCTTCTACTCCCTCCGATCCATCAAAAGTGTCGCCTACTTAGTACAAAGTTTGTACTAACTTAGTATAAATTGAGCGGCACTTTTTATGGATCGGAGGGAGTATATTATTTCATTGGGTGTTGCAATTTTGTGCATGCATGTTGCATGTTGTGAGAGGTGCAACAACATGGCTCAAAATGCGTGACCTTCATTTTATTAATTCATCAGTTTCAAATATATTTGGTTTCTCATTCCTTTTCCATTGGTATGCCATGGCGGAAGTTCTCTACCATATTCTCATTTGGTTGTCGTGTTCTTTCCGATGGATGTGAGTACTTTAGAAATCTTAAATTGTACTGCCATGCATGTATCTAATTGAGTGGTGTGAGTATTTGTTTGGATATATCAAGTTGGTTAGTTGATTAGTAGATGGAAATATGTAGATCTATCCTTTTAAAGTTAGTTAATATGTCCATCAAGCTGTATTATTCTTAAAATTAAACAAATTGCTTCCTATATGTTTATTGTTTGAATAAAATGATTTCCCTCCGCTTGAGAGGCTCTTAGTTCGATAATATCAATATTTATTTGACTTCAAAAGGTGTTTCATATGTACCTTAATCAAAAATTTATTTTGGTTTTCTCTTTTATTCGTCAGCGTCTTCGTCACATATCGGGATGCTGCATTGACCTCCACCTGCATCCCCATGAAGTGCCCCTAGCCTCACACTGCGACATCAATCATCTACGTGCCGCCCCCATCCGCATCCCTCACCGACGAGGCCATTACCGACATCAGCCGAACAACATTGCTAGTGAATCCCTACTGGAGCAGCAGGGAGCAGCGCCATCGCCGTGTACCCCAACGAAGTGGGAGAGGGAGAGGAGTGAAGCTGATGGGGTTACTTGCAGCGGCGGAGCAGCCCAACCGGGTGCACAGGACACCGGGTAAAAGAAAATCATTGAGAACCTGCATGTGGTTGTGGTAGTATGATTAGGAGGGTGGTTGAACCCCAGCCCACCAGAGTTCAGACCCTAGGTTTGACACTGATATTTCTCATTTTGCCAGAATAATATTCAGTGAAAGACGATGTTCTCGTCGACAGCGAGGCGTCTGTGATGAATTTGTCAATTTCAATACTCGCTCGCTAGCCCAGTCTCTCGATGATGATCATAGGGGTAAAAGTGTGCGTGCATGCGATTTTAAGTGTGAATATGTGCACGTGTGTTTCGTGAAAAACAAATCATTATATAGCATCTCATTTCGTGTGCGTTAGTAAAAAACAAATCATTATATAGCAGCTCATTTCCATTGTGTGTGTTAGTAAAAAACAAATCATTATATAGCAGCTCCTCCTAGTTTCCATCGTGTGTGCACTTCTGAGCGCAATACATGTGCACCCTGCAGCTCAAAGCTTTTGCTCGCGTAGCGTGTACGCACGAGACAAGAAATGGAGGAGTCCCAAAAAATAGAAAAACCGAGAAGTCTCCAGCGACATAGCTAAGCGGCAGCGCCGCATCCGCATATCCATATTCCAATCGTACCCATCGAGTCATCTCTTCTACTCAACGCGTCCCAGGCTGCAGGCTCCCTCCCCGGCGAGGTCGAATGGGCCGACTGGCGCACGCCTAGTTGCCTCCGCAGCTCGTGTTGAGTAATTAGGCAATAATTTCATGATTAATTTCAGAATATTAAACATGACAATAATCGCTACTAACAACAGCATGCATACGGAAAACATGTAGCCACTAAACATGTTAAACGAACAGATCGGATCACACATCACGTACCGATCCGTAGTGGAGGAAGTAGCCGTAGCCGTTGCCGTACCGATGTTGTTGACGACAACGTTGGCGATGACCGGTCGAAGAAGACGGCGTTGAAGACGACGAGCTTTAGGTCCCACGGAGCGACCGGGAAGGCGAGCCGTGATGACGAACTTGAGCAGTCGCGCGGAGCGCTTCCCAAAAACCTAATTAGCCCTCTCCCGTACAGGATCGCAAGAGCTAATGGTTCCGGAGACCTGCTCTCCCGTTCGCCGGTGCACGCCGGCGATCGGGATGGAGTAGACTACGGTGGCGGCGCAAGGCACGAGATTGGCAAAACCTAGATTGGTTTTGGTGTATTCTGCGGCGCACGCAGTGCACGACAATATATAGTGCGGCACGGGAAAAACCCTAACGGGTACAACGTGGGCCAAGTCCACGTCGCAGGTCGGTTACAGTAGCCCACGATCCGGGAGCGACCCGAACCGACTAACTGTGACGCGTCCGTCCAGACCGTTTTTCCCGGACTGCAAAAATAAAGCTCAGCTCGGCGAGATTCCCGCAACCCACGGCGCGTCGTGACGAGACGAGACGAGACGAGACGAGACGAGACGGGCGGGCGGTGCGTGCGTGCGAGAGCCTCTTGTTCTCACTCACTTACCAACTAGTGGAACACTCCACCTTATAAGGTGGTGCAACTCCTCTCAAACTAGCAATGTGGGACTAAACTTTAGCTCCCACTCCACTCACTTGTGAGCTGCCATAATTTTGGGCTGCATCACACATGGGCCTCACACACACATGGGCTTTGAGATTTAGAGAAAATCTGAAATACTACATGGGCTAGTGAAATAGCCCATTATTTCCAACAAACCCCCACCAGATCTCAAATGCCCATTTGAAGATTTGCCAATCCTCGTTTCTTGTTTATATACCAGTGTTTCAGCAGAGACTGTTAAGTTGAACTTCCGCCTAGAGCTTCAAGCTACATCTATCAGCAACTTGAACAATGGACGAACCTTGAATTGCAAGTTTGGTGCCAATAGACTTCACTCAAAGTCATAACCAGTACCTGGCTGCCAGTAGCCTACCCCGCGGGTGGAGCATATGCGTCATACTCCCTGGTCTCTTCATGAGTTTACTAGAGATCACCCAAATCTCATAGACTACGACGTTTAACAGTCGGAACTCATATAGGTGTGTTCTTTCAAGAATGCTCTGTAGGACAGCATCTTTGCTATAAATAGCCAATAGAACCACATTAAGGCATGTTGCCAACCTGCCTTACAGCTTTCTGAGAGCTCGTGGATCTTCACTTAGAGAGGGTAACAAAAAGCTCTCCTCCGTTAAACCACTAGTTTGTTTTTCCTAGGTCCTACTTCACGGGATCTCCGATCACATAGGTTGGGTTACCACTATGGTGTAACACTCATGGGTCTCATACCCATCTCCCTCGATGCACTCTCTATCACATTTCGTGATAGTCCCTTTGTAAAGGGATCTGCCAGGTTTTTGTCTGTTTGAATATACGTAACAGTAATTACTCCGGAGTTTTTCAGTTTCCTGACAGATTTCAAACGTCTTTTAACGTGTCTTGATGACTTCGCATTATCCTTAGCACTGTTCACTTTGACAATCACCGTTTGGTTGTCACAGTTCATAAGGATGGCCGGCAATGGTTTGTCAACCACCGGCAAATCCATCAAGAGCTCACGCAGCCATTCTGCCTCTACAGTGGCTGTATCCAAAGCAGTAAGTTCTGTTTCCATAGTTGACCTCGTCAATATGGTCTGTTTACAAGACCTTCATGACACTGCGCCACCTCCAAGGGTAAATGCATACCCACTTGTGGCGTAGAGCTCATCAGCATCTGAAATGCAGTTAGAGTCACTATATCCCTCTAGCACGGCAGGGTGCCCAGAATAGTGAATCCCATAGCTCATTGTACCGTTCAGATAACGCATGACCCTTTCAAGTGCATGCCAATGATCATTACCCGGGTTTGACATGAACCTGCTCAACTTGCTTACAGCATATGAGATATCAGGTCTCGTTGCGCTCGCGAGGTACATGAGTGAACCGATTATTTGAGAGTATCTCAATTGATCTATCGATTCTTTCTTGTTCTTTCGAAGTGCCACGCTGGGATCATAAGGTGTTGGAGAAGGCTTGCTATCTATAAAGCCGAATCGGCTCAAGACCTTCTCAACATAGTGTGATTGTGTTAAAACAATTCCACTCTCATCCTTAATCAGCTTGATGTTCAGAATTACATCAGCTTCTCCCAGATCTTTCATGTCAAAACATTTTGACAGAAAAGACTTGACCTCATTTATCACATTCATACTTGTACCAAATATCAATATGTCATCGACATACAAGCATAATATGACACTATCGCCCCCACCATGGCGATAATAGACACACCTATCAGCCTCATTAATGGCAAAGCCCGCAGAAGTCAAAGTTCTGTCAAACTTCTCATGCCATTGCTTAGGTGCTTGTTTCAGTCCGTACAAGGACTTCAACAACTTGCATACCTTTTTCTCTTCACCCTTTACCACGAACCCATCAGGCTGATCCATATAGATCTCCTCTTCCAACTCTCCATTGAGGAAAGCTGTCTTTACGTCCATTTGATGAACGATAAGACCATAAGAGGCAGCCAGGGAAAGTAGTACACGAATGGTGGTCAGTCTAGCGACGGGTGAATAGGTATCGAAGTAATCTTCGCCTTCTCTCTGCGTGTAGCCCTTGGCCACAAGCCGCGCCTTGTACTTCTCAATAGTACCATCAGGCCGCAGCTTCTTTTTAAACACCCACTTACAACCCACTGGTTTGCACCCATATGGTCGTTCAGACAGTTCCCATGTCCCATTAGAAAGAATCGAGTCCATCTCATTATGGACAGCTTCTTTCCAGTCATCCGCATCAGGAGATGCGAACGCCTCTGCAATGGATGTAGGAGTATTGTCCACAAGGTACACAATGAAATCATCACCAAAAGATTTTTCAATCCTTTGTCTCTTGCTCCTCTTAGGAGCTTCATTGTCATCCTTCTCTAGGACAGTCTCAAGTGGTTGTTCAGAATGATCATTCGATGTACTAGATTCAGGAATTATCTCAGAAGAAATTTTAGCAGTACTATGCATATCTTTCATAGGAAACATATTCTCAAAAAATGTTGCATCACGAGATTCCATTATAGTATCAACATGCATATCCGGAACCTCAGATTTAACCACTAAAAATCTATAACCAATGCTACGCTGCGCATAGCCCAGAAAAATACAATCCACTGTCTTTGGTCCGAGTTTGCGTTTCTTCGGAATAGGAATGTTGACTTTCGCCAAGCATCCCCATGTACGCAAATAAGAAAGTGATGGCTTTCTTCCAACCCACTCCTCATAAGGGGTTTTGTCTTTATTCTTGTTAGGAACTCTATTCAGGACATGACATGAAGTCAACAAGGCCTCCCCACCATGCCTTAGATAAACCCGCAGTGTCCAACATGGAATTCACCAAGTCGGTCAGCGTGCGGTTTTTCCTCTCGGCAATCCCGTTTGACTGGGGCGAGTAGGGAGGCGTCCTCTCATGAATAATGCCGTGTTCCTCACAGAATTCGTCAAATATTTTCGCAAAATATTCTCCAACACGATCTGACCTAAGACGCTTGATCTTTCTCTCTAATTGATTTTCAACTTCAGCCTTATAGATTTTAAAGTAGTCTAACGCTTCATCTTTAGTTTGCAACAAATAAACATAGCAGAACCTAGTAGCATCATCAATTAATGTCATGAAATATCTCTTTCCACCTTTTGTCAACACACCATTCATCTCGCATAGATCAGAATGTATGAGTTCTAGAGGTGCCAAGTTTCTCTCCTCGGCCGCCGTGTGAGGCTTCCGAGGTTGCTTAGATTGCACACAACTATGGCACTTAGAACCTTTGGCAATGGTGAATTTCAGAATTAAACACATGCTGGATAGCCGAGACATTAAACCAAAATTAACGTGACATAAACGAGAGTGCCAAACACTAGCATCCGAATCCACATTGCCACAAATATGGTTCACTGACTTATTACAAAAATCTGAAAGGGAAAAGCGGAACAAGCCTCCGCACTCATAACCTTTACCAATAAATTGTCCAAACTTTGACACAACCACTTTATTGGACTCTAAGACTACTTTAAACCCATCTCTGCATAGAAGGGAGCCGCTAACGAGATTCTTGTTCATAGTAGGGACATGCTGCACGTTCCTCAGCTGCACAATCTTCCCCGAAGTAAACTTCAGATCTACCGTGCCAACACCACGAACAGAAGCATGTGATCCATTCCCCATTAGGACGGAGGAATCCCGTGCGACCTGGTAAGAAGTGAACATAGAGATGTCAGAACATACATGAACATTAGCACCTGTATCAATCCACCAACATGAAGATTGAAATACTGAAATCACAACAGGTAAATTACCATACCCATCAGTATTGCTAGCGGTCACGACGTTGACAGTATTGGTGCCATCTTTTCCTTTGCGATCTGCACGTTCAGGGCAGTTCTTGGAATAGTGGCCAAGCTGTCCGCAGGTATAACATCCTCCCTGCTCAGCTTTGTTCACCTTCTTCTTCTTCTTCTTCTTCTTCTTCTTCTTGAAGTCAGTAGTCTTTGCAGGCTTATTGAACGAGGGCTTGAAATTCCCTTTGTTCTTGACATGTGAGTTCTTCTGCACCATGTTGGCGCTAGACTGACCCTCACCGCCTCTCTCATTAGTGTCCTTAGCCCGAGATTTCTCCTCAACATCAAGAGACGCAATCAGATTTTCAACTGATATCTCCTGTCTCTTATGTTTGAGAGTTGTGGCGAAGTTCCTCCAAGACGGAGGCAACTTTGCAATAATGCACCCAGCCACAACTTGTCGGGTATGGCACACTTGAGAAGTTCGAGCTCCTTTGCAATACACTCTATTTCATGAGCCTGTTCCACTACAGAACGGTTATTGACCATCCTGTAATCATGGAAACTCTCCATGACATAGAGTTCACTGCCAGCATCGGATGCACCGAATTTCGCATTCAGTGCTTCCCAGAGCTCCTTGCCGTCCTCTATGTGCATGTACACATCGCACAGACGGCCATCAAGAACGCTAAGAATACATCCCCTGAAGGCAGTATTGTCATACCGGAACTTTTCCTGATCTTGCTCAGAAATAGTTCCCTCAGGCATGCCTTTACTGACATGGAATATTTTCAAAGCCATCAGCCAGAGCTGGCACTTCACTTGCCACCTCTTAAAGCTCACACCGGTAAACTTTTCCGGTCTCATAGCATCAGCAAAACCAGCCATTGATAACTCAGGAAATTGCCTATATTTAGGTTTTTGGATTGTTGAATAATTAGGCAATAATTCCATGATTAATTCCAGAATATTAAACATGACAACAATCGCTACTAACAACAGCATGCAAACGGAAAACATGTAGCCACTAAACATGTTAAACGAACAGATCGGATCACACATCACGTACCGATCCGTAGTGGAGGAAGTAGCCGTAGCCGTTGCCGTACCGATGTTGTTGACGACAACGTTGGCGATGACCGGTCGAAGAAGACGGCGTTGAAGACGACGAGCTTTAGGTCCCACGGAGCGACCGGGAAGGCGAGCCGTGATGACGAACTTGAGCAGTCGCGCGGAGCGCTTCCCAAAAACCTAATTAGCCCTCTCCCGTACAGGATCGCAAGAGCTAACGGTTCCGGAGACCTGCTCTCCCGTTCGCCGGTGCACGCCGGCGATCGGGATGGAGTAGACTACGGTGGCGGCGCAAGGCACGAGATTGGCAAAACCTAGATTGGTTCGGTGTATTCTGCGGCGCACGCAGTGCACGACAATATATAGTGCGGCACGGGAAAAACCCTAACGGGTATCGTGACGAGACGGGCGGGCGGGCGGGCGGGCGGTGCGTGCGAGCGGCGGAGGAGGAGGAGCGCGTGAGAGAGCCTCTTGTTCTCACTCACTTACCAACTAGTGGAACACTCCACCTTATAAGGTGGTGCAACTCCTCTCAAACTAGCAATGTGGGACTAAACTTTAGCTCCCACTCCACTCACTTGTGAGCTGCCATAATTTTGGGCTGCATCACACATGGGCCTCACACACACATGGGATTTGAGATTTAGAGAAAATCTGAAATACTACATGGGCTAGTGAAATAGCCCATTATTTCCAACAGCTCGTTGGCGACGCCGCAAGCTGATCTCCCCTCCCGTCCTGGCTATCTGCAATTTCGTCCATGCGACCGTGCCCCAGGCCCCAGCCCCAATTGGCCAATCTCAGATTCCAATTTTAAGAGGCCAAGATCGAAATCCCCAACGGCAGCAAGAGTAAATCAAAGAATCGAAGGTATTCTCAGCAATTTAGATTTGCTAATTACTTGTGCAGTTTTGGCAGTGTGTTAGTTTGTGCAATTTCTTTAGGTCACTGGACATTCTTAAATGCAATATGTGTATCAATTTCTTTTACTTGATGAATTGAATTGTATACCCCTAATGACTAATGCATTGCATTGCTATTATAAAATTGCAGACAATAGAGAATAGTCAAGTTCATCATTGATCGGTTTGTAAACTCCATCAGCCCCTTCCGAGACGGTTGTGGCCGAGATGCGAGCCTCGTCGGCGGTCATGGTGGATGCTCCCCTTCGGCTGCGGTGCCATGAGGTACTGATGGTGGTGCCATGTCGTCCTTGCGTCAGGTGGTCACGGAGGACATGACGGCGGACCATTATTCGAGCATGTGCAAGTCCAACGCCTGGAGCACCTGGCTATGCCTATGGTTTGTCTGTCTCGCCTAGCGCATGAAGAATGAAGATTGGTGGCACCGACGGCCACCATGCCGAGTGTACGGAACTGTTCTCACAGCGGCATGTCTCTGCAATGGTAGTCTGTAGCAGCAAAGACAACAAAAAGGTGCATACTTTTTCATGCGCCTCTCTTCTCCAATTTGGCCTAAGCAGCTAAATTAGTAAATTTTAGGTCATAATAACTTCAAAATTATTTTTGCTTGTCCAAAATCGTGAAGCTCAGCCTGCCATAGCAGCAATTTCCTCTTATTTCTCGGAGTCTTGCTTCAAATTGTCACCTGATCATCATCATTCATTTGTTTTCCTTCTCTTCTTTCTTTGTTTTCCATATACGTGTATCATGTGCAAAAGAATCAATTAATAGTTACAGTGCGTGTTCAATTTGTACCTCATTTTCCATGAACTGCACAATCGGTGATGTGAAGGCAACAAAGTAGAAAAAGTAGTAGTACCATGGGGCTCTTTTATTTCTTGCCGGTAGGTGGTGGAGCTCCAGGAAGCAGGGCAAGGCAACCGGGAGGTAGGCCAGTTGTGTAACATGTTTTTTGTAATATTGATTTATGGGAAGAACATAATAGATCATCTGCATTCATTTGATTAGATATCATTGGTCTAGTTTGGGTAGGTGGAACCAGTTTCCTGCTAAGGATGTCAGTGCTCATACATTCATGGCATCGTCGAGTACGAGTACCGGCGGTCGGTATGCGTGGGTGAGCTCATGCAAGGCGTCATGGAGAAATATCCCCGCCCCATGTCTTCTTCATCAACTGCCTTCGTGCTGATGTGGAGCCATGGAGATAGCTGCCTAGGTCCAGCGCAAGGCCCACGACATGTGTGTCGCGAGATATGGTGCGCAAGGACCACGATAGTCGATAGGTGTGCCATGCGATATTGGCTCGGCAGCCGGTGCCTGTGCATTGTTTGGTGGTCTTAGTGCCAAATTGCACAAAAGATTGGTGAGAAGTGAGCACATTGACGGGGCCATGAACAACTTTTGCAGGAGGACCATGGCTCTATATTTCTCATTTTCTTCCCGTTCTTTTTCAATTGGATTTGTTTTATTTCCCCTCTTTGCCATTGAATAATATTATCTTCCCTATTTTTGCAACTCGGTCTATTTCTTTCCATTATTCGGCAATTGAATTCTGCAATTTAATCTTTGGCATTTCGATACCAGTGTGGTTCGTTGGAGTTATGGATTACTATTAGATTTGGTTCGGTTGGAGTTATGGATACTATTAGATGGTGGAAGGCTAAGCAATTTTTAAATTAATTACTCTAATATTCTATTAAGCTAGGTCATTAGTTTTTATTAAGAACAAATAAAATAAGTGTAGTTTATTAGTTCACTCGGTCTATTTATTTCCATTATTCGACACTTGATTTCTGCAATTTAATCTTTGACATTTCGATAAACCAGTGTGGTTTGGAGTTGTGGATTACTACCATAGGGTAGAATTACTATTAGATGGTGGAAGACTAAGCAATTTTTTATTAATTACTCTAATATTCTACTAAGCTAGATCATTAGTTTTTATTAAGAACAAATAAGTGTAGTTTATTAGTTCTGTATTTGCGAGCAGTGGGAAGAAACCTGCTGTAGACGAGTGAAGTCGATCAAACTTCAGGTCACATGCTCCAGCAACCGGATGGTCCCGGTGACTACCGAGAGCTTGCAGAGGCAAAATAGGCTGAAAAATGGGTTCTGCAGGGCCGGCAGAACAAGTTTTTCAGGGTTATAAGCAGGCTTTTCAGGGTCTAGAAAATCCCTCCTTAGGCCTGATGACGTGTGTGGGCAGAAAACAACCACGTATGTGATAAAGTGGTGGGGCTGCCATTAAAAGGATGATAGCGATGGGCAAAGAGCCGTGGTTCCGAGAAACTCACAACCTTTAGTATAGTCGGGTATATGCATGCACGTGAACTAGTATGTGCCTTATCCAGATAATCTAATCAACTCTAATATGTATGTTTAGATCTGATAAGTCCGACGGGTACTTTGATACTCGACCTGAAACAGATGGATGAGGGTACATGGATGCTTGCAATGGAGTCTAGGAGATTGCATATTCCTGTCCCAGGAACCACGTGATGTTCGTTAACACACATTGGTAAAAGGGCCCAGGCAGGCTTTTCGGTATCAAGAGGGCTCCTATACAGCTCCACACTGTTGTGTTCACTATGCTTTGTGTTTGGCTCCACAGATGTGCATGCTGGCAAGCTCAGTTTCGGATTTTTGGATGCGTGAAGTTGCATGTTTCCATGTCTTTTCAGTTTGCAGCATAGGTCTGAATCTGATTATGCCCCCTCATCTAGCTTTCATATTGTGTGATAGGCCTGATTTAGTACTCGTTACAGAAGGTTATCATTTAATGCATGCTTCAGTAACTCCTTTTTGAAAGCAAAATAACAAATACAATTTTGGGGTGGAGAACAATAAATAACCGCAGCAAATATTTTCTCTAGATTATAAACTAATAAGGCAACGCAACACTACAGGAACAAGGCTATACGCCGACGGCTGATCGAAAACCGTCGGCACAGCGTCGGTCCTAGTTATTCTACGCCGACGGCAAACTAACGCCGACGGCGGCCATCGGGCCTTGCTAGTCTACGCCGACGGCCATTTTTGTGCCGACGGCTGCCTCGGCCGGCTGGGCTGTCAGGAGTCTACGCCGACGGCCCCGACCTTTTGCCGTCGGCGTAGAATCTGGCCGTCGGCACATTGGGCCTTTCCTGTAGTGCAATATGTGTTGCCGAATTAGCATCTCTTTATTAGAATAGAGATTCTATGCCATTTGGTTCTTCAGTTGAAATCTTTGACGACATGTTTGGTTCAAGGCTAAATCAGGCCACACCTAATCTTAACACATGATACACTTATCGTATGCTAGAAAACACAGTATGCCAGATCTTCGGATTTTCCTAATACTGTGATTGGTTTTATGGCTACAAACCGTGTCATTAATTTTCTAATTACATGTACGTCAGCCTCCCATGTTTCAATCTAGCTTGCCTCATGGATGGAACAAAGACCACGAGCGGACATATATATATATATATATATATCTATGCAAGATGGATCGAAAACTTTCCTCCTACATACAACAATGGTCTAGGTACGATAAAAGAGACATGCCTCATGGAGATAATCCAGAGCTAGGTACGTACGTCGGTACGTACAGCGACGTGGTGTGTATCTTTCCCTTTGATAGATCTGCTCTGCTGACCTTATTTTCATCGTCATTCTTTTTCGCACTTGCGCCATCACCGGAAATTCTGCTGGCTAGCAAAGAAGGCTGGACGATGGCGGCTCTCCATGGGACAAGTGGCCAGGATTGGAGGTGGATTGGTTGTCGAGAAGAAGCCAACCTGTGGACTTTTCAGCCCACAATCAGTCTTTCGTATCTCATTAACTTATTCACAGTTCCCATACCATGGATGTCAAAGGTAATCATGTTTCTCCCTCTTCTTGCTTTGACAAAACCAAAATCGTACAATGACCCCATCTTCCAACTACCGTGATTATGTTGCTAATACTATGAAAGTAGAAAGTAGTCATCAAAATAGTAGAAAAGCAATCAATATATTGATTTGTGTGTAATTGTTGGGTAAATATTTTTCATAGCCAAGCTACCTCCGGCGACGACCGCACCCGAAGCGCCTGGGCATTTGGGACAAAGAGAAGTTCACAAGGATATGGAGAACTAAACACTTTTGTCCACAAGTAAACATACGAATTTGTGCACTTGATTGATTTGTGAGTAATTATTCTGTAATCTATTCACTATTCTTTATAAGCTGATCTATATGAAATCGAATGGTCTTTTCATATGATTAATGTATTCCAATGTGACCAAATGATTTATTCCAATGGTAATTAGTCCATGAATATTACGGTTGCAATATATTCACCATGAAATTTAGTGTTCTCCAATGTTCGCTAAGAGATATAGTTGGCACTATATCTTTATGTTCCATACCACTCTTCTGATAAGTCTTTCGGAGTTCAAAGTACACTACTGAGTACTGACCTTGTATTGTTTCTGATCCATGCTCCATGCGGTATGGGATAAGGCTGCCACATTGTGGTTTAACTATTAGTTTCCATTGATGTTAGTATAAGAAATTTGGAACAAAACCTGCTTATGGTGTTTTTAGAGCAAGAAGAAAACATTGTCGTCTTATGCTTGGAACCTTTATTACAAGTGCTTATTAAAATGATTAATACATTCTGCAACTTTAATTTGTGGTCAGATTTTCATAAAATGATTTATGGGTTGTGGACATATATTTAATATGTGGTAAATAAATTATTACTGAGCTCAAGATGATGCACCATTTATATATAGGAGATAAGTGAATCACTTGCAGGTCATCAGATGTGTACTTAATTAGATTCGTGGCATGAGAATTTCCATGTGTTAGTTAAACTTTCCAATGCAAGAATTTTGCAATGGTTAGGATTATATTTTCATATGATAATACAAAACTACAGGACAACTAATGGAATATATTGATGAGTTTTTTGTAAGGTTCGTAAGAAAAAGCTATTGTTCGTTGTGGGGGATATAGGCAAGTCACAAGCACAATGTCAAGAAGGCAGAACTTATTAAAGATGCTTCTGTTGACTCCAAATTTTTATTACGTGATTTTTCATATGGGACAAACTATGCTTTACTAATACACAATGTCTTAATTTTTTTATTCAACCTATCTCTGTCGAGATAATTGACTGCCTTTTATATTTTTAGAAGTGCCTCTATTTTTAATATTTTAAAGTGTTGACTGAGGCGGCTGGAAAAATACATTTTAAGATCATTCTCAATAAATTTTATATGTTGATGCGGTATGGTACTAGCATCGAAAACATATCAATGACAACTTTTATATCTTTATGTTTTTTGAGGAATGATAGCATCTATAGGTCATTAGTTTTTGCCACGTACTAAGTCTAGAATAATTGCATGAAATAAAAGGTTGTTCTTTCTATTGTCACAGTTACGCACTATACTCTTCAGTTTTGGTAAGCATATTATCTTTTGTTTTGATGAAATCTCATGTCACTTAAAAACATAAAAGGCATGTATGTTAACTTTTCCTCCTTATTCCAAAAAACGTGTTGGCCATGTTTTACTATGTTAAATAAAGTATTAATGTTTGTATATGTGTACTTTTTCGATGTCAAGGTTTAAATTTTCTTCTCCGCCATTTCCTTTGTAGCTGCTTTGATATCCTTGCATTGATGCTGAACATGTGTTGTTGAAAAGGGATTATGAAGGTTACGATGCATCCACTAAAATATAGTTCATTAACTTCTAAACTATATTCTCCTAAGGAATCTATTAGTGATATGATCATATCTGAAGTTCATCTCCAAGGTTTTTAGGTGAAACTTTCCAAGTGTAATTCAGTGAGTGTTATTTTGTTATTTAACTTTGGCTCTCATGGTAATACCAGACCATCTTACAATGTTCGTTTAGAGTTGTGAAAATAAGCATGTCATACTTTGATGTGTGTGCATTCAACTTTGTTAACATATAACAAATGGATCCATACATTCTATTACATATGAAACATAATGAATGATAGGTGGTAAAATTTCACCACCAATGCTTGGAGTGTTGATGATGGTTTTCATTCAGTTTGTGTCACCTCCAGTTACATGGTTCATTTGTGTCATATATTGGAGAAATTCTTATAGTGACTTTTTCGTCGATAATTCTGTGAAGTTTTAAATAGGAAGAAAAACTATTTTACATTTATATTCATACATCTTGTAGCAATGCTTAAATAGGTTAGACGAGGCAATTTCCTAATATTTAACATAACATGTTTCTATGTATGCTTATCTATCATCAGATAAATTTATGCTTCAAATGCTTTAGAAACTTTTTCCACTAGAATAATCGCGTGTGTTCACGTATCGCTTATGTACTTCAAGTTGTGCTAAGCTTATAATGAAGAAACTCCATATGTCGTATGTTCTTTCGAATGATTTTAAAATCAATAGAATTTATCTTCATTCATCTTAGTTTAGAAAACGTTAAGATGTTGCCCGTGCATGTGCGCGGGCCACTATGCTAGTTGATATGAAATAGTAGATGACAAGCATGTAAGGAACATTGATGAAAAAAAGCAGACAACAAGCTTCTACAGAACATAGATTTTTAGCACGTATGTACATGACTTGCAGATGACAAGCATGTACAATACATAGTTGGAAACCATGCTGAAATGACAAGGGATGAAGTGCAGATTTTGACAGACGCATCTAGTGATGCTGAAATGACAAGGGATCTGCATTACAAGCATAGATGTAACAACAGCTAAACTAGCTTGTAAGGAACAGAGATGAAAAAAAAAGCAGATGACATGCATGTGAGGAACATAGCTGAAAATATCCCAGCCATGTGAGGAACATAGCTGAAAATAGAAGACGATAAGCATGTAGAGAACATAGACGAAGATAGAAGATCACAAGGATACATGAACTAGCAGATGACAAGTTCTATTGAGATAAATTGATCAGAAACAGAGATGTACATAATTCTGGGGGACTTACAATTTCTCTTTTCACAGGAATCCATTCTTCTTGCTTTTGTGCGTAGCTTTGAACAATTCGAAGGCATCTTCCCCCATGTCGCAGCAAACCTCGTAGCTACGAGAACCTGTGGCAGAAGGGAACTGGATGGCCTGTCTGCTTCTAGTGGCTTTCAGACAAGCCGTCTACAGGAACAGAGAGCATGAACAGATTAACAACAGTCCAGATTATAGAATTGATGGCAAGGTTGAGTGAAAAAAGACACGACCTGTTTCTGGGGTGTGGACCAGTTATCGATTAACTTGCACCAATCTGCTTCGCTCATGTGTCTCACTTCAAGAGGAGGTGTACGTACAACCATAGACTTGTCTTCAACAGCGTCAAAAAAATTTCTCTTCAGGAAATGGCGTCTTTGTCTTGTACGGTTCTTGAGATTCATTATAAGAGATCCATGAACCCAGGGGTCTTTGAGGTTCAAAACAAATCTTGCAGACACATGGCAGGCGTAGACAGAAAATATGTCCCCCTTTCTTTGTAATCTTTCTAATGGGGAAGATAGGGACAACGTCCCTCACAGCTAGCGAACATGCTGAAGCATACTTGGCAGCAATCTTTGGGTCCACTGGCCTTGTCTGTCCAGCAAGAATAACAATTCTGATCCTCTCTCGTTTGCACAACATGTCCAGTGGGACACCTCGGTCATCTACAAAAAAAGAGGCCTTGCTGGAGTTAGTGTTCTGCATTTTGGATTTCCTTCTATAAATGCACCCTACCAATTCAATCAACATGTTACCTTCATGGCCCCAGTGATGCCGATCTTCAGTCCATTGATCAGAAACTGATCCCTCACAGCAGGCACCTTGCTCCTCGACTTGGGAACCTTGCCCTTCGCCTTGGGAACATGCCAGCTCGCCATGGGGAGGTGCCTGCTCGTGTTGGGGGGCTGCCTCCTCATGGTGGTCAGCTGCCTCCTTGTGTTGGGAAGCTTCCAGCTGGCCATGGGCAACTGCTTGCTCGGCTTGGGCAACTTCTTGCTCAACTTGAGGAGCTGCCTCCTCGGCTTGGACCACTGGCCGCTTGAATTTGGCATCTACATTTTTGGCTTGGTGGGCTGGTAGCTTCCCAGGAGCATCAGAAGCTGCAGGATTGGTCCCGCGATGTGCAACCCTTGTTGCTCGTGGCGATGCGGCTGCGGGTACTGCTGGTGGAGTCCGTTTGGTCTTTTTCTTTACTGCCGGAGTCTCAGGTGTTGTGCAGTCAACTATAACCGCATTGACGCGCTTGCGGTTGCAAACTGCACTAGGTTTTGTTTGTGCTTCTAACATGAATAAAGAGCTCAAAGTTAGCCACAAACATAACACTTGCTAATAACCTATTACAGTTACAGCTATAAAAGTAAGCTACTCACTTCGGGGGTTCTTCAATGGTCGTATTTTATGTTCTGAAATATAAGACTGGTATTGATTGTTCTGTAGTACTGATGATGTAACATACATATATGAGTAATCTAATATGCGGACCTAAGACTGATAGGATTGCAAAACTGATCTTAAGCCTAATACAAGCTGGAAAATAAGCAAAATTTGGCCTTAGGAACTCATCAAGCAGAAGCGCCCAAACAGGCAATTAAACAAATATGTACAGGCCTTTTTCTTACTGATTTTTATGGAGGGAACCATTACTCCTGGCCTGGACGGCATGGTGGAAGATCTTGGAGGCGACCTGGACTGCGAGGTGGAAGATCTTGACGGGTACCTAGAAGTCGAGGTGGAAGATCTTGGCGGCGACCTGGATGGCGAGGAGGAAAAACTTGACGGCAACCTGGACGGCGAGGAGGCAGATCTTGATGGCAACCTGGACGGCGAGGGGGCAGATCTTGGTGGCGACCTGAACGGCGAGGTGGCAGATCTTGGCGGCGACCTAGACGGCGAGGTGGCAGATTTTGACGGCGACCTGGACGGCGAGGAGGAAGATCTTGGCGGCGACCAGGATGGCGAGGTGGCAGATCTTGACGGCGACCTGGACGACGAGGTGGAAGACCAGGAAGGCGAGCTACACAGAGAGGTGGAAGACCAGGAAGGGTAGCTACACTTCGGGCTGTTAGACCGCGAAGGCGAGCTACATGACGAGGTGGAAGATTGGGACGACAGGCTACACGGCGAGGTGAAGATAGGGATGGCGAGCTCTAGGGTTTGGGAGGAAATGAAGTGAAATGTGGGGCGAGAGAAGAGGGGGAAAAGTCGATACAGAGGGTTTTCAGGGAAGGGAAATTTTGGCGAGTTGGTTCAAAAATTTGTTCGCGTGGGACACGTGCCAAAGTTAGATCGAAAATTTGGGTGGGCGGCGTGAAATTTGGTGGGTGGGTGGCGTGAAATTTGGTGGGTGGGTAGGAAACATTGTTGGCCGTCTGATGGATGATGGATGGCTTAAACAAATTGACTATTTATGAAATTAGTTATTAAAGAACCATGTGAATCAATCTATAAATTATAGACCAATTTCTATAAAAACTAATAACTGGCTACCTAGGAAAACCAAATTTGAGAAAAATCAAGTTAATTATCATAAGATTCCATCTGGTACACCTTCTTCGTACGGGACAAGTATCGTTGTGAAGCGGGCCACACCTACGATTTTGATGATGGCTTTTCCAATGTACCAACACACACTTATACATATATTAGGGTCCCTACCTATAGGATATTGGTGTGATTCGGACGCTAAGGCGTGCCATCTCCGTCGAAACCCTAGGCATGCTGTTGGTAAAACCGTTTCGTCTACCCCTTTGATCGGCATCACACTTTGGAGTTTGATGCTTCATCTTTAAACCTCCCACCACACTTTTATACATATATTTGACCCATGCATGATTTGGTTGGATTCCGACGCTTTAAAGCCCCCGCTTCGGGCGAAACCCTGTCTAGTTGATCGGAAGTCAATTGTATCGTCTACCCATTTGACCGGCACCGAGAGGGGGTAGACCAGTGGAATTGTATCCTTGGTTGTGTTAGTGTAGGACATAAGAACATATAAATCCAAGTTTTATCCCATGTTGTCACAAGATTTCCTTCGGTTTAGAAAAAGTTGGAGTTTTGAGTTGTGAGTGTAGAACCTTCTCCTGGAGTAGGTGTCGTCTGTGAAGCGTGTCACACTTTGGTGTTGATGCTTCATCTTTAAACCTCCCACCACAATTTTATACATATATTTGGGACCCATGCATGATTTGGTTGGATTCCGACGCTCTGAAGCCCCCGCATCAGGCGAAACCCTAGGCATGCAGTTGGTCAAACCGTGTCGTCTACCCCTTTGACCGGCCTCGAGAAGGGGTAGATCAATGGACTTTTATCCTTGGTTGTGTTATGGTAGGTCATATTAACATTTAAGACTGCAACTTTGAGCCCATGTTATCACATGATTCCATCCGGTGCACCCGAACCGGGAGTTCAGCCGTGTAGATGCAGAACCTTCTTCGTACGGGACAAGTATCAGCTGTGAAGCGGGCCACACCTAGGATTTTGATGCTGGCTTTTCCAATTTACCAACACACTATTATGCATATATTCACTAGTGGAAACATGGCCTTCGGTTTGGCCCTTTCGTCCCGGTTCCCTTACGAACTGGTACCAATGGGGGCACTAGTCCCGGTTCGAATGCCCAGGGCGCCGGTCAGGGCCAGTCCCGGTTCGTAAGGGATCTGCAGTCCCGGTTCGTGATACGAACCGGCACTAAAGGGTCGCGGCAGGCGGCCGCAGCGGTGGGGCCAGCGCGAGCAACCCATAGTCCCGGTTGGCCATACGGATCGGGACTAAAGATTAACCTTTAGTACCGGTTAATAACACGAACCGGGACTAATGTTTGCCCCCTATATCATCCCCCACCCCCCGACCAGGCCATGGCCATTTTTGAGCTCGGGTTCATCACCATTTTCTCATCTATTTCCTCTCCCGAGCTCGAGTTCGTCCCTATTTTTTCCCACCATTTGTCAAGATTGACGGCGCCTCATCTATCTAAGGGTTAGCACTTCCGACGTTGCTACTTAAGCTCATTTTGTTGCTACTTAGCTCATTTCATTTTTCTAGTGCTAGCTAGGTGTTTGATGAAATGCCTAAGTTAGGGATTTCATTTGTTTTATATGCAATTGAGCTCAAATTAAAGTATAATGTGTGGGTTTTAGTGTCGTCCGGTCCCTGTCGTCACCGCCGTCGATCGCCGGATTTGAAAATTTGCTGAAAATAATAAAGAAGATGCTTCCAAGGGATAACGTATTGCCGCCCAGTACATACGAAGCAAAGAAGGTTGTCTGCCCTCTAGGATTAGAGGTGCAGAAGATACATGCATGCATCAATGACTGCATCCTCTACCACGGTGAGGAGTACCAGAATTTAAATGCATGCCCGGTATGCGGTGCATTGCGGTATAAGATCAGGCGAGATGATCCTGGTGAAGTTGAGGACGAGACGCGCCCCAAGAAGAGGGTTCCTACGAAGGTGATGTGGTATGCTCCTATAATACCACGGTTGAAACGTTTGTTCCAAAACAAAGAGCATGCCAAGTTGTTGCGATGGCACAAAGAAGACCGTAAGAAAGATGTGATGCTGAGACACCCCGCTGATGGATCGGAGTGGAGAAAAATCGACAGAGAGTTCCCGACATTTTCAGATGACGCAAGGAACTTAAGATTTGGTCTAAGTACAGATGGCTTTAATCCTTTTGGGGAGCAGAGCTTAAGTCATAGCACCTGGCCTGTGACTCTATGTATCTATAACCTTCCTCCTTGGTTGTGCATGAAGCGGAAGTTTATTATGATGCCAGTGCCCATCCAAGGCCCGAAGCAACCCGGCAACGACATTGATGTGTACCTGAGGCCATTGGTTGAAGAACTTTTAGAGTTGTGGTGTGAAGAAGGTGTACGTGTGTGGGATGAGCACAAACAAAATGAATTTAACCTACGAGCATTGTTGTTTGTAACCATCAATGATTGGCCTGCTCTTAGTAACATTTCAGGACAGTCAAACAAGGATACAATGCATGCACACACTATTTAGCTGAGACTGAAAGTATATATTTGGGAAACAAGAATGTGTACCCGGGGCATCGTCGATTTCTTCCAAAACAACATCCCGTAAGAAAGAAAGGCAAGCATTTCAAAGGTGAGCCAGATCACCAGACGAAGCCTACCCGTCCTACTGGGGATGTTATATATGATATGGTGAAGGATTTAAAAGTAATCTTTGGAAAGGGTGTTGGCGGACAATCTGTTCCGAATGACGCTGACGGACACGTATCGATGTGGAAGAAAAAATCTATATTTTGGGAGTTACCCTATTGGAAAATCCTAGAGGTTCAGTCTGCAATTGACGTGATGCACGTGACGAAAAATCTCTGCGTGAACCTGCTAAACTTCTTGGGCGTGTATGGGAAGATGAAAGATACACCGGAATCACGGCAGGACCAGCAACATATGCACGAACGAGACAACCTGAATCCAGAGAAGTATCAAGGTCCTGCCAGCTACACTCTTACCAAAGAAGAGAAGAAGATCTTTTTTAAAGTCCTTAGCAGTATCAAGGTCCCGTCTGGCTTCTCGTCGAATATAAAGGGAATAATAAACATGACAGAGTTAAAGTTTCAAAACCTAAAGTCTCATGACTGCCACGTGATTATGACACAATTACTTCCGGTTGCATTGAGGGGGCTTCTGCCGGAAAATGTTCGAGTACCCATTGTGAAGCTATGTGCATTTCTCAATGCAATTTCTCAAAAGGTCATCAATCCAATAACTCTACCAAGTTTACAGAAGGATGTGGTCCAATGTCTTGTCAGCTTCGAGTTGGTGTTCCCACCATCCTTCTTCAATATTATGACGCACCTCATAGTTCACCTTGTCGAAGAGATTTCCGTTCTCGGTCCTGTATTTCTACACAACATGTTCCCCTTTAAGAGGTTCATGGGAGTCTTAAAGAAATACATTCATAACCGTGCTAGACCAGAAGGAAGCATCTCCAAGGGCTATGGAGAGAGGAGGTTATTGAGTTTTGTGTTGACTTCATTCCTGACCTCAAGCCAATCGGTGTTCCTCAATCGCGCCATGAGGGGAGACTGCGGGGAAAAGGCACGCTAGGAAAGAAAGCAACAATATGTATGGACGGGCATTCTTTCAGCCCAGCACACTACACAGTTCTACATAATTCCAGCTTGGTGGCTCCGTATATCGAGGAACACAAGAATATTTTATGCTTGAAATACCCGGAGCAACCTAAAGATTGTATTGATGGAGAACACGTAAAGAATTTCGGAGGTTGGTTGCAAACACGTCTCATTAATGACACCATTGTTGGAGAACAGCTATACTTGTTGGCCAAGGCACCATCTTTGACTATATTGACTTTTCAAGGGTACGAGATAAATGGGAATACATTTTACACGGCCGACCAAGATAAAAAGAGTACCAACCAAAACAGTGGTGTCCGCTTTGATGCAACTAACAACAATGGGCAAAAGGACACATATTATGGTTACATAGAGCAGATATGGGAACTTGACTATGGACCTTCTTTTAAGGTCCCTTTGTTCTGGTGCAAATGGTTCAACCTGACAGGCGGGGTACATGTAGACCCGAAATACGGAATAACTACAGTGGATCTCAAGAATCTTGGGTACGACACCGAACCATTTGTCCTAGCAAGTGAAGTGGCTCAGGTTTTCTATGTGAAGGACATGTCTAGCAGACCGAAGAAAAGAAAAGATAAGCAAGCGAATACATCATACGACGAGCCAAAACGCCACATAGTTCTTTCAGGGAAAAGAAACATCGTGGGAGTGGAGGACAAGACAGACATGTCAGAAGATTACAATAAGTTTGATGAAATTCCCCCCTCCACAGTGAAAACTGACCCAAGCATCGTGTTGAATGATGAAGATTGTCCATGGTTACAGTGCGATAAGAAGAAAAGGACACACCCGAAGAAGTTTATAGCACAACACTAGAGACGGATGTTGATGGTGATGTGTAATAATGTATGAAACGCTTTTTTTATCCTGGTTCTATGTGTAATAATCGGTAAAATAGTGTTGACTATGGAGTTTAGGATTTTCATTGAATAAAGAAGCCCATTTTATATTTTTTTAGTGTCGCGGTTTGAAATCTAAGTCAAATTTACTCAACTCATCCATTTGAAATTTGAATACAATCAACATAGTTAAATTTGAAAATAACCAGTACCAAATGAATTTATATGTCCATAGCTTAAGTTTGATATAAAGTTTGTCAAATTTGAACAATTAAATTAATAGAATAACATAAATCAGGAAAAAAGAAAACTAAAAAATACAAACGACCCTTTAGTCCCGGTTCGTGGATGCAACCGGGACTAAAGGTGGGCTTTGGCGCGCTATGTTGCCACAGGCCCAAAAAATTGGACCGACAGTCCCAGTTCGTGGCTGCAACCGGGACTAAAGTGGCCTCTGTTCCCGGTTTTTGGATGGAACCGGGACTAAAGTGGCCTCTGGTCCCGGTTTGTGGATGGAACCGGGACTAAAGGCCAATTAGTGCCTTTTAGTTTGCCCGCATCCTCTCATCCCCCCATTTTACCGCCAGCCCAAGAAGAGGAAGGACGCCGCCAGGCTGCCGCGCCGTGCTCCCCTGCTCCCGTGCCGCCGCCGTCACCGCCGCCGTCTCCTGCTCAGGCCACCACGGCTACCCTCCTCCTTGCCGAAGAGTTTCGCGAGCTGTGCGGCCGTGAATCGGCTGAAATCGGCCCCCTTTCCCGTCCCCAAGTCGACCTGCTGCTCCGTCCGGCTCCGGCGCCCTCATCGACCTGCAGCTCCCACGCCCACGCCGCCGTCCTCCGCGCGGGAAGGTACGGCAACCCTACCCTCTCCCCTCCTCCCTCGCTAGAAAAGCCCTAAATCGGCGGCGGTACCCTAGATCGGCGGCGTGGTAGCCCTAAATCGGCGGGGCGGTACCCCTAAATCGGCGGCGGAACCACGGGCGGCGGCGGGGAAACACGGCTGGCGGCGGGGAAACACTTAGGGCGGGAGTATTTACATTCATTCATAGATAAAAAGGCCTAATGGCCATTACATTCATAGATAAAAAAGGCCTAATGGCCGTTACATTCATAGATAGGGGGTGGGGGGACACGGAGGGCGCGGTGCCGGAGTCCTAGTCCTCGTCGTCGGAGAGGACGACGTAGCCCGGCGCGTTCCACAGATGGGCCGGCGGCTGCGCCTCCGGCGGAACCTGGTGCCCCTCCGGCTCCTGGGGCGGCGGCGGAGGCTCCTGGCGCTGCGGCGACCAATTGCCGCCAGTGAAGCTCCACGACTGGCCAAGGAGGCCCGAGGGGCAGGGGAATAACTTGCTGCTGCTCCTCCAGCTCCTCGGCCTCCTGTTCCTGGATCAGGTGCTGGCACCAGGGCAGTGCAGGCTGCTGCGGCGGTGGCGGCGGCATTTGAGCCGCGTCCTGCACGATCGACTCACAACACCTGACTTCGTCGTCGACGAGGGAGCGGCGGGACGCCTCGTAGGCGGCCTGCAACTCCGGGTCCTGCTCCTCATCGTCGTCGTCCTCCTCGAACCAGAGCTCCCGCTCCTCACCGGGCGGCGGCGCGGGGTACGCCGTGGGCTCCTGCGGCGGCGCCGGGGCCTGCGCGAAGAAAGCGCGGCGGCGGTCGTCGTGCTCATACCGGAACCACTGGTCCCAGTTGGGGGAGTCCGGCGCGTAGGCGGGGTCGTTGAGGAGGTCCAGAGGGAGGGAACGGCGGCGCCGGGCTATCTCCACCGCCCTGGCCCGGCCACTGGCCGGGATCGGCGGCACCAGAATCCGTTGCGGATTCAGGTGCCAGTCGTCCGGCAGGTGGATGTCCGGCCACTCGACTGGCACGGCATTGTTCCAATGCCACCAACACTCCTCGACGCAGACGTAGCGCCGCATCCTCTTCTTCTTCTCTTCTTCTTCTTCTTCTTCTTCTTCTTCTTCTTCTTCTTCTTCTTCTTCTTCTTCTTCTTCTTCTTCTTCTTCTTCTTCTTCTTGTCTCTCGGCACCGGGTCCGCTGCACCGGCATGGTGCGTCGGTCGGAGGACCCACACACCATCCGGCGCGATGCCGAACGCCGCCGGCAGTGGGGGGGAGGAAGGGGGGTGGAGGAGGAGGAAGGAGGGGCACGTCGGCGGCCGGAGGAGCCGCTGGACTCGCCCTGGTTCTTCGGGTTCTTCAACCAGCGCGACATGGCTCTCTCTGCTAGGCTAGGGCTAGGCTAGGGCTAGGGCTACGTAGGGGTGGGGGCGGCGGTGTGGTCACTATCCCCACGGCCGGAGTCCATTTTTAAAGGACCAGATGGGTCACTGGGCAGGTGGCCCGCGTTCATTAACTACGGGTGGCGGGAGCCGGGTGGTTGGGCAGCGGAGAGACAAGGAGGGAGCATTGACCACGCGCGTGGCCAGTTGAGGCATGCACACGCGGTCGTGGCCTAGTGGGGAAGACGGGGTGGTTGGGCGGCGGGGTCATTGGCAGGTGGGCCAGCGGGGTGGGGAGATGAGGAGGGAGCATTGACCACGCGCTCGTGGCCAGGGGGTGGACGCGGCGCATCGGCCCGACGCATGCTGGCCCAAATTTGGGCTGGCAGGTGCGTGTAGGACCACGGGGCCCAAATTTCTTATACACATTCTATTTTTCCTCACCCGATCTTAAGTGTAATTGATGAGTTATGCATGACTGCGTATGTAAACGTGCAGCTTCCACTATATTCTCGTGTGCATTAGATATGACGAGGGAGAAATTGAAGTCTTCGACTCATTAAGGAGAGAACCTAAAGAATTCAAGAGCTTGTTTGATATCATGAAAGAGTAATTTAAATTCTTATCACACTATATCGGCCTCTTTCAGTCATTTCGTGATATCAAGTAATTAATAACTCTTTTGTTCATTTTCTTTGTCGAGTAGAGTATGGGAAATGTTCATCAAGGAAGAACCCGGTCAATGGCAACCGAAGCTGATATGGTCTCTGAACAAGGTAAGTAGTACTACCTAGATCCACGCATCTCTTTAATTGTAGTTTCAATACCATTATCAAACTTGATGTGATTGAATTCTATTCTCGAATAGTGGTGTCTGGAACAGCCAACCGGGACCCACTTATGTGGATACTACGTTTGCGAGTACATTCAAATGAGGACCACTGAGAAATTCAATAATCTAAGAAACAAAGAGGTAAGTAAACATTATTCACAATTTTTTTTGTTACCATCAATTGTGTGGAGTTTCATTCATAATTGTTTTTCTCCTTCTTTTAAAGGTTGCAAGGAAGCGGAACGCCCTCCTACCAAATGACCGTATAAAAGCAATTGCGGAGGAGTTGGCGGGATTTCTTCTTGACGAGGTCATACCTGAAAAAGGAGAGCACTACTATCTACATATATAAGTGATCTCATGTACTATGATCTCATGCATGTAATTGAGTACTTATTATACGGAAACGTGATCTTTATGTAATACTTGATTTGATGTGTGTTATATATATGCATCAATGTGATCTTAGTGTAGTAATATAATTTATATATTTACCAAAACGCATTTTTGACATATCGACGTGATTCCGAAACCATCCGAAACCCCTAAACGTCAAACCCTGAAAAATATTCTAAAAGGAAAAAAAGGCCTTAAGTTAGTCCCGGTCCGTAACACGGACCGGGACTAAAGCCATCCAACCTGCGGGCTAGTCCGTGGCCACGTGGGAGGGCCTCTAATCCCGGTTCGTAAACAACCGGGACTAGAGGGTGGGGGGGTCTCTAGTCCCGATTGGCTAGTCCCGGTTGCCCAACCGGAACTAGAGGCCCTCTGGAACCGGGACTAGTGCCCCGTTTTCCACTAGTGATTAGGGTCCCTTCAAAAGATGTTTGGTGGGATTCGGATGCTACGGTGCGCCATCTCCCGTCGAAACCCTAGGCATGCAGTTAGTCAAACCGTGCCGTCTACCCCTTTGACCAGCCTCGAGAGGGGGTATACTAGTGCACTTTTATCCTTTGTTGTGTTATGGTAGGTCATATTAACATTTAAGAACAACTTTGAGCCCATGTTATTACATGATTCCATCCGGTGCACCCGAACCGGGAGTTCAGCCGTGTAAATGCAGAACCTTCTTCGTACGGGACAAGTATCGGCTGTGAAGCGGGCCACACCTAGGATTTTGATGCTGGCTTTTCCAATGTACCAACACACTCTTATACATATATTAGGGTCCCTTCCTAGGATGTTTGGTGGGATTCGGATGCTACGGTGCGCCATCTCCCGTCGAAACCCTAGGCATGCAGTTGGTCAAACCGTGCCGTCTACCCCTTTGAGCGACCTCGAGAGGGGTAGCGCTACTAAAAATCTGGAGATCAACGACGATTCAATTCCGCCGAGGACGAGCTCCAAAACGTCGCTCGGCCTTATCCTCGACGGTTTACGCGACGGAAAAAAAAGTCTCTGATCGAGTGTCAGGGACGATTCTGCGATGTTTTATGTGCACATGGAAACGTCGAGGCTACCCGTGACATTCAGCCAAACGTCACGAGCGGCTGGACCGTTCGGCCCAAGGCCCAATAAACCGCAATGCTTTTCTTTCGTCACTCATGATTGCCACAAATGGTGCCCTGACAGTAGTTAACGGTGTCTACTGACGTCACTTTGCGCGCCGACCATGTCATCATGGTCGTGACGTTTTTTTCTGTCGTGCGGAGATACTGTTACGGCCATTGTTATGAAAAACATGATGGTGACACATGGACCAACCGTAAGGAGCCACGTTGCCCCCTATCTGTGACGAATTTTGTACATCGAGGGCTAGGTGTTTTTCGTCACTGCGAATCGCTGTGAGGTGTCGACGCGTGGACCATCCACGCGATGCCATACGGCGGCTATCCATGATGTTTCTGTTCGTCGCGGAAATTGGTGATAACGATAAAGTGGCTGATACGTTTATAGTTTCGTCGCCGTACAACCCAATCAGATAGTGACACGTGGTGCACCCATATGATGCCACGTGCCTAACTTATCCGTGACAGATTTTTCAATGCCATGACGTTTGTTTTTTCGTGGCAGATTGATGCTGACATCATCATTCGATTTCTATTTCTGCGTTCCGTACGCATGAGATATAGAAATTCATCATGTTTTCACAGCAAAGCAATCTTAAAACAGGCGTCAAATACAGAAATTCATCAAGTTTCAAGACCTCATACAGAACTTCAGTTTTCAGCAACCCTACAACAGGCCATAGCCTCACAGTCTTCAGACTCATAGTTTCATTTACCAATATATTGCTCAGCCAACTACTCAAGTAGGGCATCCCCATGTTCTTGCGTCTTCTTGATGCTTCCGCATTTCTTGCATTTCAACTAAAAACTTGAGCCTCACTTGCTCATATTCTTCTTTCGCTAACTTCAATTCAGCAATTGTATTGCACATATTCGCATTCCCAGCTTTCTCAGAAAGAAGCTGGGCTTCAAGTTCAGACTTTGAAAAAATTGGTTCCACACAGGTTTTCTTCGAGAAAGTGTGCTTTCCACTATCCAGCATGACAACTCCAGTAACATTGCTATCATCATCTGAAGCAGGTGGCGACATCCTTTTCTTGTTTGCCTATCAAGCATGCAAAGACCATAGATGTAAATAGCAGATTACAAGCATGCACACAAAATAGATGAAAACAGGCAGATGACAATCCATTAAGCGTGTGTGTAATGAATTAGCAGATGACAATGCATTAAGCGTGTGTGTAATGAATTAGCTGATGACAAGCATATACTCCATCCGTATCATAATGTAAGATGTTTTAGATTTTCTCATGCAAACAAGACACAGATGTATGTAGACATGAGATAAGGAAATAACCTGCAGCTTATTGTCCTCACTGGCTGATGATTGACATGACACATCTGCTTCACTGGTATCCGATTCCCCTTCAGGATCATAATCAGATCTAGAGTCAGAGTCTTCCTTCTTGATCTTTTTGGGGGAGAATACAGTCGGAGATGCAATAAGACTTGCTAAAGACTTTAAACACAATTCTTGCAGACGCGCATTGTTTCTCATGATAGTTTTGAGCCGCTTTTCTTCAATGGGCTTTAGTGGTGATCCTAACATGAATAAACAACTCAAAGTAAGCTACAAATATAACACTTGGTAAGACCATAGGAACACAAAGCTCGATAATAAGCAAACATCAATCAAACAGGTGACGAATGTAGATAGATTAATTGCATCACAAATAAGCAGTATAATAAAGAAGCATCAACCATACAATCAAATAGGCAAAATTCACTAGAGATTAAATGCATCAAACATAAGGACGATAAAAAAAAGCATCAATCATACAATTAAACAGGCAAACAAGAAGGGCAGATTGATTGCATCAAACAGTAGAAGGATAATTAGGAAGCATCAATCAAATGATTAAGCAGGCAAACGATGCAGACAGATTAATTGCATCAAACATAATAAAAATAATAAATAAGCATCTATCATACGATTAACAGGCAAACTTTAGATAGATAAACTGCATCAAACATTGGTAGACTAATTAGGAAGCATCAATTAAACAATTTAGACAGATTAATTGCATCGAACATAAGCAGGATAATAAAGAAGCATCAAGCATTTAATTAAACAGGAAAACTATGTAGAGAGTAACTGCATCGAACTGCCGAAAACAATGATTTTGAGCGAATAATTGCCTGCGGCTTTAGGGCCATCTTTCTCATTGCGTTCCTTCTCGCCTTCAATCTTTACTCATGGCATCGAGGTTGCAGACCTTGACGGCGAAGTTGCGGCGAGGTTGGAGACGAGGTGGCAGATCTGGACGTACGCCGAGGTTGGTGACGAGGTGGCAGACCAGCGAGGTGGACAGAGGTGGTAGACCTGGACGGCGAGCACGACGACGCCGAGGTGGCAGATCTGGTGTAACAGCCCCAGCTCGATACTGAAAAATACGAAGAATTTTTCCACTTTTTGCATTCTTGTTTTGCATCATACCATCCATATGAAATTGCTACTTCTAACAATTCACTTTGAAACCAATTAAAATGGGGAAGCAAACTTCCCAAACATCCAAACCAATGCAATTGCTTAACTTGGACAAACAAATCATTCTTGGACTTCCTAATTGTTTAGGAAGTTCCAAGTTTACATTTTATAACCAATTCTCAAATAACAAATATTGCCAAATAAGAAAGGAATTTGAGAATTCAAGATTGGTTCAATTCAATTCTATTTTTGAAACCAAGTTAAACTTTCCAAAAAAACTCAAACTAAAATCATGGGGAGCTTCAATATTATTCTGAGAGCCTCCATGAATATTTTCACTATTTTTGGAATTGTTTAAGTGCTCCCAATAATTACATTTTGGAGTTTATCAAAAATGCCCTTAATTAAACCCTATGAACAAATATGGTGCAAAACATTTTATTTTTCCACACCAATTTTTGTGCAGTTTCTAAAGGTCAAGGGCAGGCCACATAAATTTTTGCAATTTTTTTATAAAATATTTAAGTGCCCCTTTTAAATCAGGAAAGGTGCTTCTCGACCTATTTGTAAATACTTTTAAATGTGCCAGGGGGGTCTCTGGAAATTCATCTTCTCCTCCACAGTGCCGGGAGGCACTGGCGCCATGACGCCAGCTCCTCCCGAGCCCATGCCGGCGTGCCCCTCCTCACTCGTGCCGCCGTGGCCATGGTGGTCCATCCCACGCGTTTCCCCACTCGCACCGCATCCATTCCCCCCTCTGCTCTCCCTCGTCTTGCCCTTTCTCCCCACCCGAGCTCCACTCCGGCCGCCGCCCCTCTCGAGCACGTCGTCGTCGCCTGGAGAGGTCCCGCTTAGATCGAAGGCTGTAGCGAGGTTCGCCGCGTCCTCCTCTCCCTTCCCGCGCAAGGAATCGGGCCGGGGTCACCTAAATCGGCGTCGGCATCCGCTTCTCCTCCCGCGCCGGCCGAACACGGTCGTGCATCCGCTCGTCGCCGTCAGCCCTCCCCGCCGTCGCCGACCACGCCTCCGAGCTCAGGGTGAGCTCCGCTTCCGTGTTCCCCTTTTCCCGTTTCCCCCGCTCCCTTTCTCGCCGTCGATCTGCCGCCGGTCACCGCGGTAGTCGCCGTTGCAGTGCCCCGGCCTGGGCACCGGCCTGTCCGGCCAGGAGGCCGACTGGCTCGGGCCAGTCCCCGGCCTGGACAACCGGTCTGGGCCGGCACGAGGCCGGCAGCTTCGGGCGCCCTCCTGGCCTGGGAGCCCAGCCTGGGCCGGCCAAAGGCCGGTGGCTTCGGGAGCCTGCCCGGCCTGCGGCCCAGCCTGCCCGGCACAAGGCCGGCCTGTCTGGCTGTTTACATTTTTTCTTCCTTTTGGAGCTAAAAAAATTAATAAAATTATTTGATATCTTTTTAAATAATGCTCCAAATTTGACAAATCAAATATCAAATTGTTCAGAAAAACCATCTCTACATGTTAGAACACTTGTAATGGTCTTTTGAATTTGTAATATTGTTGTTATTTAAGAATTCCTAAAATGGCTTAAATAATACAAAAATTGGGAAAGTCATAACTTGTTAAATAATTAACCAAAAATTGTGAATAAAATATCAATGTGATCAACACTTCAAATGCTATCAAACCATGCAATTACCAAATCATGATCACAAATATTTATTCGATGTTATCCTTTAAATGATTAAACGAATTAAATTCAAATCATCGTTTAATTCACTATTTAATCTCCGATAATTGGAAATTCACAAATGAGGTACCAAAATGATCAGAAGAACAAAACCTACTTAATTATGTCATGTTCATGCATATTTAAGCCACATCTTTTGTAAGGTAATAATTTATAAATAATGTGGTCACTAAGATAAATATGGGGTTGTTTCCAAATAATTGCACTAATTATTTGGAACTCCATTTAATTCTAACAAATTAAATGATGATATCGTTTCATAAGACTTGTCATGTCATCATGTGTTTGTGCATTGCACTTTGTCTTCGTGTTATTTATTTGTTCCTTTGTTATTATTTTGGGTATCGATAGATTCCGGAGTCGAGGTTAACCCTACCTACCCCAACGAGCCGTACTAAATGCCCCGACAGCAAGGCAAGAGATAACCTAACCTTCTTGGAATCTAGCATCCTATTGCTTTATAAACTTATTTGATCCACCAAAATATTGCATGCGATTCTAATGACAATTTTGGTCAATGCTAGAGTCTCCTATGTATGCATGTTTTCCCCCTGAACCATCACATGCTTCCCTTCCTATGAAACCTAGGTTAGATGTGTTGGCCCGAGACAAAGATATACTTGTTGTATATATATATGCTTAGTGATGCTTAGCCATGCTTAGTCAAATGCTTTATGTCCATTGATTAAATTCCATAATTGTTGAAGTTGATGGAATGTTTCGGACACGGTGGTGAAGTGCGGTACTTAATTAAATTGCTAAAGATTCTATTTCTTTCTCTCTACACTATGTACTGACTTTTCCGAAGGTTTGGATGAGTTGCCATCGGGGATGGTGTTTTGTCTTATTCTTGCCCCTAGGTGCGAGTTCCTGTCTTCGGACTCAAGGTTTGAGCGTGCTGCCATTGGTGGGGGTATGGGCTCCTTACTAACTGAATAACTTGTGCGGGCGTATCCAAGGATCCTCTAGGTTGCTACTTCCATTTGCGCATGGGTGTGTGAGCGGAAAAAGAAACGATGAGGATGGTGGTGTTTAGGACGTGGCGATGGGCAGGGGCTGAAATAAGCTGGGTAAACTTGTCCTGTCGCCACAGATGACTCTTGGATAGTCTCTGTAGCGCCCCGACCCCAGAACTATACAATGAAGCTTTGTGCAACCGGTCATGCTACGCAATCGAAGGTTACTGGGTTTACCAATCCCAGGCCAAAACCTTTGGCAGGCATGCTCGGAATGGATCATCGGCACGCAACACTTCGATCATGCCATAAGCTCAGACATAGCTATCATGTATAGTAGAGAGATCAAGACTTGTGGAACAACTGGGACATCACAGACTCTACGAGACAAAGATTCATATAGCAACTCATATATGAGAAAGATACAAATTTTACACACAAAAGGTCACAGACCCAACAATTCATCATGCGGAAGCGAAGTAGTGTTGTCTAACAACAAGATCCAAAATATGGCCTAAGAGGCCTACAGATAAAAAATCCCAGCCAGCTTGTTCCACGGTCCCAAGATGCCACCTGGGAACCCCGGACTACTAGTCGATGTCCACGAAGAAACCACCTAGCTGCTCGGTGTCATCCTCCACTAAAACAAGATATAAAGGCAGCAAAGAGAGACTGAGTACGACATACTCGCAAGTTTAGTAGGGCGATATAGGCCCAATGCTGACGGAGTCTCGAATGCTATATAATGTAGCTAATTTGCATAAAGCTAGCTTTCCTTTATAAAAGACATAAGAGACACAATGGTATCGTCTAATCAAAAAGTTTTTTTCAAAAAGGGGATAAGATAGTAACTTTTCCTCTTCGGTTCTCATCGAACCAATTTGTATCCAGAAACCTCTCATCTCCACCAAAGGCACTCCCTCGAATCACCCTCGAGGAAATGAACCCTTTTAAACACAAGTTGAGTGCAACCTTTAGCTGCCAAATTTTAATTCATTAGGTTATACTTTTCTATGAGCTAATCCGCCTTTCCCAAGATTTGTCCATAACCGCGGACACGGCTTTTCGAAAAGATTTACCCTGCAGGGGTGTACTAATTTACCCACCGGTACCGTCCAACCCCTTACCTGATCATTTAGCTCTCTTCCTTGGAAAGCCGGCAGGGCGGGCGAGGTTAAACCTTTACAATGTGTGAGACTATCCAAGGGTCCTCGTGGGGACAGGACAAGTTTACCCAGCCTATTTCAGCCCCTGCCCCCATCACCACATCCTAAACACCACCATCCTCATATTTTCCTTTTTCCACCCACACACTCACACGCAAATGGAAATAGCAAACTAGAGGACCCTTGGATACGCCCGCACACATTATTTGGTTAAAGGGGATTCCATATGTCCCCACCGTTGGAAGCACGCTCGGTTCTTGGTTCTAGCTAAAAGCACTCTCAGCCTATGCGGCAAGAATGAGGCAAATCACCATCCCCGATGGCAACTCATCCAAGCCTTTAAGCAAATTAATTAAGTACCACACACATCCTCCACATTGTCCGAACACTCCATCAATTGCATAATCATGGAAATAAATAACGGACAGCTAAGCATGGCTAAGCATTGCTAAGCGTATAAAAACAGCAATTATATCATTGTTTCAGGCCAACACATCAAACCTAGATTTCATCGGAAGGGAAACATGTGATGGTTCAGGGGGAAAACATGCATACATAGGAGACCCTAGCATTGACCAAAATTGTCATTTGGAATCGCATGCAATATTATGGTGGATAAAATAAGTTTATAAAACAATAGGATTCTAGATGCCAAGAAGGTTAGGTTATCTCTTGCCTTGCTGCCGGGGCGTGTAGTACGGCTCGTCGGGGTAGGTAGAGAGACCCTCGACTCCGGAATCTATCGATACCCAAATAATACAAAAGAACAAATAAATCACATGAAGACAAGGTGCAATGCACAATCACATGATGACATGAAAAGTTTATGCTTAGATGTCATCATATAATTTAAATAGCGATATTAAATAGAGTGCCAAATAATTAGTGCAATTATTTAGAAACAACCCCATATTTAGCTTAATGGCCACATTGTTTATAAATTATTACATTATTGAAGAAGTGGCTTAAATATGCATGAACATGACGTGATTGGATAGGTTTTGTTCTTGTGATCGTTTTGGTACCTTATTTGTAATTTTCCGAGTTTCGAAGAATAAATAGCGAATTAAATAAGTAATTGAATTTAATTCTTTTAATCAAATTAAGAATAACTTCAAATAAATATTTGTGATCATGATGTGATTTTAGCATGGTTTGATAGCGTTTGAAGTGCTGATCACATTGATATTTTATTCAGAATTTTTGGTTAAATATTTATCGAATTATGATTTTCCCAAATTAGGTATCATTTATACCATTTTAGGAATTCCTAAATAAACAACAAGAATATAATTTCAAGGAATGTTACATTGATTCCATGTTGTAGATTTTGTTTTCCTGAGCAAATTGATATTTGATTTGCCAAATTTGAAGCATTATTTAAAAAGATATGAATTATTTAAATCTGCTTTTATTTTCCAAAAAGGAAAATCAAATTAGCCAGACAGGCCGGCCTTGTGTCGGCCAGGCCGGGCTCAAGGCCGGGGGGCAACCCGAAGAGGCCAGCCTTGTGGCCGGCCCAGGCTGGGGGCGAGGCCGGGAGTGTGGCCGAAACGGCCGGCCTCGTGCCGACCCAAGCTGAGCCCAGGCCGGGTGTCCAAGCCGGGCACTGGCCCGAGCTAACCGGACTCGTGACCGGTCAGGCCGGAGCCCAGGCCGGACTCACGGGAAAGGCGACGCCGGCGGTGTCCGGCGGCGATCTACGACGAGAGAGGGGAAGGGGCGCGGGAGAGGGCTGGGAAGGACGCGGGCCTCACCAGGAACAAGCGGGCGTGGTTGGGGTGGCCGGAGAGGGGAGAATGGCGGCGAATTCGACTCGGCGGAGAGCGGACGGTGCGGGAGGTGTCGAGGACGGATTCGTAGGAACCGAGCTACCCCGGCACGATTCCTTGCTCCAGGAGGGGGAAGAGGACGAGGTGAAGCTCCCTGTCCGCTTCGATCTAAACGGGGAGCACCGGAACGATGGCGGCGAGCTCGACAAGCGCAACGGACACAGAGGAGCTCGAGAGGGCAAGAGAGAGAGGCGGGGAAGCAGACAAGTGGGGAAATGGGGTGAGGAGCAGGTGGGGGTCCTTGTGCTCTTGTCCACCGGGGCGGCACGGCCACGAGGGAGTGGGGCGGCGTCATGGGCGCGGAGGAGGTGGCGGCATGGCGCCAGTGGCCATGGCCGCCACTGTGCGGGAAAAGATATTTTTGCAAAACCCCCCTTGCCTCAATTTTCCGAATTTGGAACATGGTCCAACAGCAATTTTTTGAATTTAATTGAGGCCCTAAAGCATTTTATAAAATTCATAAAAAATTCATGTGGGCTCTCAACACCATCTAGAACCCCCAAAAAAATTGGTGCCCCAGAACAAAATGTTTTGACCCACATTGTTTCATAGGTTTTAATTAAGGTAAATTTTGATAATTACAAAAATGTATTTATTTGGAGCACTTAAACCATTCCAAAAATAATGAAATATTCATGAAGGCTCTCACAGTAATATTGAAGCTCTCCATGATTTTATTTTGAATTTTTGGAATGTTTAACTTGGTTTCAAAAATAGAATTTGAATTAATTAGATTTTGAATTCTCAAGTTTATTTCTTATTTGGCAAAACTTGGATTTTTGAGAATTGGTTCTATCATGTCAATTGGAACTTCCTGACAATTTGGAAGTCCAAGAACACATTGGTTGACAAGTTAAGCATTTGGATTTGGTGTGAAATCTTGAGAAGGTTTGCTTCCACATTGTAATTGGTTTCAAAGTGAAATTGTTAGACATAGCAATTTCATATGGATGCCATGATGCAAACAAAGATGCAAAAGTGGTTAAATTCTTCGTATTTTTCATTTCAAAGCTGGGGCTGTTACAGTCTCATGCGAGGTAAAAGTTTAACCGCGCCCACTCGCCGGCCTTCCCCGGAAGAGGGCCAATCAGGTGAGCCGGACGGTACCAATGGGTAAATTAGTACACCCCTGCAGGGTTAATCTTTTGGAAAAGCCGTGTCCACGGTTATGGACGCCTTGGGAATGGATTTACGGGATCATAAATAACTTTAACCTAATTAAAATTTGGCAGCTAGAGGTTGCAATTACAACGTGTGATAAAAGGTTCATTTCCTCGAGGGTGATTCGAGGGAGTGCCTTGGTGGAAATGAGAGGTGGATTCTTGATACTATTTGGTTCGATGAGAACCGAAGGAAAAAGTTACTGTCTTATCCCTTTTTCAGAAAATATTCTGAGTAGTCGATGCCATGGGTCTTTTACATCTTTTAAAAAGAAAATCTAGCTGTATGCAAAATAGCTACTATACAGCTTTAGAGCCTCCGTCATCATTGGGCCTATATCGCCCTACTAAACTTGCGAGTACGTCGTACTCAGTCTCTCTTTGCTGCTTTTATTACTTGTTTCAGAGGAGGACGACACCGAGCACCCAGACGGGTTCTTCGTGGACATCGACGAGTAGTTCGGGGTTCCCAGGTGGCAGCTTGGGACGTTGGAACAAGCTGGCTGGGTTTATGCTTATGTGTAGGCCTCTTAGGCCATATATTTGGATCTTGTTGTATTAGACAACTACCTCGCTTCCGCATGATGTACTGTTGGGTCGGTGACCCCTTTTGTATGTAATTTGTAACTTTCTCATATATGAGTTGCTATATGATCTCTTTGTGTCGTAGAGTCTGTGAGTGCCAGTTGTTCCGCAGTCTTGATCTCTTTATTATGGATGATAGCTATGTCTGAGCTTATGGCATGATCGAAGTGTTGCGTGCCGATGATCCATTTCGAGCACGCCTGCCAAAGGTTTTGGCCTGGGATTGGTAAACCCAGTAACCTTCGATTGTGTAGCATGAACGGTTGCACAAAGCTTCATTGCATAGTTCTGGGGTCGGGGCGCTACAAGTTGGTATCAGAGCAGGACTGCCTGTAGGAAACCCTTTCTATTGGTCGATGTCGAGTCTAGTTTGAAAATTATTTATAACCTAAAAATGAGTTGTGAAAACCTTCTTAGGATTATTTTTACTGCTCATCGAACTCGCTCTACTATGATCTCTTATCTCTATTTGTTTTAAGCTTGGTGTCGAAGTTTAGGTTCTCGGGGTTGGGTTCTACCATCTAGAGTTTGTCTCGAGTCAGTTATTTCCGTTGGCTATCGCCGCGATGATGTGATGTCACCCGAGGTTGACTAAATCTGTTTTGTGCTAATGCCATCTTATATCTCTATATCTGGAAGGATTCTAATGATCTATCCAAACTGTTCGAAGTAGGTTACTAACTATGTCATTGTTCCAAATCTTCAGAATGGCTCCTGCCCGTCGTGGTAACCCCGGTGATCCTGATGCACCGCCGCCACCCTCAATGGCGGAGGTCCTGATGGCCATCGAGGAGAACCGGCTGCGAAATGAGCGTTTGCTCGAGCAGTTGGTTCAACAAGGGCTAGGAGGAACAACGACTTCAACACTCTCACCGAGTTCTTGTGGTCCCAACCTCCCACATTCTCTGAAGCTAAAGAGCCGCTTGATGCGGATGATTGGCTGAGAGCCCTCAAGCGCAAGTTCGCGGCCTTGCATGTTCCGATGGCGGAACAAGTCAACTTTGCCACCTACCTGATGAATGGAGCCGCCGGCTCCTGGTGGGAGAGCCATGTGTCAATGTTCAATGCTGGCCATGTCTTCACCTGGGCGGAGTTCCGCACCGCTTTCCGTGCGGCGTATATCCCCAAGCCTGTCATGGACCTCAAGAGGAGGGAGTTCCTGGATTTGACCCAGGGACGCATGGACATCCAATCCTATGGGTGTGAGTTCAACTACCTCTCCCGTTACGTCCCTTGGGACGTGACCAACGATGAGGACAAGCAGTACCTCTTCCGCAAGGGGCTCGCACTGCGGCTCCGATATGAGCTCCTACCCTTCAAGTTCCAGTCCTACCAGGAACTTTACAACCAGGCTCTCACTATGGAGCATGGTAGGAAGGAGCTGGAGGCTTGCAAGAGGCCAACTCCAGCTAACAACCAGAGCTCCTCTTCTTCTGAGGGCAAGAAGCGCAGGGTCTTTGTGCCCTTCAGCGCTGTGCCTCGTGCACCCTTCGCGCCAAGGCCTTCAGGGTACAGACCACCTCCGCCTCGCCTAGCTACCTCGACCTTGGGTGCGGCTGGAAGTGGCTTCCGCCCTCAGCTGCCTCCACCACCACCGAGGCCCACTTGCTTTAGCTGTGGCCAGCCGGGACACTACTCCAGGGAGTGTCCCCAAAAGGCACCGGCTACCGCAGCACCTGCACCGGCTCCCTCTACACCAGCCGCCAAGGCCATGACCGTCAGCCGTGGCCGCCTGAACCACGTCTCGGCTGAAGGAGTCGAAGAGGACCCCGAAGTTCTCATGGGTACACTTCGAATCAATGATTACCCAGCTATAGTCTTGTTATTGATTCTAGAGGATCGCATTCTTTCATATCCATAGCTTTTGCACACAACCATCAAATACCGTTTGCAAACATGGAATCCCCGTTAGTGGTCAAAACACCAGGCTCTAGTTGGCACACTAAATGGATGGGAAAAGACTTGCTACCCCCATGGGTAGCTACACACCCTAAGTTTGACCGAAACGTATATGCAACGGTAAAATGAGATTACTCAAGTAGACAAGGGGGATGTCACTAGTAGAGTTGATAGAATTATTAAAAAGTATTTTGAAATTTTTTCAATTTTTTTTCCATCCGCTGTGATTTTTTTAGTAAAGTTTGACCCAAAAGTCAACAAAAAAGTCAACTATGAAAAAAAGCTAAAAATGACGACCAAAAAATATTTTTTTGAAAATTCCGAAACCAGTTTTGTACACCAAATATTTGTGTTTTACTAGGAAAACAAGCTAAAACGGATACATACGGCTTGCATCTCCGTATAACGCATGGGTGTGTAGCTACCCATGCGGGTAGCAAATTGTCTCTCCTAAATGGATTGCTCCGGAAGTCTAGATTACCATAGGCTATTGGTCCTTTCCATTCCAGCTGATAGCACTGTAGTCAGATGGGCTAGATGTAATTCTGGATATGGATTGGGTAGTCAAATATCAGGCCAACCTGGACTGTGCTGCCAAGTCTGTCACCGTGATCCACCCAACCGTCGGGCTGGTGAGTTATTGGTCACCTTCGTCCGCAACTCCATCCGCAGCCACTCCTCTCTCGCCGGAGATCAGCCTATGTTTCCTGGAAGGAACCACACCACCTGAAATGCATGAGGTTGTCGTGGTGTGTGATTTTCCCGATGTCTTCCCGGAGGAATTGCCTGGCATGCCACCTGATCGCAGCGTGGAATTTGTCATTGAATTGGTTCCGGGAACCGCCCCAATTTCCAAAAGGCCCTACCGCATACCAGCGGAAGAGCTAACTGAATTGAAGAAGCAACTTGATGAGCTGCTGGAAAAAGAATTCATCCGTCCGAGT
Source organism: Puccinellia tenuiflora (assembly GCA_012064385.1). Taxonomy (NCBI): domain Eukaryota; kingdom Viridiplantae; phylum Streptophyta; class Magnoliopsida; order Poales; family Poaceae; genus Puccinellia; species Puccinellia tenuiflora. Next base: position 253,875 of record QRDG01000179.1, on the reverse strand, counting down.
AGCTCGCCATGGGGCTGCCCGGTCATCTTTGTCAAGAAGAGGGATACCAATGTTCCTCGGCTGGTTGTTGATTACCGCCCTTTAAATGCGGTGACCATCAAGAACAAATATCCTATTCCCCGAATAACTAACCTATTCAATCAGCTAGCTGGTGCAACGGTATTTTCCAAGATGGATCTGAGGTCAGGCTATCATCAGATCAAAATCAGAAAGGAGGATATTCTGAAAACGGCTTTCACTACCCGTTATGGGTTATATGAGTACACCGTCATGTCCTTCGGCCTCACAAATGCTCCGGCCACATTCATGAGGCTGATGAACTCCATCTTCCATGAGTACCTCGACAAGTTCGTCATAATTTACATTGATGACATCCTTGTCTACTCCAAAACCGAGGAAGAACATGCTGAGCATCTTCGGCTAGTTCTGACCAAGCTTCGAGATCAGCACCTCTATGCCAAGTTCTCCAAGTGTGAGTTTTGGCTAAAGGAGCTCATTTTTCTTGGTCACCTGGTGTCAGCTGTTGGAGTAGCAGTGATACCTGACAAGATTCAGGCAATCCTGGATTGGCCAACTCCCAAGTCCGTCAAGGATATCCGCAGCTTCCTCGGGTTGGCGGGTTATTACTGCCGATTCATCGAGGGCTTTTCCAAGATAGCCAAGGCACTGACTGACCTCCTCAAGAAAAACAAACAATTTGTGTGGTCAGACAAAGCTGAAGAGAGCTTGCAAACTCTCAAGGTCAAGCTCACTACCACCCCGGTGCTTGTCCTTCCTGACACCGACAAAGACTTTGTCGTCTATTGTGATGCATCACTCCAAGGCTTGGGATGTGTTTTGATGCAAGAAGGCCACGTGGTAGCCTATGCTTCTCGTCAACTCAAACCACATGAGCAAAATTATCCGACTCATGATCTAGAGCTTGCTGCCGTGGTTCATGCTCTGAAGCAATGGAGGCCCTACCTGTTGGGCAACCGTTGTGAAATCTTGTCAGATCATCAAAGTCTGAAATATCTCTTCACCCAGCTGGATCTGAATCTGAGACAGAGAAGATGGTTGGAATTGATCAAAGATTATGATGTGACCCTCAACTATCAGCCCGGCAAGGCCAATGTCGTGGCAGATTCTCTGAGCCGCAAGGCCTATTGCAACTCCTTGATGGTTGAAAAGGCCCAACCTGCCCTCCATGAGGAGTTTGCCCGTTTGAATCTGGAAATTGTTCCTTCCGGTTTTCTGGCAAACTTAGAAATCCAATCCACTCTTGAGGATGAAATCAAGGCCGCCCAGCAACTTGATAATGAAATCCTCGAAATCAAAGAGAAAATAGCAAATGGGAAGGCCAACTGTTTTTCTGTTGATGACAATGGTGTTGTCTACTTCGGTGACCATCTAGTGGTGCCCAAGAGTGGGAACACAAAAGAGTTGATCCTCTCAGAAGCTCATGAGTCACCCATCTCAATTCATCCAGGTAGTACCAAAATGTACCAAGATCTTCGCCGTCAATTCTGGTGGTCTTGCATGAAGCGCGAGATCGCCGAGTATGTTGCTGAATGCGACGTCTGTCGCCGGGTGAAAGATGAACATCAAAGGCCAGCTGGTACCCTTCACCCCATAGCCATTCCTAAGTGGAAGTGGGATGAAATAGGCATGGATTTCATCACCGGTTTCCCAAGGTCACAAAAGGGCAATAATGCCATCTGGGTCATCATCGACCGCCTATCCAAGGTAGCCCATTTCCATCCAGTTCGCGAGGACATAAATGCAAAGCAATTGGCTGAGTTGTATGTTGCCCGCATTGTTCCTCTCCATGGTGTTCCGCTGAGGATCATCTCAGACCGTGGGAGCCTATTCGTATCCAGATTTTGGCAGAGTTTCCAAAATACCATGGGAACCCGCCTAAACTTTAGCACAACCTATCATCCTCAAACTGACGGTTAAACTGAAAGGGTGAACCATGTTCTTGAGGACATGCTTCGGGCATGTGTCATCTCCTTCGGTAAGGTTTGGGAAAAATATCTCCCCTCGCCGAGTTCTCCTACAACAACAGCTACCATGCCAGTTTGCAAATGGCTTCCTTTGAGGTTCTTTATGGGAAAAATTCCGAACTCCTCTAAATTGGTATGAAACCGGAGAGAGGCAACTCTTCGGTCCTGATGTAATCATGAGGCCAAGGAGAAAGTCCGTATCATTCGGGATAATCTCAAGGCTGCTCAATCCCGGCAGAAAAGCTACTATGACAAGCATCATCAACATGTTCACTACGAAATTGGTGATAAAGCCTACCTTTGAGTCTCTCCCCTCCGAGGCGTTCGTCGCTTCGGGATCAAGGGAAAATTAGCACCTCGCTATGTTGGCCCTTTCACCATCCTAGCCAAGCGAGGAGATCTCTTCTATCAACTCGAGCTACCCTCAAACTTCCTGGATGTGCACGATGTGTTCCATGTGTCTCAACTCCGTCGTTGCTTCAAAGATCCAATCCGTGGGGTAGATCATGAGGTGTTGGACATCTAGGAGGATTTGACTTACCACGAGCATCCGATCCGCATCTTGGATGAAGCGGAAAGGAAAACCCGCAACAAGACCATCAAGTTCCTCAAAATTCAATGGTCTAACCATTCCGAAGAAGAAGCCACTTGGGAGCGAGAAACTAGCCTTCGTCAGGAATATCCCACCTTCTTCACTCAAGCCTAGAATCTCATGACGAGATTCCTGTAAGGGGGGTAGAATTGTAACAGCCCCAGCTCGATACTGAAAAATACGAAGTATTTTTCCACTTTTTGCATTCTTGTTTTGCATCATAGCATCCATATGAAATTGCTACTTCTAACAATTCACTTTGAAACCAATTAAAATGGGGAAGCAAACTTCCCAAACATCCAAACCAATGCAATTTCTTAACTTGGACAAACAAATCATTCTTGGACTTCCAAATTGTTTAGGAAGTTCCAAGTTTACATTTTATATCCAATTCTCAAATTCCAAATATTGCCAAATAAGAAATGAATTTGAGAATTCAAAATTGGTTCAATTCAATTCTATTTTTGAAACTAAGTTAAACTTTCCAAAAATTCAAACTAAAATCATGGGGAGATTCAATATTATTCTGAGAGCCTCCATGAATAGTTTCACTATTTTTGGAATTGTTTAAGTGCTCCCAATAATTACATTTTGGAGTTTATCAAAAATGCCCTTAATTAAACCCTATGAAGAAATATGGTGCAAAACATTTTATTTTGCCACACCAATTTTTGTGGAGTTTCTAAATGTCAAGGGTAGGCCACATAAATTTTTGCAAATTTTTTTAAAAAATATTTAAGTGCCCCTTTTAAATCAGGAAAGGTGCTTCTGGACCTATTTGTAAATACTTTTAAATGTGCCAGGGGGTCTCTGGAAATTCATCATGTCCTCCACAGTGCCGGGAGGCACTGGCGCCATGCCGCCAGCTCCTCCCGAGCCCATGCTGGCGTGCCCCTCCTCACTCGTGCCGCCGTGGCCATGGTGGTCCACCCCACGCGATTCCCCACTCGCACTGCATCCATTCGCCCCTCTGCTCCCCTCGTCTCGCCCTTTCTCCCCACCCGAGCTCCACTCCGGCCGCCGCCCCTGTCGAGCATGTCACCGTCTCCTGGAGAGGTCCCGCTTAGATCGAAGGCTGCAGTGAGGTTCGCCGCGTCCTCCTCTCCCTTCCCGCGCAAGGAATCGGACCGGGTTCGCCTAAATTGGCGTCGGCATCCGCTTCTCCTCCTGCGCCGGCCGAACACGGCCGAGCATCCACTCGTCGCCGTCAGCCCTCCCCGCCATCGCCGACCATGCCTCCGAGCTCAGGGTGAGCCCCGCTTTCGTTTTCCCCCTTTCCCCGTTTCCCCCGCTCCCTCTCTCGGCGTCGATCTGCCGCCGGTCACCACAGTAGTCGCCGTTGCAGTGCCCCGGCCTGGGCACCGGCCTGTCCGGCCAGGAGGCCGGCTGGCTCGGGCCAGTGCCCGGCTGGCTCGGGCCAGTGCCCGGCCTGGACATCCAGTCTGGGCCGGCACGAGGCCGGCAGCTTCGGGCGCCCTCCCGGCCTGGGAGCCCAACCTGGGCCGGCCAAAGGCCGGTGGCTTCGGGAGCCTGCCCAGCCCGCGGCCCGGCCTGGCCGGTACTAGGCCGGCCTATCTGGCTGTTTACATTTTTCTTTTCTTTTTGGAGCTAAAAAATTAATAAATAATTGATATCTTTTAAATAATGCTCCAAATTTGACAAATCAAATATCAAATTGTTCAAAAAAACCATCTCTACATGTTAGAACACTTGTAATGGTCTTTTGAATTTGTAATATTGTTGTTATTTAAGAATCTTATATTTACTAATTGGAGGCACCATAGGAGGCTCCACGTTAATTCTGGAGTTTAGCAAATTTCATCCATTAGATTAAACTATGATTAATCTTCAACCGTAGGATTAACCGAGAGGTTCCACGCCTCATCTCCCTTCGCCTGCCGTAACCCTCCTGCCCCGTAACCCTCCCGCGCCACCTCCGCGCGGCGGCGGGAGGGCTTCCCCTCCTTCCCCAGCGACCCCCACCGCTTCCTCCTCATCCCTCGCCGCCGCCAAGGGGCGCGACTGGGTGCTGCCCAGTTGTTGTCGGCGGCGGTGGGGCATCTTCTCTCCCTTCCTCCCATGGGAACCGGCGCGGATGGTTTCTATGGGCCGGGGTGTGGCGCGCTCGTCGGCGTCACGGCGCTGCTGCCTCTTGATGGCGGTGCGGCGGCTGGTGTGAAGATCTCCTCCAGGCAGATCGGCCTCACGGTGGTGACCTCTTCCTTCAGATCCCGGCCTTTGGTTGGTTGATCTTGGAGGTGAGGACGGCGGCCGGTGCAAGCCGGGCTCAGGCCGGCGATTGCGACACCCGCGGGTGTCGTCACCTTGACGAAGGAGTCGTCGCCGCCACTCACCTACCTCTTGCACTGTGTCCCAGGGGAAACCCTAGATCTGGTTTTTCCAGATCGGATGATGGCGGCACCTTCGGTGTCGTGTACCCCCTTGGGGGCATCGTTTTTGGAACACTGGCTGTCTGGAGAGGGTCTATTGGTGGTGCGGTGTTTCATCTACCACGTTGACGGCGGCGAGTCTCGGCGGCATGGCGCCGCGGGGGTCTCGGCGACGAGCGTATGACGATGGACTCGCGCAGGATGGTGGGGCTGTCTGGCATCGTGGCGATGCCGATGGCAGGCCTTGCAAGGTCTTCACGTTGATCGCTCCTGAAGATGGGTTGGTGGAAGATGGTGGCAGCGACTTCTTTTGTGCGTATTGGCGTGCACTGAGGATCGACTGGATCAGTTTGTGCTTCCGGCGCGCTGTTGGGCGGCCTTGAAGCCTCCGGTTTTAGATGTTGTGCGTAGGTGCGTTAGGTCAGCGCGTTGGCTCTGATTGGTCCACCCCCTCATCAAGCTTGTAGGTGTAGCGATTTTCGCCTGGACGGTGGATCTTCTGGTTGATCGATGTAATTCTTTGTAAAGCCTAGTGCTTTCTGTTTTTCCATTTTAATAAAACTCGGCTGTATGTATCCTTTGGATGCAGAGGCTGGGGGCACACCCTCCATTTCGAAAAAAAAATCTCCCTTCGCCTCCTCATCGATCGTGAGTTCGATTCTCTCTGCATGTGCCGGCGCTCGACTGCTATTTTCTTCCTGATGCAAAAGCGTAAGGCGGGCTGGGAAAGCTCTCCCTTGGGAGATGGGATTACGTATCCAATGTTTTTTACTTTGATCCGAACAAAACGAGATCGAGAAGCAATGGCGACCAGCATCACGGATTTGTCAGGCCCTGCCTCCACCTACCTTTTTGAAAACTATACAGGAAGAAATTGCAACGTGGGGCCATCAGCCATGCATCGCTGATGTCAAATAGCTAGATTAGTTACGTTTCTTTCAAAATTTGAAGCTTCTTTGCAGGGCTATGCATCGATCTTTCAGGCAGGCAAATAAGCAAAGGGAGCACTTCATACTAGCGTGCGCTTCATGTTTATCAGGTGCTAATGTCAGATCTGAATTAATTTGTTTTCCGGCATTCTTATAATCCTCAATATTTGAGTTGTGCCACACGTCAGATCTAAATCCATTTGTTGCTCATGCCTGCCGAGTTTTTTTTTTCTCGATTACGAACCAGCTGCTATCAATGCATAGATATAATGTGTGCTGAATTCATTAGTACTTCCAGTTCAAGCAGTTTTTTTCTTATACATCTGCTTATACACACTTGCAATATAGTATATTAGGATACATATTCCATGTACCACTTAATATGCATCGGTATTTTCGTTGGAAGAAACTGAATTCAGTATTGAACTATGTGGCAGACAAACAAAATTAGTGCAAAATTTTCTAGCACAGTTACGGATAGAAGAGAATACCAGTACATGTGGACGCCCTGGACTAGCTGCATGCACGAGGCAAAACTAAAATACACTAAGCTCGAATTTATCTGTCATCGCTTTGTTTAATCAATCAGGCCTATTAAAAAAACTTTGGTGATTAATTTATTGCCACGAATTCTGAATTTCATGTACGTGTCTGCGCAGGAGTGGTCACCAGTTGATATGATAATCAGTTTGGCATAAAAGTTAATCCATCTCAGGATGACAAATAAGTTAGTACATAGAAATTTTGGATTAGGCGGTGACCACTGTGAATTAGGGGCGTGCTTGCAAATTAATATAACTAAATGCCTTCGAATAAAAATAACAAACCAATATGACAAGCTAATCACTATATGCTCTTGAAGTTAACATACGTTATTCAGTACAACTAGCTTGCCAAATTTAATCTTATTTGCACAAGATGTTACAACTAGCCTGCCAAAGTTAATCTTATTTGCACGATACCTAAAAGTAAGTTTTATTGGCTTTCAGATGACGCCTCATTTATTATATCTCCCTCTGTATCTATGAAACGGACAAAAGTTATCTAAAGCTAATTTGATTCATAGGTGAGGACGTAAGCAAGCATAGTACATAGTAAGTTAAAATTAGGGTTCATATTCATTTTGATTTTGTTTTACCTAGAGTACATAGTAGGTTAAAAATTGATGTCAACATCATAAACTTTTAGTCTTAAGTTATTGCAATAAACTTATATGGTATCGACATTTTCATAATTATTATTGTTGGTGCAAAATTCAAATTTATCAAACTTGGTCTAATCAAAGAAATATACTAAACTCTAAAAGAACATGTATAATAAATTATAAATATTTTGCACAAAGCCCGTGCGGATGCACGGGTACATAATGAAACCCCGCGCACTTGGTCAATGATGTTGGGCTGGGCTTTATAAAGTTCCATCTCATTTTTTTAATTATTATGTGGTTTGCTTTGATATTTACATTGTATTGTTCTTTGACAAATATGATGCACATGTTGCAGTTGAAGCAAATAACCAGAAAGGACAATAACTCTGTATTCCCTTATTGTCCACATCAGCACATTTTTTGTCCGCCGAGGTCAGCTCTTCAATGCAATTAATATTTAATGTATGCAGAGACCTCTCACTATTTTTAACGATATTGGTGCCCACAAAGCCTGCCTTAGTGCATACATCAGATGCCATATCAATCATTCATATTAATATCTAAATTACCATATTATTCTATATGAAACCATTTGCACGCATTTAAATTGTCAACTAGAAGAGAATTCTTAAAGTTTTAACTATTATCTTTGATTTGCAGCCCGTGCGGATGCACGGGTTGTCGACTAGTTCCTAAAATGGCTTAAATAATACCAAAATTGGGAAAGTCATAACTTGTTAAATAATTAACCAAAAATTGTGAATAAAATATCAATGTGATCAACACTTCAAATGCTATCAAACCATGCAATTACCAAATCACGATCACAAATATTTATTCGATGTTATCCTTTAAATGATTAAATGAATTAAATTCAAATAATCGCTTAATTCACTATTTAATCTCCGATGATTGGAAATTCACAAATGAGGTACCAAAATGATCGGAAGAACAAAACCTACTTAATTATGTCATTTTCATGCATATTTAAGCCACATCTTTTGTAAGGTAATAATTTATAAATAATGTGGTCACGAAGATAAATATGGGGTTGTTTCCAAATAATTGCACTAATTATTTGGAACTCCATTTAATTTGTTAGACAAATTAAATGATGATATCCTTGCATAAGACTTGTCATGTCATCATGTGTTTGTGCATTGCACTTTGTCTTTGTGTTATTTATTTGTTCATTTGTTATTATTTTGGGTATCGATAGATTCCGGAGTCGAGGTTAACCCTACCTACCCCGACGAGCCGTACTACACACCCCGGCAGCAAGGTAAGAGATAACCTAACCTTCTTGGCATCTAGCATCCTATTGCTTTATAAACTTATTTTATCCACCAAAATATTGCATGCGCTTCCAATGACAATTTTGGTCAATGCTAGATTCTCCTATGTATGCAAGTTTTTCCCCTGAACCATCACATGCTTCCCTTCCTATGAAACCTAGGTTAGATGTGTTGGCCCGAGACAAAGATATAATTGTTGTGTATATATATGATTAGTGATGCTTAGCCATGCTTAGTCAAATGCTTTATGTCCGTTGATTAAATTCCATAATTGTTAAAGTTGATGGAATGTTTCGGACATGGTGGTGAAGTGTGGTACTTAATTAAATTGCTAAGAAGGCTTGGATGAGTTGCCATCGGGGATGGTGTTTTGTCTCATTCTTGCCCCTAGGTGCGAGTTCCTGTCTTCGGACTCAAGGTTTGAGCGTGCTGCTATTGGTGGGGGTATGGGCTCCTTACTAACTGAATAACTTGTGCGGCCGTATCCAAGGGTCCTCTAGTTTGCTACTTCCATTTGCGTGTGGGTGTGTGAGCGGAAAAAGAAACGATGAGGATGGTGGTGTTTAGGACGTGCCGATGGGGGCAGGGGCTGAAATAGGCTGGGTAAACTTGTCCTGTCGCCACAGATGACTCTTGGATAGTCTCATGCGAGGTAAAGGTTTAACCGCGCCCACTCGCCGGCCTTCCCCAGAAGAGGGCCAATCAGGTGAGCCGGACGGTACCAATGGGTAAATTAGTACACCCCTGCAGGGTTAATCTTTTCGAAAAGCCGTGTCCACGGTTATGGATGCCTTGGGAATGGATTTACGGGATTATAAATAACTTTAACCTAATTAAAATTTGGCAGCTAGAGGTTGCAATTACAACGTGTGATAAAAGGTTCATTTCCTCGAGGGTGATTCGAGGGAGTGCCTTGGTGGAAATGATAGGTGGATTCTTGATACTATTTGGTTCTATGAGAACCGAAGGAAAAAGTTGCTCTCTTATCCCTTTTTCAGAAAAATATTCTGAGTAGTCGATGCCATGGGTCTTTTACATCTTTTAAAAAGAAAATCTAGCTTTATGCAAAATAGCTACTATACAGCTTTAGAGCCTCCGTCATCATTGGGCCTATATCGTCCTACTAAACTTGCGAGTACATCGTACTCAGTCTCTCTTTGCTGCCTTTATTACTTGTTTCAGAGGAGGACGACACCGAGCACCCAGGCGGGTTCTTCGTGGACATCGACGAGTAGTTCGGGGTTCCCAGGTAGCAGCTTGGCATGTTTGAACAAGCTGGCTGGGTTTATGCTTATGTGTAGGCCTCTTAGGCCATATATTTGGATCTTGTTGTATTAGACAACTACCTCGCTTCTGCATGATGTACTGTTGGGTCGGTGACCCCTTTTGTGTGTAATTTGTATCTTCCTCATATATGAGTTTCTATATGATCTCTTTGTGTCGTATAGTCTGTGATGTGCCAGTTGTTCCGCAGTCTTGATCTCTTTATTATGCATGATAGCTATGCCCGAGCTTATGGCATGATCGAAGTGTTGCGTGCCGATGATCCATTCCGAGCACGCCTGCCAAAGGTTTTGGCCTGGTATTGGTAAACCCAGTAACCTTCGATTGTGTAGCATGACCGGTTGCACAAAGCTTCATTGCATAGTTCTGGGGTCGGGGCGCTACATCTGGACGTACGGCGAGGTTGGTGACGAGGTGGTAGACCGGCGAGGTGGATAGAGGTGGCAGACCTGGACGGCGACCACGATGACGACGAGGTGGCAGATCTGGACGTCGACTTGGGCGGTGAGGTGGCAGATCTGGATGGCGACTTGGGCAGCGAGGTGGCAGAACTGGACGACGAGGTGGCAGACCTGGACGGCGATGATGGAGATCTGGAAGGCGAGCTATACGGCGAGGTGTAAGACCGGGAAGGCAAGCTGGACGGTGAAGGGGAATAGAGGAGGGGCTACGCTTTGGTTTCAAAAAGTAGATTCTTTCAGTGAGGGCCGAGGGGATAAGGAGGATTTCAGCACGATTACAAAGATACCCTCCACGCTAACGTTTTGACCGTGGTGTGCGGGAGGGATGACAAGTAAATTTCCCTGCACAAAATCTATTGGGCGGGCAATCCTGCCCTGAAATTTTCGGAGCCGGAACGAAATTTTGGTGGGTGGGCGGGAAATGTTTGGTGGCCGTCGTATGCATGATAGGTGGATTTAACAAATTGAAAATTTATGGAATTATATTTACAAAATGGACTTTGTGAACAAATCAACCTATAAAGTGTTGACCTGACAAATCGGGAAAGGGAAATAATGTGGAAGACATGGAGAACCAAAATCTAGCCCTACCCGTCACATGATTCTCTCTCTTTCGCTCGAAAAAGGGGGGTGTTATCGACTTAGAGCTCGAACCTCACCCTTCGGGCGAATCGGAGGGAATCTTGTGAAGATTTTTGGTTTCTCATGTTCATATATATGGCCTACCCAAACACAACCAAGCAAAAATGTCCACTGGTGCCCTTTCTACATCGGTCGAACGGACATACGGGAAGCTTGACCTTTTCCATGAGGGTTCGGGTTTCGCCGAAGCGGGGCTCTAGAGCATCGGAATCCCACAAAAACCTAGTTGGTGCAATACCATATGTATACAGGTGTGGTGTGAGGTTGAGAGGGCCGAGATCCTACTCCGGAGTGTGGGCGACTTCATCGGCATCACTTCCTCCCTAGTAAGTTTATCGACGTATTAGAGCTCGAAACACACCCTTCAGGCGAATCGGTGGGAATCTTGTGAAGATTTTTGGTTTCCCATGTTCATATATATGGCCTAACCTAACACAACCAAGAAAAAATGTCCACTGGTCCCCTTTCTACGTCGGTCGAACGGACAGGCCAGAAGTTTGACCTTTTCCACCAGGGTTCGGGTTTCGCCGAAGCGGGGCTCTGGAGCATAGGAATACCACAAAAACCTAGTTGGTGCAATACCATATGTATACAAGTGTGGTGTGAGGTTGAGAGGGCCGAGATCCTACTCCGGAGTGTGCGCGGCTTCATCGGCATCACTTCCTCCCTAGTGATGCATGTAAAATGCATACATGAAATTTGCATTATATTGCTTATATTTCAATCATATTTGCATCATATAAGGGTTATATCATTGTTTTCTATTGATTTTGGGAAGATTTCACAGTTTTCCTATTTTTCTGGAATTAACCCTGCACTGGCAGAAAACCCTATTTTCTATATTTTGATGTTTCAGGGACTCAAACGACGTCCAAATGGCCTGAAAATTTACGAGCATCAGTTTTTGGAAGGAACAAAGCGTAGGGGCGAAGGAAGCGAAAAAGTGGAAGACCGAAGGCCAAAAGAGGGGGGCCCACGCGGCCAAATTCCTTGCCACGTGGGGCCCACCAACTTGGCCCTCGTGGCTCCATTTTCGTCGATCTTTCTTCCAGAAGCTTCGTCCTAACCTAAAACCGACTATAAAAATAGTCCCCCGACGGTTTCCAGAGGGAGCGCCGCCGAAACACAGAAACCATGAAACAGAGACCTGAAGCTGCAGATTGGAGGGGGAACACTCCAGCGGGGCGCTGCCGGGGTGGTCTCCATCTCCCCCAACGACATCTCCACCGTCTCCATGATGAAGAGGGAGTAGTCTCCCTCGGGGCTGAGGGCTCATGCCGGTAGCTATGTGGTTTATCTTTCTCTCCCATGGTGTGATCTTTATGTGATCATGAGCTTTGTAATCTAGTTGAATCCATAGATGTTACTCTTCATTATCTTATGAATTATGCTACTCAAGTCGTTTTATTAATGTAATCTACAGAGTCACCTTTGTCCCATGGTGCGAAGTTGACAGTGTGCACACCGTGTGTGGCTCTTAGGCTATAGATTATAGGAATACTTATCATGAGTTATTATTTGTGTTGGATGTCTCTATGAAATTGTGGTGTTTGTCTAGTACTATCTAGGGCGCTCAAGTTGACAGTGTGGGGTTCCCTAGATGTGGAATGCGACTTTAAGGTGTGCTTTTATAGCCCTACGCAATGGATTGGTGTTCGTTATCCAACCGGAGGATAGTTCGGGGTAGCATAGTGAAGAGGAAATATTTATGTATTCAATTATATTATTATTGTTGAGAGTGTCCACTAGTGAAAGTATGATCCCTAGGCCTTATTTCCTATAAGAAACACACACTTGAGCTTGTCCTCTTGCTGCATAGAGGATTGGGCTTTCTCTCTTTGAGAGCTTCTACTTGCTACCATTTACCTTCAGCATTTTTACCAAAAATCCCAAAAACACTTGAATCTTTCATTGTTTTATTTACCATTCTTGTTAAGCAATACCTTCAGCTCATCGTGGGTTTGACAACCTTTTCTAATCGAAAGGGACTACAATTGATCTCCTGCACTTGGGAGTCATCACCTAGTAAGTTTATCGACTTATTAGAGCTCGAAACACACCCTTCGGGCGAATCGGTGGGAATCTCGTGAAGATTTTTGGTTTCCCATGTTCATATATATGGCTTACCCTAACACAACCAAGCAAAAGTGTCCATTGGTCCCCTTTCTATGTCGGTAGAACGGACAGACGGGAAGTTTGACCTTTTCCACCAGGGTTCGGGTTTCACCGAAGCGGGGCTCTGGAGCATCGGAATCACACAAAAACCTAGTTGGTGTAATAACATATGTATACAAGTGTGGTGTGAGGTTGAGAGGGCCGAGATCCTACTCCGGAGTGTGGGCGGCTTCATCAGCATTACTTCATCCCTAGTAAGTTTATCGACTTATTTGAGCTCGAAACACACTCTTCGGGCGAAGCGGTGGGAATCTTGTGAAGATTTTTGGTTTCCCATGTTCATATATATGGCCTACCCTAACACAACCAAGAAAAAATGTCAATTGGTCCCCTTTCTACGTCGGTCGAACGGACAGACGGAAAGTTTGACCTTTTCCACCAGGGTTCGAGTTTCACCGAAGCGGGGCTCTGGAGCATCGGAATCACACAAAAACCTAGTTGGTGCAATACCATATGTATACAAGTGTGGTGTGAGGTTGAGAGGGCCGAGATCCTACTCCGGAGTGTGGGCGGCTTCATCAGTATTACTTCATCCCTAGTAAGTTTATCGACTTATTTGAGCTCGAAACACACTCTCCGGGCGAAGCGGTGGGAATCTTGTGAAGATTTTTGGTTTCCCATGTTCATATATATGGCCTAGCCTAAAACAACCAAGAAAAAATGTCCACTGGTCCCCTTTCTATGTCGGTCGAACGGACAGGCGGGAAGTTTGACCTTTTCCACCAGGGTTCGAGTTTCACCGAAGTGGGGCTCTGGAGCATCGGAATCCCACAAAAACCTAGTTGGTGCAATACCATATGTATACAAGTGTGATGTGAGGTTGAGAGGGCCGAGATCCTACTCCGGAGTGTGGGCGGCTTCATCGGCATCACTTCCTCCCTAGTAAGTTTATCGACTTATTAGAGCTCGAAACACACCCTTCGGGCGAATCGGTGGGAATCTCGTGAAGATTTTTGGTTTCCCATGTTCATATATATGGCCTACCCTAACACAACCAAGCAAAAAATGTCCACTGGTCCCTGTCGGATTTGTGGGTTCCAATGGACCTTTGTTCTTCCACGGTGTTGAAAGCTAGCCTACCGACGAGATCTCTGCGAGGGTCGGAGCGAGCACGACAAGAACACACGCGAGGTTTACCTAGGTTCAGGCCACCATTGCGGTGTAAAACCCTACTGCTGCTTGTCTGGTTGTATTACGTGTGTTGATTGTTGGAGTTCCGAACTGTGGGGCATCCGAACTCCCCTCTCGAGACTGGAGCAAAGTCCGACCCACCCCTTACAATGGAGGCAGTGATCTCTATTTTATAGTGACCTGGGCCTCTTCCCCTTGGCGGGAAGGGCAACCACAATTGGCTAGGAGAATACAAAGGAGGGTGCGTGGCTTGCTGACGTCGTCCTTCAGAACGGGTCCCTCGACGAGAGCTTTAAGTATCGAAGAAGGAAGAGTCCTCTCGTCCTTGTCCGGTATTGCACCGTCCCAGTCTTTAATCAACGGAATGGGCAGACCGCCCCGTACGTAGCTCTGCTGCATACTTTTGGCGTCATCTCCTCCCTCAGCGGGGCAGCCGCAGAGGGGCCTTCGTTCAGACGCCTCGCGAGGCGGGCTTGACGTGGTCCTTCGGTCTTGATCCTCGCGGGAGCGGGGTCCCTCACGAGGTGCTTGCTGAACCTTTGTAACGGCGCGAAGCGTTCGGGCCGCTGACAGCTGGGACAGGGGAGCCTGGTTCCCATAGTCCCGACAGTAGCCCCCGGGCCCACGGCCCGAGCACGTTCGCCGCTGGAGTCGAGGAGGTGGAGTCTGGACGACCGAGACGAAGCGGCGGAGGCGAATAGGCGGGGGACCTAAAGGCTGTCAGGCACGGCTGCACCACGCATCCGATCCTTCCGCTGCATGCTCCCACAATTTCTTCATCGTGGCACTGTAACTATCCCATCCTTGCTTACAAAGAGGGGAGAACTGCGTCGGTCCTCATCTTCCGCACCTCCGAGTCTTCACCTGAGCGTCAGCCACTGATACGTGTCAAACATATCTATAATTTTTTATTGATCCATGCTAGTTTTGTGATATTGTCACACATTTCTATTATCATATTACATCATTTTTATGCATTTTGTCAGACTAACCTATTGACAAGATGCCTAGTGCCAGTTTCCTATTTTTGCTGTTTTTGTATTTCAGAAAATTTACTTCTAGAAATATTCTCGGAACTGGACGAAAATTTACGGGGAATTTTTACTCGACGGAAGGCACCAGGACACCAAAGGGGAGCCTGGGGGGCCACCCACAGGCCAGGGGCGGCCCCCTGCCACGGCCCCAGGGCCACCCGCGGGTGGGACCTGCCCCTGCCCTGTGGGCACCCCCTCGGCCCCCTCCGACGCCTATAAAATCCCATTAAACCTAAAAACGTCGAGGCGGCCATTATTTTCCAGAGAAGTCACCCCGACGCGCCCTCACCATAAACCCTAGTTCGGGGGTGATTCTGAAGCTGATCCCGACACCCTGCCGGAGGGGAGATTGATCCCGGAGGGCTCTTCATCGCCATGCCTTCCTCCGGGATGATTTGTGAGTAGTCCCACCTTGTACCATGGGTCCATGGCAGTAGCTAGATGGCAGTATCACTCTTGTGCTTCATGTCTTATGATCTTGTGAGCTTCCTAACATGATCAAGATCGACTATTGTAATGCTATGTGATGTGTTTGCTGGGATCCGATGGATTATGAAGTTATGATCAGATTGTGCATGATTCTTATATGTTGATTTATGTTCTTGCATGCTCTCCGATGTGCGTAGTTACTTTGGCCAAGTGATTGTGTGTATCTCCAAGAGGGAGTATTTATGCTAGATAGTGGGTTCATGCCCCCTTTTGTTCCTGGGCACGAGTGACAGAAATGTCTAAGGGCGAGGGTGTGCTGTTGCTACTAAGAGTAAAACAGCGGTGTTAATGTCTCTTTTGATATTAGTATGGCTTACTTCATGCGCTTTACTTAATGCAATTGTCTGTTGCTTGCAACTTAATACCGTTGGGTGACAGGCTGGATAGCGATCCCACGGTGGACTTTTTAGACAAAGATGCAGTTGGACTCAACGGTCTTTGTTCATTTTCATGATGCCTACATAAATATTATCATGTTCTCTTTGTCATAGCTAGATAGTTTGTGTTATAATCTTGTCAATTGCCCAGCTGTAATTTGTTTACCCATCATATGAGTGTTTTATTTACTTGAGAGACTCCACCAGTGAACCCATGGCACCCGGTCCATCTTTTTTTACATTAATTGCAACCTTTATTCATCACTTATCATCATCATTACTCCACTGGTCCGTTTTCATATTTTCATCTATTTCACTATACAATTAACCGCTTTGTTTTCTGCGAGACCAGAAAGATTAACAACCCTTCCGCCGTTGGGGGCAAAGTATTTTGGTTGAGTGTGTGCAGGTCCACGTCTATTGAAGATTAAGCGCCAGATATCTTCAACATTCACTTTGTTGTTGATTTCAAAGTCCTACTGGTTCGATAAACCTCGGTTCGTTAACGAGGGAAAACTGCTACTTGCTACATCCACGCCTTCGCTGGGGGAACCACCCAACGCTTCATTCAACACGCAAGCAGCCACCTCTCTTCTTCCTTTGCAACCTCGAATCCTTCCTTCAAAGATTCTTCCCGCCGCCATGTCTCCCACCAGGTCCTCCGCCAGCCGGGGCAAGAATGTGGTGGAGGAGACGGAGGCATACACGCCCATGGTGCTCGGGGCCTCACGCTTCCGTAGCGAGGAGGCCCTCGCTAAAGTACGTTGCTTGGTCACCGACACCTTCAATGAACATGGCTCGACGGAGGTTAGAGCCGGGTCCGACGAAACACAACGGCGCGGCGGGACGCTACAGCCTGTTTTTACCCACGCGCTGATGGCAGGTCTGATCCCGCCTTTCTCCGCCTTCCTTCTGGAGATCCTGCATCATTACCGGATTCACCTCCTACACCTCCATCCGGCCTCGGTCACCATTCTCTCCACCTTCGCGTATCTCTACGAGGCTTTTCTTGGCGTAGAGCCGTCCGTGGCCTTCTTCCGCCACTTCTACAGTCTTCGGGTGAGCTCGCCGGACATCACCGGCTGCGTCTCCTTCCACATGGAGCCCAAGGTGTCGGGAGACATTATCTCCATGGCGGTAACCAGGAGGATAGAGGACTTCCGCCGTGACTAGGTGTACGTGGATGTCGGTCGGAGCGACGAGGCACTGCTTGAGCTCCCTACTGAGCAGCCAAAGAAGATCCTGACGGCGTGGAGTAGCTCTCGCCTATGTGGGGGCGAGGTGAGGTGGCCCCTCATGGAGCGACTCGCCCTCCTGAAGCAGAAGGGCCCCACGGGGTAGATGGTGGTGGCGGAATTCCTGCGGCAGAGCATGGCGCCGCTGCAGGAGCATTCGAGGCCGATGTGGATGTTGACCAACTCGGCGGACGACATCCGGCTGTCAAGCTGTGGGCTCAACGCCGCGGCGGTTGACGCCGCTACTCGCACGCTCTTCGGAGCGGGGGTGCGTTGGGAAGCCCACCGGGGAAATATGCCCGCTGTACAGAGGAAGCAGAGCTTGCGGGACCAAATCCGGCAAGAGATGCCGGCCTTCAATGAGCGGGGCCTGGTGGGTCTTGAGCTTCCTTAGGAGGAGGAGGCCGAGGCGGATGCAACAGCCGGGGACGACGGTGCTGAAGAAGAGACGTCCCAGGCGAGGGCCATCCGTGAGGTGGTCATTCTCGATGGCGACGATGATGGGAGGGCGCCTTCCCCCAGGCCGCTCGTCGCCTACGGCATGCTCGATGATTCCGACGCCGAGGGGGAGATGGTGCCTTTGGAGGCGCGGCTGAGGAGGCGCGCCGTGTATTCAGACGAGGTACACGGAGGGGCCGATGGTGGCAACGACGGCGAGGCGACGTCCTCACGAAGGCACCGCTTGGAAGAGGCGGTGGAGGCGGGGTCCTCCACCCCAGGTGGTGCAACCCCGTGGATCGGGGCGATGAAGAGGCCATGGCTGTTCATCAGCCCGTAAGCTCCGCACGAAGAAACCCACGATCTTCCTTTGCTTTCTTCACGTCGATCCTTGTCTTGACGCCCAAAGTTGCTTGTAGGGCTATGCTGGCGAAGGTGCCGCGGAGCGACGCGGTCGCCACTGCGCCGTCCACTGCCAGGAGGCCGGTGCTGGAGGCCCGGGCAGCCGCGACCGGGAGCGCGGCAATGGAGTTGATGGGAGCCACCACTGTGGCGGCGGCGAATACTGCCGCGGACGGGACCGGCCAAGGGCCGTCTGCTGAGGCCCAGGTCATTGTCCCTCCTGAGGCAGCGCCTTAGGAGAACGCGCCAGGGACAGCACCTGAAGGAGGTGCTGTAGGGGCGGGCAGCTCGTCACTGGTCCGGAGGGAGCTCCCAGCAACGGGGGAGCTTCCTGACCAGCCCGTTGTGATGGGCTGGGACATCGTGGTTTCTGGGAGCGCGCTGGCAGCAAGCCATCCGGACAGCAGCTTGCTGGCGCGCGCCCATCACGCCATCGATAGGCACGGAGGGAGCCTTGCACCGGGGCTCGCCGATCTTGGTGTATTGCCCCGACCCCAGAACTATACAATGAAGCTATGTGCAACCGGTCATGCTACACAATTGAAGGTTACTGGGGTTACCAATCCCAGTCCAAAACCTTTGGCAGGCGTGCTCGGAATGGATCATCGGCAACGCAACACTTCGAGCATGCCATAAGCTCAGACATAGCTATCATGCATAATAGAGCGATCAAGACTGCGGAACAACTGGCACATCACAGACTCTACGACACAAAAGAGATCATATAGCAACTCATATATGAGAAAGATACAAATTACACACAGAAGTCACAGACCCCTCAGTACATCATGCGGAAGCGAAGTAGTGTTGTCTAACAACAAGATCCAAAATAGGGCCTAAGAGGCCTATAGGTAAACATAAACCCAACCAGCTTGTTCCGGCGTCCCAAGCTGCCACCTGGGAACCCCAAACTACTCGTCGATGTCCAAGAAGAAACCACCTGTCTGCTTAGTGTCGTCCTCCTCTGAAACAAATTATAAAAGCAGCAAAGAGAGACTGAGTACGACGTACTCGCAAGTTTAGTAGGGCGATATAGGCCCAATGATGATGGAGGCTCTAAAGCTGTATAGTAGTTATTTTGCGTAAAGCTAGTTTTCATTTAAAAAGACATAACCCATGGCATCGACTACTCAGAAGATTTTCATAAAAGGGGTAAGATAGAACTTTTGTCTTTGGTTCTCATCGAACCATTTGTAACAAAAAACAACTCATCTCCACCAAGGCACTCCCTCGAATCACCCTCGAGGAAATGAACCTTTACCACACGTTGAAATGCAACCTCTAGCTGCCAAGTTTTAATTAGGTTAAGATTCTCTATGGTCTCGTATATCCGTCCCCAAGTTGTACATAACAACGGACACGGATTTTCGAAAAGAACCCTGCAGGGATGTGCTAATTTACCCATTGGTACCGTCCGGCTCGCCTAGGTAGCTCTCTTCCGGGGAAAGCTGGCAAGTGGGCGCGGTTAAACCTTTACCTCGCATGAGACTATCAAAGAGTCATCTGTGGCGACAGGACAAGTTTATCAAGCCTATTTCAGCCCCTGCCCCCATCGCCACACCCACTACAAAGGATGATATTTTTGTTGACAAATCACTTTCGTCGTGTGTTGGCCAATTTTCGTCAAGGATTTCATCGAGGTGACGAAATTTGATTGTCACGGGGTTCGTCAACAAAGCTCCGTCATAAAATATCGGGGGTGACGGTATGCATTTTTTCGTCAACGTCAAACGTTTGATGGTGACGACCTGCAAATTCGTCAACGTTGAAGGTTGATTGTTGACAGACAGATTTGTCACGGACAATTGGAACTTTCGTCAATATCTAAATGTTGGCAAGTTTCTGATTGGTCCAAAAAAAGCATACGTGGCCTTACATGTGGGTCCCATTTGGCTGCTGACAACATGGGTCCGACGGCGCTGACGTGGATATCTGTCATGTGGGACCGGCATGGTGCTGACTTGTGGGACCCACAAAATATTATGACAAGGTGGACCCACAATATTCTGACCGGTGGGATCCACAAAATTCTGACAAGTGGGACCAGGTTGTTGCCGACATATGGGTCCCAATAATGCTGACTGGTGGGACCCACAAAATTCTGACAAGTGGGCCCACAATTTGTGCCATGTGGTTTCATTTAATGGTGACGTTGTGACATTTTCCGTCACCTTTCGAATTTATCAAAATTTGAGAACATTTGAATTATTTGCGAAATTTTGGAAACAAAATAACTGGCAAAATATATTAAAAAAATATCATAAGATAATGGTGGCACACGTAGTCGGTATGTGTCGCACAGATCGAAAGATTCATCTGAAAGATTACAATTGGGTACAGAACACAAAGAAATTTAAAGACCTATGATTAAGAATGTTGTATGATGGCGGTGCAATTGATTAGTTGCTCTGGGATTCTATCATGGATGGTTGATGGGATGTCCTCAAGAGCAAATTCAGCACGTCATCCATTTCTGACTGCCTCTTTTCATAAGCCAGAGTATTTTCTTCTTGGGCTTTCTTCAGAGCTTCAAGTTCTTCCTCCTGCTTCTTCCTGATCTCTTCAAATTTTTGATCTTGTTCTTGCAGTCTTGCCTGCATCTCACTGTGGTACCTTTCAGCTGCCTGTATGGAGTTTTGCTCTTGATCTGCCAGTCTTTGTTGTAGCTCTCGGATGCGTGTAGCTGAAACAGACGACTTCCTGGAGCTTGTTGCAATGCCCAATCTTGGTAGGAATGTGCTGTTGCAGGTGGTGGATGGGCTTTTCTCGCTGAGAACTAGCTGAACAATTTGCAAATCAGTCAATTCAGGTTCATCTTCATTGCGTGGCGCCACTTTTTTTCCACCATTTTGTCCTGCATAAAGATTACAATCATTGCATGGACAACATACAAAACTGGAATATATAAAAATTGTGCTAATATGAAATATTTCTTACATATGCACTTTTTGCTTCAACACTCATAATGTTATCCTTGTTAGTGTGTGTCGTTCTAAAAAATTCAATTGGAGAGGTTTCTTCTTCCTGCTGCTTAGCCTTCTGCTTGCAAAAATGTAAAATGCACATTACCATTGTGTACTATGTATGACAGAAGTATAAACTGTATGGGGAAGTTCAGAACACTTACTACATATTCCCAATGAGCAACATAGCTTCGAGATCCAGTGGTATGGAACTGTTTCACAGCTTCTCTGTTCTTTCCATTTGTTAAACACACTCCCTATGTTCAGTACATGCATTTTATTTATCCAGATCAGAGAAATGTAAGATTTCAGTAGCTGTTATTGAAAGGAATAACTTTTATGTACCTGGTACTTCTCATCAAACCATCTGTTCACCAGTTCTTTCCAGCTTTTCTCTTCTACATGATCTGGCTTCTTCAGATATGCTTGCTCCAGTGTGAGATCTTTAATTTTGGGCCAATACTCCTTCTTAAGCCTATATCGGAACTGCCGAATACTAACTTGCAGCATATCAGTGCACACATCTTGGGACACCTCATCATTTCTGTCCATAGTAAACTTTCCCTGCAAAATAGTGATGCATTAATCAGTAGATTCTTAGAAGGTTGATCATGTAGCATAATAATTAGGTTAAACCGAGATTGTACTGGACTCACCGCTACTGTATTTATAGCATGAGGAATGACATGTTCGAGAGTTTTATCTTTCTTGTACTATGTCCAGTGTGTTGCAAGAGGCATTTTGGCACGGATGTGAATACCAACCTCACTGCTAAGCTTTGCTGACTGGATGTAATCCTTGGGTCTCCTTACACCGGCAGTGAAGTCAATTTGCATCTTACTGCCACCATTTCTTCTTATGTACTCATGTAGTCCATGGCCCATAGTAGGTCTGCGTCCACCTCTCTTTCTCTTAGTACGACCAGATGCTATCAATGTCTCTGAAATAAGAGAGATGAAATGATTATCTTTTATATGAAAATATGCGGTACAGTGTGTAGTTTTTACAAACTTTCATACCTTGCCGTTCAAAGTTTACAATCTGATTGTCCTCAGGAGATGAGTTGCTGCCTCCAGATGTCATGATCTGGTTAGTTGAGGGTGCTCCTTCAGTGTTCTGCCCAGCAGTGGCCGTGGGCTCATCAGATGGCCCAGCTTCAGTTTCAGTTGTTGCCCTTGATCTTGTTGCAATGTTGGATGGTGGAACTTCTGGTCTGGAATGCTTCTTCTGTGCAACTGTTGCAGAACCAGGAACTATCTGCAAGCAAAGTAGAGGCCAAATTAGTACGAAACATTTAGCATGTATTTGCTATCAGAGTTCAAAAATAGTTCCACAGACCTGAGATGAAGTTTTGCCGACAGTGCGCTGATCCTCATCTGAATGAAGATCATCCTCTGCAGCAGCTATCTCTTCTGGATTCGGTTGGTACGAAGGGTCCTCTTCGACCGTCCTTGTCTTGGCAGTCTGTGCCCTTTTGATTGTTACTTGTTCCTATTTGTAGCCCACCATACACTAATGAACGTGCAAAACCAGAGAAATCTTTCTGAATTTCGTGGCCTGTTCCATATTTTTCCGTCAAATTTTTTGTCATGCGTAGAAGATTTTCTTGCATTTCTCTGTCCTTTTGAAGCTCATATGCCGACTTGACGGGTTTTTCTGTCCCCGCTGAAATAATCGGAAGAGAGGAGCGTTAACTAAACATAAGATGGGGCCAATTCCATAGAAAACAGCAAATAAGTGTCCACGCAAAAGATTGTATAGCAGCAAATGATTGAAAAAATAAGAGTCTACGATATGCGGGATGGCAAAGATTATATAGCAGCACGGCATGATTGTGTACGGAACAAAATCGATAAACCCTACGTATGATGTCGGCGATTGGATCGTATATCCTTCGAAACAAATCAATCCAATCATGTGGTATGTACGAACACACCTACAACTCAATGCTGTCATGCCCTGATCTATCAAGTATGCAAGATCTAGATATAGGACAAATCGATCCAATCGAAAACCAAAAAACCGATCTCTCGATCGTAGCATCCGAAAAACAAAACAAGAAGCTGATCACCGACAGATTTACCTTGGTGTGTCTTCGACCTGGGTCCCTTCTTCGGCGTCTGTGCGCGACGATCGTTCCCCGAGCTGGGTCCCTTCTTCGGCGTCTGTGCGCGATGATCGTTCCCCCTGACGGCTCGACGACTGCCGGCCATGGCGACCACCATGGAGATAGATGCGAGATGGAAGAACCGTGCGGCGAAGACACCGGATCTGGGTGAGCACGAGAGGATGGGAGTTAAGATGCTCGTAAATCACGGGGGAGAGGCACGACGTATATAAGGGAGGGCGAAATATTTGATAGGTGGGGTGCACGGGAGGAGTGTAGGGAACGAAAAAATTTGGGCCTTTTAGCCGCCGTCTTGGTACAATTTGGAGGGAACAACATTTTGCCGAGAAAGAAAAAAAATTATTCTGAAAATGTAACTGTACATGTTTATTTTAATTAAAAAAGACCAGAAAATGAATGAGATGCATGAAAAAGAAATCTAAATTTCATTTGTAGATAACAAAGAACTATACTGGAATCACATCACCTATGCCTCAACAGATGGTTTTCTCGGTTGAGTTGTACGGTTTGAAAAATGACAGGAAATGCGTAAAACTCACAAAAAATGCAAAATTCAATGTAAAATCATCATGAACAAGTGGGACTAAGTAAATGTAGTCACATTCATGTACGCAATTAAAATTTAAAAATTTCATGAGGTTTGGTGTAGTTTGATGTTGAATTTAGACGAGTAAGGGCATTTTGGGCATAACGGTCGAATCGTTGAACACGGAAGTTGGAAAAGCTTTGCATATGAGGATTTTTGTTCATAACACATCCCACATACATGTTATTGTTCATCACTGTCAAATTTTGTCTGAAAACACTTGTGAAACCTCATGTTGGTTGGATCCACCCATTGGTTCACCGACATCGATCATGTGGGTGAACGGCTCTTTTTCAACCAAGCTTAACTTCAAAGATTCAGACTGAGCTGAAAATTTTTATGAGTGGTCATGAAGGGTAGGTATGTGTGTTTGAGGAGTTTCAGAATTTTCTAACAATTGTAGGTGTTTGTTAATTTTTTTCGATGAAAAACGACAAGAAATGCGTAAAACTCACAAAAAATGCAAAATTCAATGTAAAATCATCATGAAATAGTGGGACTGAGTAAATGTAGTCACATTCATGTACGAAATTGAAATTTAAAAATTTCATGAGGTTTGGTGTAGTTTGATGTTGAATTTAGACGAGTAAGGGCATTTTGGGCATAACGGTCGAATCGTTGAACACGGAAGTTGGAAAAGCTTTGCATATGAGGATTTTTGTTCATAACACATCCCACATACATGTTATTGTTCATCACTGTCAAATTTTGTCTGAAAACACTTGTGAAACCTCATGTTGGTTGGATCCACCCATTGGTTCACCGACATCGATCATGTGGGTGAACGACTCTTTTTCAACCAAGCTTAACTTCAAAGATTCAGAATGAGCTGAAATTTTTTATGAGTGGTCATGAAGGGTAGGTATGTGTGTTTGAGGAGTTTCAGAATTTTCTAACAATTGTAGGTGTTTGTTAATTTTTTTCGATGGAAACCGACAGGAAATGCGTAAAACTCACAAAAAATGCAAAATTCAATGTAAAATCATCATGAACAAGTGGGACTGAGTAAATGTAGTCACATTCATGTACGAAATTGAAATTTAAAAATTTCATGAGGTTTGGTGTAGTTTGATGTTGAATTTAGACGAGTAAGGGCATTTTGGGCATAACGGTCGAATCGTCGAACACGGAAGTTGTAAAAGCTTTGCATATGAGGATTTTTGTTCATAACACATCCCACATACATGTTATTGTTCATCACTGTCAAATTTTGTCTGAAAACACTTGTGAAACCTCATGTTGGTTGGATCCACCCATTGGTTCACCGACATCGATCATGTGGGTGAACGACTCTTTTTCAACCAAGCTTAACTTCAAAGATTCAGACTGAGCTGAAATTTTTTATGAGTGGTCATGAAGGGTAGGTATGTGTGTTTGAGGAGTTTCAGAATTTTCTAACAATTGTAGGTGTTTGTTAATTTTTTTCGATGAAAAACGACAAGAAATGCGTAAAACTCACAAAAAATGCAAAATTCAATGTAAAATCATCATGAACAAGTGGGACTGAGTAAATGTAGTCACATTCATGTACGAAATTGAAATTTAAAAATTTCATGAGGTTTGGTGTAGTTTGATGTTGAATTTAGACGAGTAAGGGCATTTTGGGCATAACGGTCGAATCATCGAACACGGAAGTTATAAAAGCTTTGCATATGAGGATTTTTGTTCATAACACAACCCACATACATGTAAATGTAGTCACATTCATGTACGAAATTCAAATTTAAAAATTATGTCTGAAAACACTTGTGAAACCTCAAGTGTTACCTGCCCCAAGTGTAGAATTAATGCAAAGAGGGGCAGACTTTGGCAGTTTTTTCATCTCTTTCCATTAATGCACGCGTTGGTCCGTTGTGCACCTTGCTTCCTCGGTCGGTCTCCGTTGTGCTGCACAGCTAGTTAACGCATAGGTTTTCTGCAGGCTAGTGCGTGAGACTTTGGACTTGCTTTCACTTCTGCGTTAATGCACGCATGCAGGGTCACGTCGCACGTACTACGAAGCCTAATCCTACGCTTTCACACGGCCTGTCTTTCACACAGTTGCGCCCGTTGCTTCTTCATCCACCCCAATTAATTCGCACGCCTCATCATGTCTTTAAATAGTGCCAATCCAACTTCCCTTCTTCTCATCACTCTCCAGCCCCATTGCCTCCTCCTCCCTCTACCACCATGTCGACCTTGTCTCTCCCTTCCAGCCCCGAGCCCGTCAGCGACGAGGACAACCACCCAAACCGTCGCCACTGGTGGGAGGAGGCGGAGGAGGAACCTCTGAGGCGTTGGCGTCGCCAGCGACGCGGGCGATGCACCGCCCCCGTATGGGCGGAGGGCCCTTTCGTCCACAACCCCGACCCCGACGAGGTCGAGATGATCGCCAACCGCTCCAACAATGCCATCAGCCGCCGCCTCGCCATCCTAGAGAAGAAGGAGAAGAAGGAACTCGCCGCCGAGGAGGAGAAGGCGGCGAGGGAGTGGCGCCCCATCCCGAAACACCGGGACAGGGCCATGAAGCGGCTCCGGGAGGACAATCTCCGGGCCTTGTCCGACGCCGAGATGGCGGACAGGGCGGCAGAGTGGAGGGCGGCGGCGGGTAGGGTTAGGGTTTAGGGCCCGCAGACGAAGGGGCGCCATCGGGTAGGGTAAGGGTTTAGGTCCCTTTATATTTAGGGCCATATATGAAATGTAATTTTTCTTTTTTTAGTTTAATATATGTAATGTGTAATGTGGGTCGGGCCCCTCTATATGTAATGTGGTTGCCAATGTTTGTGCTTGGGTATATATGTCCCATGTTCATCCGTGCTAATATAAAATATTAACCCTAAATAAGGCCATTTGCGACTGAGGGTAAAACTGAGGTCATGGACACATCTGAGTTTTTGCTGATAATGAACCCTAAATAATATTCCTCCCCGTTACTCCGTGTTAACCGCTGGATCGTCGCGGGTCTTGACGCGTGACGTGCAGTCCAACTGACTAGTGGGCCCCCGCGTCCCATCGTGTTGTCACGTCAAAACCCAGCACTGCCCCTCTGCCTCTCTGTTTGACCTACCGCTATTTACTCCACGAAATAACTGGCCATCATAGCACGTCCTCCTTAGCCGCCGCCAGATCTCGCCACGTCTCTTGCCGCCACAGCTCTCGACGTTTCTCGCCGCAACATCTAGCCACATCTCTCGCCGTCGAAGTCTGTAAGACTCTCGCTCCGCGTCGAGACCAAGGATGGCGCTGAACAAAGGAGTACGTAAATAACATCTACGTTTAGCGATCGTTGTTTCCGATTTGTAATCTTTCTTCATATTTTTTCAGTGTCCAGTTTGCTTTGACAAGAAGGGGATGTGTGGCGGAGGGGGAATCTCGTTAGGTTTTTTCGTGCAAACACTACATGAGGGTTTTCAGGAGAAGACGGTACATGCAATTATAAGTTTATAATTCATTCAGATGTTTTATTTCGCCGCCACATCAAAGTTTAACACGTGATCCTAGTAGTTATTGCTAGTTTCGTACTGTTATTTAGATGTGTGTAATAATTGTTGTTCACCATATATATTAACTGCTTATTTATGGTTTACGTTCATATGAGTTTTAGTGTACCTACATGCAATTTCTGATTATTGAAGGTCCTAATATGATACGATGTGTAACGTTCACATGTTTGTAGTGCGGATCAACTAAATCATCTACTATTTGTACGAAAAAGTACAAACAATTAATGTTATACGATCAATATTTCTGTCTTATTGAACTTTCAGAATAGTTAACTTACTTTTCTATTAACTCTACTGAATTTAGGTCATCCCTTGCTACTTTAGACCATATTTCCTTGAGAAGTATGGTGTCCAGACCTCCCACAGGACAACTTTTGAAGCTGCACTTAGAACCAAACATGGCCATGCATTTGTTGTAAATGTTACCAACAGAGCTGGCAGAACCTATATCAACGGAAGATTTTGGAACGAATTTGCTAGAGTGTACAATTTTAAGGTTGGCATGGAGTTAATTTTCAAAATTAACCCATATGGTCAGGATACTCTTGTAATAACTGGAACTGAACCACTAATTCATCCAGGTAATTTTCCACCTTTTGACAGAATGATTGATCATATTAATTATTCCATCTTATGCCAATTATTTTAATTATGCAGATTATTACCAGTTGTCCCATACGAAGCGTGACATTGTTGACTCACTAAGTGCTACTGATGGAACAATGATAAATTGGAGGATGATGCATACCGTCATTCTTCAGGTGGACAACTTGGACTACCTTGTTGGGTACCACAATGCTGGAGATTATGATCAAGGAGCACTAGTTGTCCCAATGCTGCATACTCTGAATTGGACAAACAGTGAAAATTACAACAAACACGTGGTAAGCAGTAGATCATATCATTTCATTAAGTTTGCGAGCTACATTGCGTACATGTGTAACTAAACTATGTCTGTACTATTGGAACAGAAAATCCCTAGCCGTTTGGTTCCTACAGATATGGAACAATATGGTGCAATCAATATTGTGTGCCATCCCAGAACTTTGGTGCGTGCGTCCTATGCAATTTCTTCTGACGATAGTCGTCTCTGCGGCAGTGGCTGGAAGGAGTTCATGGACAAGGAAAAGCACCTTCAGATGGGTGACAAGATGCTGTTCTTGCTTTACCTGGGAAATGCAGGGATTTACTTGTTTGCTTCCCATGTGCTTGAAATTGATCTGGAGTAGCTAGTCAGTGATTCATGGTGCCCGTGTGTCCAACTATGCAGCCCCTTTAGGTTTAAATTCACTGTTAAGACTCATTATGCGATTGTCGAATTTGCTTGTGTTCAAACAATATTTAGTCACATCGTGCTGCTGTTTGGAATCCTGTCAAGTATCGATTAATTAAAACCATTGTCGAAGTTATGTTACCTACATGTTGGCTTTTCTTACATCTGTCCATATTTAAGCTTATATAATTTGTTCTTAAACCCTTCTGGATAATTCAATGACAAGTTTGAGATCGTAAACATCAAAATCAGAAGATTTAAAATGTTTGGAACAAAACATATAGATGTATGCATTACACGTTTCTATTCAATCTACATCACTATCTATATCTAAAGTTTTTCCCTCGTCGTCATTTATGTTCTCTTCCAATATGAAAACTTGTTCATCTTCGCTCGTATCCATGTCAGCGTAGGGACTGTCTTCCTCATTCTCCAGTTCACGAATTGTACGAGCATCATGAATATGTACAACTTCATCAGCACGATGATCATCGTCCTCTTCTTCCACATTTGCTTCCTCGTCTAGGTCCACAACATCATTAAATGTATGGTCCACTAAACCTTCATCCTCCTGGTATGCATCTTCATTTCGTACAAATGCATCATCGTTAGCAACTTCTAATTCTGGAACATCATACACGTGTCTATGGCTGAACTTCTGCACCACTTTCCACGGATGACCAAACTTTGTATCCTCCAAATAGAAGCATGTTTCAGCTTGACTGGCCAATATGAATGGTGAATTCTTGAACAATATGACAGAAGTGTTAACGCTTTTAAAATAACCATCATCTTTTATCTTGGAACCCCTGCCCGCAAGGTCGAACCAGTCACAACGAAACAAGTACACATACCTGTCGCCGTGCTTGTTAGTCCTGTACCGCAGTTGAAGAACTTCTTGCAGAACACCATAGAAATCGCTCTCATCTCCATCACCAAAAGATCCCTTAGTCGCTACGCCAGAATTTTGAGTCTTCAGGTCTTTATCCCGAGTAAGCGTGCGAAACCTAGCACCCTTTACGTTGCAACCGGGGTATACTACTACACGCCGGTCTGGCCCAGCAGCTAGGGACTTCAAATCTTCTGATGCATTGTCCAACTGTCTCACATGGTTTGCAAACCAACCTGCAAATTCTCTCTGAACCGTCTCCTCGTTGTCACGCTCACCCCTACCTCTCAATTCTTGTCGGAATTCATTGCAACAAACAAAAAAACACATATGACATACAAGACAATTAAGTTTGCAACCTTGAGAAATAGTTAGATAAGTGAAGCTAACTACTTACTTGATATAACATTGTACATCGTCACAGTTGTTCAGCACATACCAAACCATTTTGTCAAATTCCTTGTCAAATTGTTTCAAAATGGATTTCCCAAGACCTTTAGCTCCAACTGAAAATAATTCCATCTCATCACGATCAGGTTTTCTCCGTACATCCTGGTTCCTATCATCTTTATTAAATTTTGTTTCTGTGTCATCCTTGAAAAATCTTGAGCAAAAAATCAAACACTCATCAACAATGTAGCCCTCTGCGATAGAACCTTCGGGCCTTGCTTTGTTATGGACCGTAGACTTTAGATAACCTAATCTTCTCTCAACTAGATACATCCAACCATAATGAACAGGCCCCCTCAAAAGAGCCTCATCGGGGAGATGAATAGCTAAGTGCACCATTACATCAAAAAAGCAGGGGGGAAGAGCTTCTCAAGTTTGCATAGGATCACAACAATTTCAACCTTCAATCGATTCAGCACATCAACTCTCAGGGTTTTGGCACACAGATCCCTGAAATATCTTCCTAGCTCTGCAATAGCCTCATACATTTCCTTAGATGCAATTCCCCTGAGCCCAGCCGGCAACCCTCGCTGCAGAAGTATGTGGCAAACATGCGTCTTCATACCGGTAACCTTACAGCAATCAATATCCACACATCTTCCCCAGTTTGCGCAATAACCATCTGGGAACCTGGTGTTTGCCAAATACCTACACAAATGTTTCTTCTGTTCCTTCGAAAGCGTCCATGGTGCAGGGGGCTTGGCATAAGTTACTTGTGCATCATCACCATCCTTCACAATTTTCTTCAATCAATACTTCTCCCTGATTTTGAATTTCTTCAAATCCATTCTAGCACTAACGGTGTCCTTATTCCTGCCTTCAAGTTCAAGTAGTGTACCAACAATATTGTCACATATGTTCTTCTCAATATGCATCACATCTAAGTTGTGAGCTAACTTAAGTTCTGTCCAGTACGGTAGATGATGTAAGCTGACTTTCAGGTGCCATGTTGGTTCACTGGGTACAGCTGCACGCTTCCGCTTTCTACTTATTGGATTTTTCCCATGTTCAAAATCCTTAACCCTTTCTACCTTCTAAGCTACTTCTTTGGGTGTGTACCTCCTTGGTAGACCTCTAACCTCAGTTTTACCATTGAAAAGTCTACTTCTCCTGTATGGGTGATCTTCATGAAGAAATCGCCGATGCCCAATATATCCAATTTTGTTTTTCAAAGATTCATAGCAAGGATTCTTATCGCAATGCACACACGCATGAAATCCTCTTGTGCTTCGGCCTGACATAGTGGCATATCCAGGATAATCATGAATTGACCAAAGAAACGCAGCATGCAATGGGAAATAATCCTCTATTAATGCATCAAATGTCTGCACACCACTCCATAGCTCCATCATATCTTTAATCAGTGGCTGCATAAATACATGAAAATCCTTCCCTGGGGAATACTTTCCGGGGATTAGCAATGCCATCATGTAATTGGATTGATCCATGCACATCCATGGTGGGAAGTTGTAAGGAATGACAAAAATAGGCCACATACTGTAAGGATTAGTCATACTTCCAAAGGGACTGAAGCCGTCTGTGGCAAAACCTAGTCTTATGTTACGAGGATCTTTAGCAAACCAATCAAACCTATCATCAAAGTGCTTCCATGCGTCACCATCAGCAGGGTGCCTCAGTACATTGGCCTCAACAACCCTCTTCTCTTTGTGCCATCTAGTATGTGTCGACATTTCCTTTTTAACAAATAGTCTCTGCAGCCTTTTAATTATAGGAAAGTACCTTAACACCTTGTGAGGTATTTTCTTTTTTCCAGTAGAGTCTCTATATCTTGATAATCCATAAACATGGTAGTGCGTATCGTCCTTGTGATCTCCCCAAAATAAAGAACAATCAAACTTGCATACATGAATTGTCTCATAACAAAGCCCAACATCAGAAAGAACACTCTTAGCATCAGCATAGGATTTGGGAAAGTCCACACGTGGCAAAGCTGCACGTAAAACCAGAAGTAACATATCGAATCCTCTGTTTGATATCCGGTGTATGATTTGACATGAAGCTTAATAATGAACGACATCCTAGTGAAAGTGGTGCATCCCTCATGAAGTTCTTTTTTGGCTGCCTCAATTAGATTAGCATACAAATTCGGCAGGTTAGGACCTTTATTTCCAGACTTCTGCAGTTCATCGATCATAGTAGACGAATCATCAACATAACAGTCACCATTGTCTTCCTCTTCATCATTGTCACTATCATACGCACCATCATCGTTTCTATCCCGCCCTTCATCATCACTAAAACCTTCCCCATGTCTAGTCCATCTTGTATACGTCATGGACATACCTGAACAATTGCAGTGATCCTCGACTGTTTTTATATCCTGACGTATCAGATTTAGGCAGTCCTTGCAAGGGCACAAGATTGGTTCATCTGTATTGTCCAAGTGTTCTCGCGCAAACTTGATGAAATCCCTAACACCTTTCATGTACTTTGTTGTCATCTTCTTAGTGCCATCAGTTATCCAACTTCGATCCATTGCCTACAATTCAGTTGAGAACATGCCAACGTTCTTCACAACAGATCTTCACAACTGATAAAAAAATCTAGACCTAACGGACAATCAGGATAACTCACCGATGATGCGGCTCGCCGCCCCCACAAAGGAGCCTTCACGGATTTCTTCTCACCTCGACGAGAACCAAAGTCGATTTGTCGGTTAGCAAGATCGCCTAGATAGGCCGTGTATGCTAGCGGCTCGACTTAAAAGTGACATCCGCGACCGAAAGAGTTAGTAAGGAAATTATGGATCAAATAGACTAGTTACGGAAATAAATATGTTGCCCTAATGTATATATCAAATAGACTAGTTACGGATCCAAATCAAAATTCCATATCTACCTCAGCGGTAACACTCCACGTCGGTCACGCCAAAGCCCTTGGTTCGATTCTTCCGAACCACAATTTTTACTTAATTAAATATGTTCCTGACAAGTGGGTCACGCATGATATATAAAACTAATAACATTTAATAAAGTAACTTACTATTTTTTACCTGTCATGTGGGTCCGTATTATATTCAAATCACGGTTTACATACACCACGATCTTTGATTTCGTCACCTATTAACAGAGACCATGGAAGCCCTTCCCGGTTAGGTAATGGGTGACGATTTTTTGTTGACGAAAAATCATACCGTCAAGCATTACCGTAAATGCGTGACGAAAGATGAATTCGTCACCTATAAGGACACATCCTTGACGGTATGCATTTTCGTCACCAGGGTTTTCGTCAACAAATATCCCATTTCTTGTAGTGACCCTAACACCACACACAACCTCTTCATCGCGCCTTCGTCCACCTGCAACTCACCCACAAATGGAAAGCGCAAATCTAGAGGACCCTTGGATACGCCCGCACAAGTTATTCAGTTAGTAAGGAGCCCATACCCCCACCAATGGCAGCACGCTCGATCTTGAGTCTAGAGACAAGAACTCGCACCTAGGGGCAAGAATGAGGGAAAACACCATCCCCGATGGCAACTCATCCAAGCCTTCTTAGCATTTTAATTAAGCACCACAAGTAACCACCATGTCCGAAACATTCCATCAAGATCATACTTATGGAATTTAATCAACAGACATAAATAGGATCCGACTAAGCATAGCTAAGCTTATATAAACAACAAATATATCTTTGTCTCCGGCCAGCACATCAAACCTATGGTTCATAGGAGGGGAAGCGTGTGATGGTTCAGGGGACAATGCATATCATAGGATACTCTACATCTTGAACAAAAATGACATTGGAAGCGAATGCAATATTATGGTGGATAAAAAATTGGTATAAAACAATAGGATGCTAGATGCCAAGAAGGTTAGGTTATCTCTTGCCTTGCTGACGGGGCGTGTAGTTGCTCATCGGGGTAGGTAGGGGTAACCTCAACTCCAAAATCTATCGATACCCAAATAAATAACAGAAGAACAAAATAGATAACACGAAGACAAGTGAAATGCACAAACATGATGACATGTCAAGTTTATGCAAAGATATCACCATATAAAAGTAACTAACACAATTAAATGGAGCACCAAATAATTAGTGCAATTATTTGGTAACAACCCCATATTTGACTTAGTGATCACATTGTTTATATATTTATTAAATTACTCAAAGTGGTTTAAATATGCATGAACATGACATGATTGCTTAGGTATTGTTCTTCCGATCATTTTGGTACCTTATTTGTGATTTTCCAATTACCGAAGAATAAATAGTGAATTAAATAATTATTTGAATTTAATTCCTTAAACCAATTAAAGAAAGACATCAAGGTAAAATTTGTGAACATGATGTGATCTTAGCATGGTTTGATAGCATTTGTCATGCTGATCACTTTGATATTTTATTCACAATTTTTGGTTAATTATTTGACAAATTATAATTTTTCCCAAATTTGGTATTATTTATGCCATTTTAGGATTTCCTAAATAAAGGCAAAATATTTTACTCAAAAGAACAATGCAATGTTACCAACAGATAGGTTTTGTTTTTCTGAACAATTTGATAGTTTATTTGATAAATTTGAAGCAATAAATAAATAGTTATCAAATGTTTTAACTTGTTTTATTTCCAAAAAGGAAAATTTAAACTGCAGACAGGCCGGGTAGTGACCCGAAGCCTCCGGCCTTTGGCCGGCCCAGGCTGGGCATCCAGGCCGGGCACCAGCCCGAGGCTTCCGGCCTTCGGCCGGCCCAAGCCGAGGCCAGGCCGGGCACCTGCCCGAGCTAGCCGGCCTCCTGGCCGGATAGGCCGGTGCCAGGCCGGGCGCACGGCAACGGCGACGACGGCGACCGACGGCACAGAGAGCGGCGGCGAGAGGGAGAGGGGGAGCGGGAGGACGCGCGAGTGAAAGCGGAGCTCACCCTGGCATGTGGGCTTGGTCGGGGTTGCCGGAGAGGGTAGGACGGCGGCAAAATCGGCTCGGCGGAGCGCGGCTGATGCGGGAGAAGTCGAGGATGCCGGCGACGATTCGTACGTCCCCGGCCTGATTCCTGGCACGGGGAGGAATAGGAGGATGCGGTGGGGGCATTTGCAGGCATCGATCTGCTCAGGGAACCCTCTATCGGCGGCACTACGGTGGCGGGCGTGAGCTCGAGCTCGGTGGCGATGCGAGCAAGAGGAGGGGAGAGGAACGGGAGCTGGTGGAGGGGAAGGGGGAAAATGGGGGCAGGTGGGCGTCCCGAGCTCGTCCTTGACCACGGGGGGGCACGGCACGCGAGGGGGCAGTGCGGCCACGGCGGCATGGGCGCCGCAGCATGGCGCCAGTGCCATTGCTGGCACAGTGAGGAAGGAGGGAAAGGGAGAGGCTGACAGGGGGCCCCACTCATCAGAGTTTTGAACTTTTCACTTTGTTTTCCTTTTCAAAAAAAAAAACCAGTAGGGTTGTAGCTATTTAATTGAGACATTTAAGCAATTTTATAAATTTTGGAAAAATTCATGTAGGCTTACCATAACATGAGCAAGCTCCACAAAAATTGGTGTTGCAATTCAAATTGTTTTGGGCAACATTTGTTCACAGGATTTAAAATAACCATTTTTTGATAATTTCCAAAAGGTATTTATTTGGGGCACTTAAGCCTTTCCAAAAATAATGAAATTATTCATGGAGGCTCATAATATAACCATGAAACTCCCCATAATTTTATTTTAAAATTTTGGAATGTTTAACTTGGTTTCAAAAATAGAATTTGAATTGAACCAATTTAGGATTCTCAAATTTAGTTCTTGCTTGGCAATAGTTGGATTTTGGAGAAATGGTTATAAAATGTAAACTTGGAACTTCCTAAACAATTTGGAAGTCCAAGAACAATTAGTTTGCCAAGATAAGCAATTGCATTGGTGTTGGTGATTTTTGGAAGTTTTGCTTCCCCTTTTAGATGTTGTCAATTGTTGATTATTAGGAGAAGAAATTTCATATGCATGCCATGATGCAAACAAGAATGCAAAAAGTGGAAAAATTATTCGTATTTTTCATTACCAAACTAGGCTGTTACACTTGGGGCCGAGCGTCGGCGCCTCGTGGCAGAGCGCGCCGCACATGAGGCGAAGTGTCGGCGCCTTGCGGCGTCGCGGCGCGAGGTTCAGGAGGCGCGCCCGACGGTTGAGGAAGGACGGCGGCACGCGGCGGCGGAGGCCGCCCTGTAGGCCACGGCGGTGAAGGGTGTGGAGGTGGAGGCACGCCTCCAGGCCGCTGTGGACGCGGAGAGGGAGCTCGCGCTGCGCGAGCATGAGCTTGCACGCACCGCTGCGGAGCAGCAGACGGAGAGGGCTCGTCTGGAGCAACTCGAGGAAGTCCTAGTCTCCCGTCAGGAGGCTCTTGACCGGAGGGAGAGTAACCTCCACGCCGAGGCGGATGCGCGCCTCGTCAAGAAGCGGAACGCCATGGATGAGGAGTTCGCCCAGAAGGCCAAGGACATCCACGCCCAGGAGCGCGATGCCTATAACCAGAAGATCCGGACGCAGGAGGCGCGCCATGCGGACAAGGTCCGCGGGATGAAGAAGGAGCTGGACCTCGCGGAGCAAGAGGCCCAGCGGCTTTGCGGGAAGCGCAACTCCACCCGCGAGGAGGCCGGCGCCCTGCAGGAGGAGCGCAACCTAGTGCTGGTGGACCTGGAGCGGGTGCGCAAGGAGTGTGACGACACGCTCCAGCAGATCGAGCCCCTCCTGAAGCAGGTGGAAGAACTAAAACTGGAGAGGGAGACCTCTGCCAACCTAGGTAGGGAGCGGCGGACTATGATGCTGGAGCTCGTCAAGCGCACCCAGCGGGTTTATTCGCGCCTTAGCGGGGAGAACCTTGTGTTGGGAATATTCCCTAGAGGCAATAATAAAATGGTTTATTAGCATATTCATGTTTGGAATATAAACAACCAGGTGTCCCTAGTAAGCCTCTACCGGACTATTTCGTTAGTCAAGAGATGGTTAGAGTTTCCTAACCATGGACTTGTTATAGTCACTTAACAACGGATTCATATCATTGGGAGAATGATATGATGGACAAGACCCAAATAATAAAGAGTTGCAATTGATCGTGTCACAAAGTTTCATTGCTAACACTTTTAGTATATGCCAAGTATAGTTTCCTTAGACCATGAGATTATGTCACTCCCGTTTACTAGAGGAATGCTTTGTGGACATCAAACGTCACTTCGTAACTGGATGATTATAAAGATGGCTTTCAGGTATCTCCGATGGTAGGTTGTTGGGTGACATGAATCAAGAGTGGGATTTGTCCCTCCATGTGACGGAGAAGATATCTCCAAGCCTTCTCGATAATGTAGCATCATAAAGTCTGCAGACATGTGATTAGATTGTAATCACGGAGATCCTATATTATGGACGAGTAAAGAGAACTTGCCGGTAACGAGATTAAACTGGACATGGGGATGTCGACGATTAAATCTCGGGCAAGTAAAATATCGTGAGACAAAGGGAATCGTATATGAGATTAATTGAATCTCCAGCATCGTGGTTCAATCGAGAAAGAGTTTTAGTTGAGTGTATAGGAATTAATATGGACATCCCGGTCCCGCTATTAATTATTGATATGATCATGTCTATACATTCTCGAACCCGTAGGGTCACACACTTAGCGCTCTGATGAAGTTAGGGTTTGCGATGAATTAAATGATGGAATGGACGAATGGAGATTCGGAGTCTCGGATAAGATCATGGACATCACGAGGAGTTCCGGAGGAGTCCGGAGAATAAGATTCATATAAGGAAAGTGTTTCCGGAGGTATCGGAAAAGTTCCGGAATATTTCGGTAGGGTACCAGAAGGTACTAGAAATTTCTAGAGGGTTCTAGAAGTGAGGCCCACATGGACTAAAGGGTGGTGCAGCAACCCTAATGGGCCAGCCACACCAGCTCCTTGGCCCAACCGGCCAAGCCCTAGTTGGACTAGGACTTGGCCGCACCCCATATGGAAAGAGGGAGTCCAAGTCCTTTAGGACTTGGCTTGGCTTAGGGCCAAGCAACCCTAGGCCGGCCGGCCCTAGGGCTTGCCCCCTTGGCCGCCACCTATATAAGGAGGGGAGGGGGTGCGGCACATGGAGTCCAAGCCCTTGCCGCCCCAAAACCCTAGCCGCACCCCACCTCCACCCATAGCCCCCGCGCCACCCCTAGCCCTAGGGCTGGTGCGCCACCTCCACCATCTCCTCCTCCTCTTGCTTGGCTTGGCGAAGACCTGCTCGTGGAGATCTGCATAATCATCACCACCACACCGTCGTGCTGCTGAGATTCATTGAGCCACGTCTACCTCGCTTGCGGGATCAAGGAGTTGATGTCTTCATCTAGCTGAACGTGTGGATACTGCGGAGGTGCTGCTCGTGCGGTGCTTCGACGGATTGGATCGAGTGGATAATACATCTCCTCGCGACTAGATACGTCTAGTTGCGGGGATCGACTAGCCAACCCCTTGACCGACAAAACATGTTTGATCGTTCTTCAAGGGTAAGAGATTGGATCTCCACTTCGCTACCTTCGTCTAATAGATCTAGATCGTGGGGTTTCTTCTGCTTGTTTCGTCGGAAATTTTTTGTTTTCTATGCAACGACCCCTTCACCTTGGTCTCCATGGCGCGTTCCAGCCCGAGGGGCTCTCAAGCCACGTCTTCTTCTACCTCAGCCTGGTGGAGCACTTGGAGAAGGTGGTCGGCGAGGTGGACGTGGTCATGGAGGGTGAGTACCGCGACCTGCTCACCCAGGCTCTTCACCAACCTCTGCCTGCTCCGCAACTCTGGTGCGCTCAGCCAGGCGGGCCTTCGCTTCAACGCGGTCCTGGAGCCGGCACAGGCCGACGACGAGGAGTGCACGGAGGCCTTGAAGGAGGAGGTGGACGAGCTCGTGGACGTCCTCTGCGACCGCTTTCAGTGCGGTCCTGGTGCTGACGGGGGCGCCGGGACCTCGGAAGGGGACGTGGAGGACGAGGCTCGCGACGCTGCAGAGGAGTAGACCCCTGAGGCCATCCTCTTGTATCTGCATGTTTATTTTGTTGTAATGAAATACCCTGCTGCTTGCGAGTACATACGCATGTCTGCCTATTGCGGTATTTTGTGATCTTCCGGTTCCACGCGAGGGACTTTACCTTCCTTCTCCATATGTCGTGCTATCGTTCTGTGTCTTAGGTCCCAACCCGTAGTCTACAGACACCAGTCACCGCTCATGGCCGGCATGGAAGACAGCGGGTGTTGTGACAATAGGTTAGTAAGATCACCGAGTGCGATACTCGGTTGCTCCCCTTTGACGCGCAAACGTGGCTCATGGGATTTTTGAAAATAGGTCCCCACGGCATTCCGGAATCTGGACAGAGGATGGTGGATAGCGAGGTAACGGGAAGTCGTTTTGACTTAGCTGTTTTTCGTGGCTGAGGGCTTCCAGAGGCTGCACGGCGGGCTTTTCCGATGCTCCTTCGGGAGGCCTGTCCGTGTGAGGCCTCGCGAGGCGCTAGCCCAAAGGCGTGGCCTTCCTTGGTGATCCTGCATTGCGACGAGGCATGGGGCAAAGATTTTGCACACCGGCTGGGTATGCACGACTTGTTAGTTTGAGCCTGGGTGCCGCACGAGGAGAGACAAGTGGCAAGTTTCACGGGGAGGTGCTGTGCACGGGGAATGGCCCGCGAGGTAGAGCTCATTGTCGTACTTGGGCTTATGATTGTGGGTCAGGCCCGGCATAGGCAGCTTTTCCTAGGCCCCGCTCGCGTGGCACACAGGAAAAACTGTAGAGGACGTGAAGCCAGTGGTGGTGCGTTAGCAAAAAAGAACTGGTGGAGCAGGGCCGCATAGAAAGGCGTGCGAATCCTGGCATGCCATCCACTCGGCTTCCGCTTTGTCAGCGGGAATCCTGGTGGTAAGCATTTACTCCCGACGACAGGATACGACGCGGCGTGCCGCGGGTGCAGGCGAATCCTGGGGGCGGGTCGCCCCACCGCACTTATGGCGCCGGTGGTTGGGAGACGAGTGGGCGCCGGTGCTTCTTCTCCATTAACTCCCCTCCTACTACTCCGGCAGTAAAAAAGGGAGTGATGGGGGCGGAGGGAGACACCAGAACGCCCCTTCCTTCCCCCGAGTCTTGCATCTTCATTTTGGTAGTTTGTTGGTGTAGAAGGATGCAGCCCATGGCAGTGACCATGCAGAGCGACGGGCGTGGCGGTGTTGGCGAGGCCGTCATTGCGGATGAAGATGGCGGCCCCGAGGGTCCCTCGGCGGACTGCTAGGCAACCGGAGCTACCCACAATCCAAAGCAAGGCGTCGCTGCCTCGTCTTCCCTAGTTGTCGATAAGGTCGGCGGCGCCAGCCCATCCAGTCGGGCTGGAAGGGCACTGCATAGGAGGGAAGCGCGCTCCCCTCTCCTTGGCTTGACGAGGTGCAGGAGGCGCCGCACCTGCGGCGTGGCCACGGAGGTGGTGGAAAGCACCTTGGCTTCCCCGGCGAGTTGTCGGCGCGGGCGCACGAGAGAGGCTGGAGATGTTGTCGTTGTTCCACCATGACGCCAGCATCATGCGTCTTCGTCGGAGCACCAGGAGAGGTTGTCGACGCGTGCACTGTTCTCTCCCTCTGGCCGGCTCACCTTGCGTGCGGAGCTATTGCCTACGGTCTTGATCTGCTCCTGCCTCCACGACGCAAGGGTGAAGAGCCGAGACCTGCAAGCCTGGAGGTACACGCTCTCGTTGAGACTTCCATGCCGCAGGAGCGAGGCGCCGGGACCTGCGAGCCTGGGGTGCCGGTCTTTATCTTCCTGGTCCTCTGCTGGGTCCTCCCTTGTCGAGAAGAACGACTGGGAGTCTTCTCCGCCGTTGATGGCAGCGACAGAAGCCCAAATCTTCTCGCGATGCCCTTGTACTTTTCCTTGTTGTAAACCAGTGTCGAAGGCGTGTTGTACTGTGATTGAGCTTAATGAAAGGACACGTTGCTTCTTGCTTTATGAACTTGTTCTTCTTGTTTGGCTTGATGCTTCGATTTGTTGTTGACGATGATGACGGTGCCGGGCCCTCGAGCCACGTGAACAGCTGCGGGAGTAGCCCCCGAGCCCCCGAGCCGACGAGCACTTGGTACGTGCCAGGAGCCCCCTCGGGCTTCTTCTGACGAGTGACTGCTTGAGGAGTGAGCTCAACACAGAGCCCCCGAGCCGACGAGAGAGGGTCCCTGCCGGGATCTGGGCCGCCGCAGGTGCCATGGTGGGCTTGGGGAGTGTGGTGGTTAGACCAAGAAGAAGAAATCCTCCGAGAAGCGCAAAACTACTGCGGTCCTCGCGGCAGAGCCCGACGCCAAGCAGCCTTGCCAAGCTGCCACTCCAGCCGCAGGACCTGAGAAGAAGGATGATCGTCCCTTCTGCATCTACCACAACAGGCACTCTCACGCCACCGAGGACTGCTTCGACATCAAGAGGCTTCGCGAGGCTTGCGAGGCAAACGGAGGCCGCGGCGGAGGCCGCGGCGGCCGCGGGGGGCGACGCTGGAACAACAACTACAACGACAACTACCAGCAGAACCCCCAGGCCAACGCTGCCCAACCCGCGAGCGACAACCTGCCTGCCGAGGCTGACGAGGGCTACCAGGTGCCTCGTGGGGCCGCTTGCATCCTCGGTGGGGCTCAGGCCCCTCGCTCCAACCGCCACTTCAAGCAACTCGTTCGCGAGGTCGCAGCAACCCTTCCTGGAGTCGAGGCCTCCAGGCCCCTCAAGTGGTCCCAGTGCCCCATTACATTCGACTCCGGCGACCACCCCAAGTCCACTTCAACCGTTGGCACCATCCCGCTGGTCTGCACCCCCACCATCAACAACATCGCCGTCTCTAAGACGCTCATTGATGGGGGTGCCGGCCTCAACGTCATCTCTGTCGAGACATTCGAGAAGCTGCAGGTTCCCTACGAGCGGCTCATGCCTATCAGGCCCTTCTCGGGAGTGACAGAGGGTCTTACCACCCCTTTGGGGCAGGTGAGGTGTAACAGCCCTAACTTGGTAATGAAAAATACGAAGAATTTTTCCACTTTTTGCATTCATGTTTGCATCATGGCATATCTTAAATTTGCTTGTGTTAACAAACCACAGTTGGAAAACATTGTTAAAAGGGAAGCCCAACCTTCCCAAGACCTTTATTCCTTGAAATGCAAAGAATGGTGCAACCCTTAACATGACAGGTGACCATATGGTCCAACACAATCTCTAAGTTCACCTCAAGTGCTAAGAACCAAATGGTTGGTCTCCAAATTGTTTCCAACTTCCCTATGCCTTTAAATGTGTTCCATAGCTTTTGTTGTTTTGTGAGCTTTGTCACCTTGCTCAAAAGCCTAAAGTAAATGTATGATGAGCTTGTCTATCTTGTGAAGTTGTTCCCAGAATTTTTGCATATTTTCTGGAATTGTTTTGCTACCCCAAATAAGAAAAGGGCATTTCTGTTTTTACTGGAACCACCGGAACTACCGGTCCTCCGGCCGGAAGTTCCGCTGCACCGTCACCTCTGTGGCGACAGTGCGCGCCACTGTCACCATGGCTGCACGCCTCACCTGCTCCTCGCGCAGCAGTGCCCCCCCTAGGGTTAAGTGACCCGTGACCGCACCTGCTTCCCCCCCTCACTCTCCTCTCACCCCGTTCCCCACGCACGGCCCCAACCCTAACCCTAGATCGGGCCCCGCTGCTCCCCGTCGCCGCCGTGGCTGCCGAGCACGCCGCCGTCGACCCCGGTCGCCCCAGCTCGATTAGAAGCCACCGTTGGCTCCGTCGGGACACGTTCTTCCTCTCCGCCGAAGGAATCGGCCGGAGCCGCTCGGGATCGCTACCGTTGCTCCGTTTCTTCCCCGCCTCCGGCCGCCACCGTTCGAGCCGATTGCCGCCGTCCTCGACCACCTCCGACACCGTCGAGCAGCTACTCACGCTCAGGGTGAGCCCACGATCCTCCTGAGCCTCCTCGCTCTCCTCCTCTCCCTCTCTAGCCCTGTGTCGCCGTCGCTCTGCTCGCTCTCACCGCCGGCCGGCGCCGTGACCGTCGCTCCGGCGACCAATAGGGGGCGGCGCCGCCACCCCTTGGTTCGCTGTTGTACCGCGCGCCTAATGCGCCCAGAGGCGCGTCCTAGGAGCCACCCCGTGGACGCGCACATGCACGGCGTGCGCGTGGTCACCGCGCGCACTCCCGCCGTCGCCGTGCTCAAATCCGCTGACCGGAAGTAGTGTAGTTCCGGTAAACCGGAAGTAGGAGCGGTAGTTCCGCTAGTTCCAGATTTCGGTACTGGATAGTTGCGTTCTTAAGCGGAAGTAGAACCGGAGGTGACACCGGAAGTACCGCTAAACCGGTACTACCGGCCACTTCACCGGAAGTACCGGAAATCCTCTATTTTCGGTACTGGATGTGTCGAACCACGCCCGAAACTGGAACCGGAAGTACCGGCAAACCGGAACTACCGGCCCACTTACCGGAAGTTCCGGCAGTCTGTGTTATCTTTTGAATAATTCATAACTTAATAACCGTTAAGCCAAATCTTGTGAATGATATATCAATTTGGTTAGCAATTCAAAGTCTTTCCATCTATGCTAATGTCACATCGTGATCACAAATACTTAAGTGGTGTTCTTCTTAAATTGATAAAAGAGGTTATTTTCAAATACTTGATTTAATTTCGCTATTTAATCATCGGTGCTCCGAAAATAATGAATAAGGTACCAAAATGATCGGAATGACGAACTCTATCCAATCATGTCATCTTCATGCATGTTTGAGCCACTTCTCTAATAATTTGATAATTTATAATAATAGTGGTCACTAAGATAAATGTGGGGTTGTATCCCAAATAATTTCATCAATTATTTGGCTCCCCATTTAATTGTGCCTTTAATTTATATAATGGAATCTTTGCATCAACTTGACATGTCATCATGTGATTGAGCATTGCATCTTGTGTTCGTGTGCTTTATGTGTTCTTTGCTTTTCTTTGGGTATCGATAGATTCCGGAGTCGAGGGTCTCTCTACCTACCCCGACGATCAGTACTTCACGCCCGGGCAGCAAGGCAAGAGATAACCTAACCTTCTTGGCATCTAGCATCCTATGTTTTTATCAAATTATTTTATCCACCATAATATTGCATGCGGTTCAAATGTCTCTTTGGTAAATATTAGAATATCCTATGAATGCATGTTCTTCCCCGAGCCAATAACATGTATCCCTACCTATGAACCCTAGGGTTGAAGTGTTGGCCGAGATAAAGATAGAATTGTTGTATTCATATGCTTAGCTATGCTTAGCCAGGCTTAGTTAAATATTTTAGTTATGTCCATTGTTTATTTCCATAATTGTTGTTGAAGATGGAATGATGCGGACTTGGTGGATATGTGGGTTGATTAATTAAAATGCTAAGAAGGCTTGGATGAGTTGCCCTCGGGGAGGGTGGTTTGCCTCATTCTGCCGCCTAGGTTGAGAGTGCTTTTAGCTAGAACCAAGAACCGAGCGTGCTTCCATTGGTGGGTGTATGGGCGCCTCGCTGACCGAATAATTTGTGAGGGGCTTGTCAAGGGTCCTCTAGTTTGCTATTTCCATTTGCGCGTGTGTGGTGTGAGTGGAAAAAGGAACGAGGATGATGGTGTGTAGGACGTGACGGTGGGGCAGGGCGCTGGGAGCGCTGAACCTGTCCTTCCGCCACTGATGGTCCTTGAGTAAGCCTCATGCATTGTAAAGGTCTAACCGCGCCCGCTCGCCGGTCTTCCCCGGAAGAGGACCAACTAGGTGAGCCGGACGGTACCAATGGGTAAAATAGTACACCCCTGCAGGGA
The DNA here is from genome assembly GCA_012064385.1 of Puccinellia tenuiflora. Taxonomy (NCBI): domain Eukaryota; kingdom Viridiplantae; phylum Streptophyta; class Magnoliopsida; order Poales; family Poaceae; genus Puccinellia; species Puccinellia tenuiflora. The sequence continues at coordinate 209,324 of QRDG01000179.1, read as the reverse complement.
TAATCTTTTCGAAAAGCCGTGTCCACGGTTATGGACAAACTCTTGGGAAAGGCGGATTAGCTCATAGATAACTTTAACCTAATTGATATGGCAGCTAGAGGTTGCATAATAAACTTGTGATAAAGGTTCATTTCCTCGAGGGTGAGTCGAGGGAGTGCCTTTGTGTGAGATGAGTGGTGATGGTTGTGAGTAGGTTCGCCGAGAACCGAAAGGTGATAATGATACTCTCTTACCCCTTTATAAAAAAATACTCTGAGTAGACGAATGCCATGTGTCATTTATATCTTTCTGTTTATGAAACTTAGCTTTATGCAAAAGAACTACATATAAAGCTTTAGAGCCTCCGTCAGTCATTGGGCCTATATCGCCCTACTAAACTTGCGAGTACGTCGTACTCAGTCTCTCTTTGCTGCCTCTATGATTTTGTATTTCAGAGGAGGACGACACCGAGCAACTAGGTGGGTTCTTCGTTGACGTCGACTACTAGTCTGGGGTTCCCAGGTGGCAGCTTGGGACCGTGGAACAAGCTGGCTGGGATGATTTTATTGTAGGCCTCTTAGGCCATATTTTGCTTCTTGTTGTTAGACAACACTACCCGCTTCCGCTTGTTGAATTGTTGGATCTGTGATCCTTTTGCTTGTAATATTTGTATTCTTCTCTTTATATGAGTTGCTATATGTTTTGTGTCGTATAGTCATGCTTTGTGCCAGTTCTGTTCCACAAGTCTCGATCTTTGTCTTATACTTTGATGGTTGTGTCGGATTCATAGCCTCTCTGTATAATTCCGGGGTCGGGGCGCTACAAATTGGTATCAGAGCAGGACTGCCTGTAGGAAACCCTTTCTTTTGGTCGATGTCGAGTCTAGTAAAAAGTATTTTGACCTAAACATGAGTTGTGAAAACCTTCTTAGGATTCTTTTTACTTCTCATCCAACTCGCTCTACTCTGATTCTTACCTCTATTTGTTTTAAGCTTGGTGTCGGTGTTTAGGTTCTCGGGGTTTGGGTTCTTACCGTCCAGTTATGCCTCGAGTTCGTTATATCCGTTTGTTATCGCCACGAGGACGTGATGTCACCGTGGTTGCCTAAATCTGTCTTTGGTGTTTATTGCTTCTTAAATATCTATATCTGGGAGCAACCAATGATCTCTCTTGTCTGTCAGAATTGGCTACTAACTTGTCGTTGTTCCAATTCTTCAGAATGGCTCCTACCCGTCGTGGGGAACATAGCAACCCTGATCCACCACCGCCACCCTCAATGGCGGAGGTTATGATGGCTATCGAACAAAACCGTCTGCGCAATGAGCGGTTGCTCGAGCAGCTGGTCCAGCAAGGGGCCAGGAGGAACACGGACTGCACCACTCTCAACCAGTTCTTGCGGTCCCAACCTCCCACCTTTTCTGAAGCTAAGGAGCCGCTTGATGCGGATGATTGGCTTCGGGCTATCGAGCGCAAGTTTGCCGCTCTTCACGTCCCGGCGGCGGAGCATGTCAACTTCGCCACCTATCTTCTGGAAGGAGCCGCCGGCTCCTGGTGGGAGAGCCACGTGGCCATGGTTGCCGCGGGCCATGTTGTCACTTGGGAGGAGTTCCGCACCGCCTTCCGTGCGGCGTACATCCCCAAGCCCATCCTCGAGCTCAAGAGGCGGGAGTTCCTGGACTTAACCCAGGGACGCATGGACGTCCAGTCCTATGGACGGGAGTTCAACCACCTCTCCCGTTACGCCCCTCGGGACGTGACGAATGATGAGGACAAGCAATACCTCTTCCGCAAGGGGCTCGCACCTCGTCTTCGATACGAGCTCCTACCCTTCAAGTTCACCTCCTATCAAGAGCTCTACAACCAGGCTCTCACCATGGAGCAAGGTAGGAAGGAGCTAGAGGCTTCTAAGAGGCCAGTTTCCACCGACCACCAGAGCTCCTCCTCATCTGCGGGCAAGAAGCGCAAGGTCTTCGTGCCTTTCAAGGCCGTGCCAAAGGCGCCCTTCGCGCCGAAGCCCACAGGGTACCTGCCACCTCCGCCTCGCCCAGCTACTTCGACCGTGGGTGCGGCTGGAGGCGGTTTTCGACCTCGACTACCTGCACCACCGGGGCTCACTTGCTTCGCTTGTGGCCAGCCGGGGCACTACTCCAGGGAGTGTCCCCAGAAGGCACCGGCTCCCTCAGCACCTGCACCAGCACCCTCTACCCCAGCCGCCAAGGCTACCACCGTCAGCCGTGGCCGCCTGAACCACGTCTCGGCTGAAGGCGTTGAGGAGGACCCCGAAGTTCTCATGGGTATGCTTCGAATCAATACATATCCAGCTTCAGTATTATTTGATTCTGGAGCTTCGCATTCGTTCATATCCATATCATATGCACACAACCATCAATTACCGTTTGTGATGATGGATCCTCCGTTAGTGGTCAAGACACCCGGCTCTAGTTGGCGTACCAATTGGATATCTCCCGATGTTCAAATAGCCATAGGGTCAGTCCCTTTTCCGTTCTCATTGATAGCCCTGAGGTCAGAGGGTATCGATGTTATTCTGGGCATGGATTGGCTAGTGAAATATCAGGCCAACCTGGATTGTGCGGCCAAGACTGTCACAGTGTTCCACCCAAGCTATGGGGAAGTGCGTTATTGGTCCCCAACTTCTGCAATTCCTTCTGCAGCTACTCCTCTTTCACCGGAGATCAGTCTATATTTCCTGGAAGGAATCACCCCGCCTGATATGTCTGAAGTCGCGGTGGTGTGTGATTTCCCCGATGTCTTTCCGGAGGAATTGCCTGGCATGCCACCTGATCGCAGCGTGGAGTTTGTGATTGAGTTGGTTCCGGGAACCGCCCCAGTTTCCAAGACGCCCTACCGTATGCCAACGGAAGAGCTAGCTGAATTGAAGAAGCAACTTGATGAGCTGCTGGAAAAAGAATTCATCCGACCGAGTAGCTCACCCTGGGGCTGCCCGGTTATCTTTGTCAAGAAGAGGGATACAAATGTTCCTCGTCTGGTCGTTGACTACCGCCCTCTTAATGCGGTGACCATCAAGAACAAGTATCCAATTCCTCGAATAACCGACTTGTTCGATCAATTAGCTGGAGCCACTGTGTTCTCCAAGATGGATCTGAGGTCAGGTTACCATCAGATAAAGATCCGGAAGGAGGATATTCCTAAGACGGCCTTCACTACCCGCTATGGGTTATATGAGTACACCGTCATGTCTTTCGGCCTCACTAATGCTCCTGCTACATTCATGAGGCTGATGAACTCCATCTTCCACGAGTACCTCGACAAGTTCGTCATCATTTACATTGATGACATCCTTGTGTACTCCAAGACCGAAGACGAACATGCTGAGCATCTCCGACTCGTTCTGACCAAGCTCCGTGATCACCGTCTATATGCCAAGTTCTCTAAATGTGAGTTTTGGCTGAAGGAGCTCATCTTTCTCGGTCATGTGGTGTCCGCTGCCGGAGTAGCGGTGATACCAGACAAGATTCAGGCCATCCTGGATTGGCCAACTCCCAAATCCGTCAAAGATATCCGAAGCTTCCTTGGATTGGCGGGTTATTACCGTCGATTTATTGAGGGCTTCTCCAAAATAGCAAAGGCGCTGACTGAACTCCTCAAGAAAGGCAAACCATTTGTGTGGTCAGACAAGGCTGAAGAGAGTTTCCAAACCCTCAAGGTCAAGCTCACCACCACCCCGGTACTTGTCCTTCCCGATACCGCCAAGGACTTTGTCGTCTATTGCGATGCATCTCTACAAGGTTTGGGATGTGTCTTGATGCAAGCGGGCCATGTGGTCGCTTATGCTTCCCGTCAACTCAAGCCACACGAGCAAAATTATCCAACTCATGATTTGGAGCTTGCCGCCGTGGTACATGCTCTGAAGCAATGGAGGCCCTACCTCTTGGGCAACCGTTGCGAGATCTACTCCGACCACCAAAGCCTGAAATATCTATTCACCCAGCCGGATCTGAACTTGAGACAGAGGAGATGGCTGGAATTGATAAAGGACTATGATGTGACTCTCAATTATCAGCCCGGCAAGGCAAATGTCGTGGCGGATGCTCTGAGCCGCAAAGCCTATTGCAATACCGTGATGGTTGAAAAGGCGCAACCGGCTCTCCACGAGGAGTTTGCTAAATTGGATCTGGAAATTGTTCCTTCGGGTTTTCTAGCTAACCTTGAGATCAAGTCCACTCTCGAGGATGATATCAAGGCCGCCCAACAAAATGATCCTGAAATCCTTGAGATCAAAGAGAAGATCGCTAATGGAAAGGCCAGTTGTTTCTTGGTTGATGACCATGGTGTGGTCTATTTTGGTGACCGTCTAGTGGTGCCCAAGAGTGGAAATCTGAGGGAGTTGATACTTTCTGAAGCTCATGAGTCACCCATCTCTATTCACCCGGGTAGCACAAAAATGTACCAAGATCTTCGCCCTCAATTCTGGTGGTCTTGCATGAAGCGCGAGATCGCCGAGTATGTTGCTGAATGCGACGTCTGTCGCCGAGTGAAGGCTGAACATCAAAGGCCAGCCGGTACCCTCCGCCCCATAGCTATTCCTGAGTGGAAGTGGGATGAAGTTGGTATGGATTTCATCACCGGCTTTCCAAGGTCACAAAAGGGTAACAATGCCATTTGGGTCGTCATTGACCGTCTATCCAAAGTCGCCCATTTCCTCCCGGTTCGAGAGGATATCAACTCCGCTCAATTGGCCGAGCTCTATATGGCCCGGATTGTTCCCTTGCACGGGGTTCCTTTGAGGATCATCTCCGACCGTGGAAGCTTATTTACGTCCAAGTTTTGGCAAAGTTTCCAAAAGGCTCTTGGAACCCGTCTCAATTTCAGCACCGCCTACCACCCTCAAACCGATGGTCAAACTGAAAGGGTGAATCAAGTTCTTGAGGATATGCTTCGGGCTTGTGTCATATCTTTCGGCAAGAGTTGGGAAAAATACCTCCCTCTCGCCGAGTTCTCCTACAACAATAGCTATCAAGCCAGTTTGCAAATGGCTCCCTTCGAGGTCCTATATGGGAGAAAGTGCCGGACTCCTCTCAGTTGGTCTGAAACCGGGGAGAGGTCACTTTTCGGTCCTGATGTGATCAATGAAGCCGAAGAGAAAGTCCGTGTCATTCGAGAAAACCTCAAGGCCGCTCAATCTCGTCAGAAAAGCTATTATGACAAGCATCATCAAGAGGTCCACTATGAAATTGGTGACAAGGCCTATCTTCGAGTCTCTCCTCTCCGAGGCGTTCGTCGCTTCGGAATCAAGGGCAAATTGGCACCTCGCTATGTTGGCCCTTTCACCATCCTAGCCAAGCGAGGAGATCTCTCCTATCAACTTGAGTTGCCCTCCAACTTCCCGGATGTCCATGATGTGTTCCATGTTTCCCAACTCCGCCGGTGCTTCAAGGATCCCCTCCGTGGGGTTGATCATGAGGCATTGGACATTCAGGAGGATTTGACCTATCGCGAGCATCCTATCCGCATCTTGGATGAAGCGGAGAGGAAAACCCGCAACAAGTCCATCAAGTTTCTCAAGGTCCAATGGTCCAACCATTCCGAGGAAGAAGCCACATGGGAGCGAGAAACTAGTCTTCGTCAGGAATACCCCGCCTTCTTCACTCAAGCCTAGAATCTCGGGACGAGATTCCTGTAAGGGGGGTAGATTTGTAACAGCCCTAACTTGGTAATGAAAAATACGAAGAATTTTTTCCACTTTTTGCATTCATGTTTGCATCATGGCATATCTTAAATTTGCTTGTGTTAACAAACCACAGTTGGAAAACATTGTTAAAAGGGAAGCCCAACCTTCCCAAGACCTTTATTCCTTGAAATGCAAAGAATGGTGCAACCCTTAACATGACAGGTGACCATATGGTCCAACACAATCTCTAAGTTCACCTCAAGTGCTAAGAACCAAATGGTTGGTCTCCAAATTGTTTCCAACTTCCCTATGCCTTTAAATGTGTTCCATAGCTTTTGTTGTTTTGTGAGCTTTGTCACCTTGCTCAAAAGCCTAAAGTAAATGTATGATGAGCTTGTCTATCTTGTGAAGTTGTTCCCAGAATTTTTGCATATTTTCTGGAATTGTTTTGCTACCCCAAATAAGAAAAGGGCATTTCTGTTTTTACTGGAACCACCGGAACTACCGGTCCTCCGGCCGGAAGTTCCGCTGCACCGTCACCTCTGTGGCGACAGTGCGCGCCACTGTCGCCATGGCTGCACGCCTCACCTGCTCCTCGCGCAGCAGTGCCCCCCTAGGGTTAAGTGACCCGTGACCGCACCTGCTCCCCCCTCACTCTCCTCTCACCCCGTTCCCCACGCACGGCCCCAACCCTAACCCTAGATCGGGCCCCGCTGCTCCCCGTCGCCGCCGTGGCTGCCGAGCACGCCGCCGTCGACCCCGGCCGCCCCAGCTCGATTAGAAGCCACCGTTGGCTCCGTCGGGACACGTTCTTCCTCTCCGCCGAAGGAATCGGCCGGAGCCGCTCGGGATCGCCGCCGTTGCTCCGTTTCTTCCCCGCCTCCGGCCGCCACCGTTCGAGCCGATTGCCGCCGTCCTCGACCACCTCCGACACCGTCGAGCAGCTGCTCACGCTCAGGGTGAGCCCACGATCCTCCTGAGCCTCCTCGCTCTCCTCCTCTCCCTCTCTAGCCCTGTGTCGCCGCCGCTCTGCTTGCTCTCGCCGCCGGCCGCCGCCGTGACCGTCGCTCCGGCGACCAATAGGGGGCGGCGCCGCCACCCCTTGGTTCGCTGTTGTCCCGCGCGCCTAATGCGCCCAGAGGCGCGTCCTAGGAGCCACCCCGTGGACGCGCGCATGCACGGCGTGCGCGTGGTCACCGCGCGCACTCCCGCCGTCTCCGTGCTCAAATCCGCTGACCGGAAGTAGAGTAGTTCTGGTAAACCGGAAGTAGCAGCGGTAGTTCCGCTAGTTCCAGATTTCGGTACTGGATAGTTGCGTTCTTAAGCGGAAGTAGAACCGGAGGTGACACCGGAAGTACCGCTAAACCGGTACTACCGGCCACTTCACCGGAAGTACCGGAAATCCTCTATTTTCGGTACTGGATGTGTCGAACCACGCCCGGAACTGGAACCGGAAGTACCGGCAAACCGGAACTACCGGCCCACTTACCGGAAGTTCCGGCAGTCTGTGTTAACTTTTGAATAATTCATAACTTAATAACCGTTAAGCCAAATCTTGTGAATGATATATCAATTTGGTCAGCAATTCAAAGTCTTTCCATCTATGCTAATGTCACATCATGATCACAAATACTTAAGTGGTGTTCTTCTTAAATTGATAAAAGAGGTTATTTTCAAATACTTGATTTAATTCGCTATTTAATCATCGGTGCTCCGAAAATAATGAATAAGGTACCAAAATGATCGGAATGACGAACTCTATCCAATCATGTCATCTTCATGCATGTTTGAGCCACTTCTCTAATAATTTGATAATTTATAATAATAGTGGTCACTAAGATAAATGTGGGGTTGTATCCCAAATAATTTCATCAATTATTTGGCTCCCCATTTAATTGTGCCTTTAATTTATATAATGGAATCTTTGCATCAACTTGACATGTCATCATGTGATTGAGCATTGCATCTTGTGTTCGTGTGATTTATGTGTTCTTTGCTTTTCTTTGGGTATCGATAGATTCCGGAGTCGAGGGTCTCTCTACCTACCCCGACGATCAGTACTTCACGCCCGGGCAGCAAGGCAAGAGATAACCTAACCTTCTTGGCATCTAGCATCCTATGTTTTATCAAATTATTTTATCCACCATAATATTGCATGCGGTTCAAATGTCTCTTTGGTAAATATTAGAATATCCTATGAATGCATGTTCTTCCCCGAGCCAATCACATGTATCCCTACCTATGAACCCTAGGGTTGAAGTGTTGGCCGAGATAAAGATAGAATTGTTGTATTCATATGCTTAGCTATGCTTAGCCAGGCTTAGTTAAATATTTTAGTTATGTCCGTTGTTTATTTCCATAATTGTTGTTGAAGATGGAATGATGCGGACTTGGTGGATATGTGGGTTGATTAATTAAAATGCTAAGAAGGCTTGGATGAGTTGCCCTCGGGGAGGGTGGTTTGCCTCATTCTTGCCGCCTAGGTTGAGAGTGCTTTTAGCTAGAACCAAGAACCGAGCGTGCTTCCATTGGTGGGTGTATGGGCGCCTCGCTGACCGAATAATTTGTGAGGGGCTTGTCAAGGGTCCTCTAGTTTGCTATTTCCATTTGCGCGTGTGTGGTGTGAGTGGAAAAAGGAACGAGGATGATGGTGTGTAGGACGTGACGGTGGGGCAGGGCGCTGGGAGCGCTGAACCTGTCCTTCCGCCACTGATGGTCCTTGAGTAAGCCTCATGCATTGTAAAGGTCTAACCGCGCCCGCTCGCCGGTCTTCCCCGGAAGAGGACCAACTAGGTGAGCCGGACGGTACCAATGGGTAAAATAGTACACCCCTGCAGGGATAATCTTTTCGAAAAGCCGTGTCCACGGTTATGGACAAACTCTTGGGAAAGGCGGATTAGCTCATAGATAACTTTAACCTAATTGATATGGCAGCTAGAGGTTGCATAATAAACTTGTGATAAAGGTTCATTTCCTCGAGGGTGAGTCGAGGGAGTGCCTTGGTGTGAGATGAGTGGTGATGGTTGTGAGTAGGTTCGCCGAGAACCGAAAGGTGATAAGGATACTCTCTTACCCCTTTATAAAAAAATACTCTGAGTAGACGAATGCCATGTGTCTTTTATATCTTTCTGTTTATGAAACTTAGCTTTATGCAAAAGAACTACATATAAAGCTTTAGAGCCTCCGTCAGTCATTGGGCCTATATCGCCCTACTAAACTTGCGAGTACGTCGTACTCAGTCTCTCTTTGCTGCCTCTATGATTTTGTATTTCAGAGGAGGACGACACCGAGCAACTAGGTGGGTTCTTCGTTGACGTCGACTACTAGTCTGGGGTTCCCAGGTGGCAGCTTGGGACCGTGGAACAAGCTGGCTGGGATGATTTTATTGTAGGCCTCTTAGGCCATATTTTGCTTCTTGTTGTTAGACAACACTACCCGCTTCCGCTTGTTGAATTGTTGGATCTGTGATCCTTTTGCTTGTAATATTTGTATTCTTCTCTTTATATGAGTTGCTATATGTTTTGTGTCGTATAGTCATGCTTTGTGCCAGTTCTGTTCCACAAGTCTCGATCTTTGTCTTATACTTTGATGGTTGTGTCGGATTCATAGCCTCTCTGTATAATTCCGGGGTCGGGGCGTTACAGGCTCGCCGTCACTTTCGGCACCCAGGCCAATTACCGCACCGAGCTGATCGACTTCGACGTCGCGCACATCGGCCTGCCCTACAACGCCATACTCGGCTACCCCGCCCTCGCCAAATTCATGGCGGTGACCCACCACGCCTACAACCTCGTCAAGCTCCCTGGCTCGGGTGGCACCATTGTCATCCGCGGCGTGGTCTCGGACGCCCTGTACGCTGCGCAAGCGGCCTACAAGGCTGCCGCGGTGGCGTCACCCGCTGACGAGGACGAGGAACCCCTCCCGAGGCCCCCCGCGAAGAAGAAGCAGCTTTTCTCTCAGGAGAAGGCCGCGACAAAGCAAGTGTCTCTGGAGGCAAGCGGCTCGGGGGCTAGCGTCACCATCGGCGCCAACTTGCCTCCCAAATAGGAAAGCGCGCTCGTCGCCTTCCTCAGGGCAAACTCTGACATGTTCGCCTGGACACCGTCAGATATGTCCGGAGTACCGAGGGAGGTGATCGAGCACCACTTAGCCGTGTGTCCAAACGCACGCCCCGTCAAGAAAAAAGCGCGGCGCCAAGCGCCAGAGAAGCAAGACTTCATCGTCAAGGAAGTAGACAAGCTGAAGAAGGCCAGCATCATCAAGGAAGTGGTCCACCCCACTTGGCTCGCCAATGGTGTGGTCGTCCCCAAGCACACCGGAGGAAGCCGCCTCTGCATCGACTTCACCGATCTCAACAAGGCCTTCCCCAAGGACCCCTATCCCCTCCCGAGGATCGACCAGATCGTGGACTCCACCGCCGGCTGCGTGCTCCTCTGTTTTCTGGATGCCTTCTCTGGTTATCACCAGATCAAGATGGCAAAGGAGGACGAGGAGAAGACAGCATTTCTCACCCCTTGTGGTGTGTTCTGCTACGTCTGCATGCCCTTCGGCCTGAAGAACGCCGGCGCCACTTTCCAGCGCCTCATGAGGATCGCCTTGGGAGCTCAAATGGGGAGGAACGCAGAGGCCTACGTCGATGACATCGTCGTCAAGACCCGCGAGAAGGACACGCTCATCCAGGACCTCGAGGAAACCTTTGCCAACCTGCGCAAGGTCAACATCAAGCTGAACCCCGCCAAGTGCGTCTTCGGGGTCCCTTCAGGCAAGCTCCTCGGTTTCCTGGTATCTCACCGCGGCATTGAAGCCAACCCCGACAAAATCAAGGCCATAGAGCAGATGCAGCCTCCTCGTCGCCTCAAGGACATGCAACGCCTAGCGGGATGTATGGCCAGCCTTGGCCGTTTCATCTCCAAGTTCGGCGAGAGGGCGCTGCCATTTTTCAAGATCATGAAGAGGTCCGGTCCCTTCAAGTGGACCCCTGAAGCAGCAAAGGCCTTCGAGGACCTGAAGAAATATCTGGCGAGCCCACCCATCATGGTTGCCCCACGCCCTCGCGAACCTCTGAAGCTGTACCTTGCAGCCACTCCTCAGACGGCAAGCGTGGTCTTGGTGGCTGAAAGAGAAGAGCCAGTCCTCGACAAGCAGAACTCCGCCTCGCCAAGCCCAGAACCCCCTGACAAGGAAGCAGCCTCGTCAAGCCTCCAGCCCCAAGAAAACCTCGCCAAGGACTCCACCGAGCCTGGGGAGGAGCCAGCCGCTGCCTCACCAACAACTACCCTCGTCGAGCATCCCGTGTACTTCGTCAGCACAGTGCTGCGGGACGCTCGCGAGCGCTACCCCATGCAGCAAAAGCTCCTTTTCTCGCTCCTCATCGCCTCCAGGAAGCTGCGCCACTACTTCCAGGGTCACCACATCAAGGTGGTCACGTCATATCCCCTGGAGCAGGTCCTGCGCAACCCGAACGCGACAGATCACGTCGCAGGCTGGGGCATTGAGCTACAACCTTTCGAGTTGGAGTTTGACACCACCAGGGTCATCAAGGGCAGAGTGCTGGCTGATTTCATGGCCGAATGGACAGACACGCGCAAAGAAGAAGACCTTCTAGAGGAGGAAGCTACAGCCTCAGGAGGAACGACACCAAGCCACTGGACCATGCACTTCGACGGCGCCTTTGCGGCCAGGAGTGTAGGGGCTGGCGCCGTTCTCACCTCACCGACAGGCGACAAGCTCTACTACGCCATCCAACTGTGCTTCAAGGACAACGACAAGGTCTCCAACAACATCGCTGAGTATGAAGGCCTCCTCGCCGGGCTCAGAGCCGCCATCGCCCTCGGCATCAAGTACATCCTCATCAAGGGCGACTCCCAGCTCCTCGTCAACTTCTCCAACAAAAGCTACACGCCTAAGGACACCTACATGGTGGCCTACCTTGAAGAGGTACGCAAGCTGGAGAAACACTTCAGGGGCATGGAGCTCAAGCACATCCCGCGGGCAGAAAACCAAGAGGCAGATGAAATTGCTCGGCGAGCAGCAAGAAGAGAAGCCCAGAAGCCTGGAGTATTCGAGGAGAGGCTCACCAAGGCCTCGGTCAAGCAACCTGTGGTCAACATCAGCATCGACGAGGAGCTCCCACCTGCCCCACCAAGCGGAGCACCAAACTGTGGGTTGCCCTCGGGCGATCGTTTGCTGCTAACCCTGGTACGACAAGACACTGGTTGGATCGACGAGATCAAGAACTACCTGCAGAACCGAGCCCTCCCCGAAGACGACGCAGAGGCCGAGAGAATTGCTCGCCAGGCCAAGTCCTACTGCCTCCACGACGGAGACCTGTACCGCAAGCGACCCAATGGGCTTGCGCTGCGGTGCGTCCCTGCCGAGGAAGGCCGCCAGCTCATCAACGACATCCACAGTGGCGAGTGTGGCCACCACTCTTCCTCGCGCACTATTGCAGGCAAGGTCTTCCGGAGTGGCTTCTACTGGCCCTCAGTGCTTCAAGATGCTGCCGAAATCGTCCAATCCTGCGACGCATGCCAATTCCACGCCAAGCAAATCCACCAGCCCGCGCAAGGACTCCAGACGATCCCGCTCTCCTGGCCGTTCGCGGTCTGGGGGCTGGACCTGCTGGGACCCTTCCCGCGAGCGCTCGGGGGCTACCGCTACCTCTATGTCGCCATCGACAAATTCACCAAGTGGCCTGAGGTGGAGCCCGTGCGCACCATTCCGGCGAAGTCGGCGGTAAAATTCATAAGGAGCCTGGTCTGCCGCTTCGGCGTGCCCAATCGCATCATCACCGACAACGGCTCACAATTCATCAGTGGCGCCTTCAAGTCCTACTGCGGCAGCATCGGCGCCCAAATCTGCTACGCCTCGGTGGCGCATCCACGAAGCAACGGGCAGGCCGAACGAGCCAACGCCGAGGTGCTCAAGGGCCTCAAGATGAGAAGCTTCAACCGCCTCAAGGCCAGTGGCAAGCATTGGATCGATGAGCTTCCCTCGATGCTCTGGTCCATCCGCACCACGCCAACAAAGCCAACTGGTGAGACGCCGTTCTCCCTCGTCTATGGCGCTGAAGCCGTCCTCCCCAGCGAGATCACTCATGGCTCTCCGCGAGTCTTGGCCTTCAAGGAGGCTGAGGTGGACGAACTCCGCAATGACGACCTGCTGCTGCTTGAAGGGCTCCGCCGCAATGCGGCCCTGAGAGCGGCAAGGTACCAGCAAGACCTCCGTCGCTACCACAGCCGCCACATCCGGCTCTGCGCGGCTCGAGACGGAGGACGGCGTTCCTGTCGCCAACCCCTGGAACATCCAGCACCTGCGCAAGTTCTACCCCTGATCGCCACCGGCGAGCAACTTTTTGCATCAAGGAAGAACCACGCGCCGTCATCCTCCACGAGGAAAAAACTTCGGGCTCCCCTCTCTACTATACGTTGCCGCGGGCCGTTCGAGAAGACTCCCAAGCCACCAAGCCTCGGCATGGTAACCTCTTCAGGCACCATGTCTTGGCGAGGTGGATCCCCATGCTGGTCATGGTGGAACGCAGGCTAAAAGCCACCCCTACATAGGGGCCCCCTGAGCTCTCTCTACATGCGTCTGCCTCGGGCACGCCTCTCGAGAGTCTCAGCCACAGAATGTGGACCCCATGCCAAGAGCATGGCGGATTTTTTGTGCTTCTGGCCACGCCAGTGTAATGAACCTATGTTTCAGGTCAATTTGAACTCTCGCGCATCGCGCCAGCATATTTTGCGGCTTCGGCAAGCTCTAGCGTTGTTTGCTTTTCTCTCTCGCTCGTATGATCCCTCATGCGTATCTCGCGAGCGGGGGCTAGCATGGTGCCATGCCACGGGAGCATCCCGGCAGCACCTAAAACCCAAGGGATCCGAGCTCTGAACTTGCGGGTCAGCTCTCATGCATGTCAACTCCCAAGGAGCTCTGAACTCATGGGTCAGCTCCCGCGCACGTCAACTCACCAAGGATCACCAAAACCTTGGTGCTTGTTCTCCTCGTGAGACACACATGAAGGAACCTACGAGCACCATAGGATTCTTAGCTATATACTGCTTGTGGGTATGCCCATCTCTCCAAGTGCAGGAAAGCAGGCTCTCCAAGCCTCAGGCAACGTCAAGGCAAAAACATCTCGCCAGGGAACCAACACCCTCTCCAAGGCAGAACGCCTCGCTAAGCTAAGTACAAAGACTTGGTTGAATTTCCTCTTGCTGGTTTTTGCCCCTCGAGTCTCTTTTCTCTCTCCCACGCCTCATGGGCTGCTTGCACGTCAAAGGGGAGCCCCAAGCATCGCTCTTCGAGGAGCTCTTACTTCTTGAGGCCTCACACACCCCCCGACCTTGTGGAGCCCTGACTCTCACATATCGAAGCGGCGGTGGTGTAGCGCCAAGAGAGGGTCCTAAGACGTAGAGCGAAAAAGACATGAAGGGAAAAGACAAAAGCCACCCGAGGGACGTTCACAAGCACATTCCAATATAACTTAACAAGTTCTTACAAAGTTTACAACCAAAATACCACGATAATGTGCCCCATGCACGACCAGCTACAGGAAGGAGTTCAGGCCGTCGCGCCTCCTGAGGTGCCCGCTCCGTCCACGGCAGCTCCCGCCTCCAGGGCGCCTTCCTCGCCGTCGCCTTCGTCTTCATCGACCAAGACTTGGTCGTACTTCCTGGCGAGCACCTCAGCAGCCTCCCCCGCCTTGCTGCGGATCTCGACCGGCTCCATCACGGCCTCGAGGTTGAACGAGGGCTAGAGCTTCAGGAGGTTGCTGAAGACGCGGCTGGTGGCGAGAACGAGGAGATCGCGGCTCTCCGCCACGACACGCTCGTTGAAGTGCTTTGCGACCTTCTCGAGCTCCTCGAGGAACTGCCCGAAGAAGTGCGTGTATGCGGTCTCGTCGTCGATCCCTCCGGAGGGAAAGTGGGGAACCTCGATCCTCATGTCATCCCCGACAGCGTTCGCGCGGCGGACCAGCTCGTGGAGCATGACCTGGCACTGGCGTGTCATGGCCCGGCGGTGCTGCGCGGTGTCTCGCGCTTGCTCCGCGCGGTCCGCAGCCGGCCCCACCTGCTGCTGGAGGTCGCCCAGGTCCGCCTTCAGGGCGGCGATCTCTTTCTCCACGCGGGTCTGCGCCTCCTTGGCGCGCTGGAGGCGAGAGGTCAACTCCCTCTCCGACTTCTCGAGCCCTTCGATCTTGTGCAAGAACTCCGTGCGCTTGGTTGTGAAGCGCTCCTCCTGCATCTTGGCCTTGGCGTCGTAGTCGTTGGCGAGGCTCTCGCGGATGCGCTCAACCCTGGCGTCGGCCTCCTCCTGGGTCCGCTTCTGCTTCAGCGCGAGGTCGGCGTTGGCCTTGTCGTGGCGCTCCTTGCGGGTGGCCTCGCTCCTGGCCACCGAATTCTCGCGCTCTTGTAGTTGCCCCTCGCGGATGGCCTGGGCCGCCTCGAGCAGTTGGATTTGCTCCTCGCGTTGGTGCAACTCTTTCTCCTGGAGGGAGAGCTCTTCCTCGCGCCGCTTCAGCTCGGCTTCGCGAGGTGTCAGCTGCCCCTCGCGGGCATCCAGCTGCTCGCGCAACTCCTTCAAGCTGGTCCTCGCGGCCTCGGACTCGTTGGCGAACTTCTCCTCTGCGGCCGCCAGCTCCTGGTGCTTGGCGGTGGTCTCCGTCTCCAGCGCCTCCCGGGCGGCGTCCAGCTGGTCCATGACCTCAGCCGCCTCCCGCTTGACGCTGTCGCGGGTCTCCTTCGCGAAGCGCATCGCTTCTTCGCGCGCCGCCCTTGCCGCCGCGTCCTGCCGGCGGCACATTTCCACCCGCTCGTGGAGAAGGGCCCAGGCGTCGCCAAGCCTCGCCCGCTCCTTCTCCCTGGCGAGATCTTCCTCGGCGAGCTGCGCCGCCAGCTCGTCGAGCGCCTGCCGCGATTGGCGGAAGACAACGTCGCGACGAACCCTGCGAGGGCGCGGCTCACTCAGCGCCAGGACCCCTGCGTCGTTGTGGGGCGCAGAGACCTCGACGCTCACCGAGGCGCCCAGGGCACCTTGCCCCGAGCTTGTAGCAGCCCCTGTCGCGGCTTGGGGGCTCGTGGGGGCGCCCTCCTCGCCGCCCGCGTCGAGAGCTCTCAGGGGGCTGGGCGTCCTCTCGCCCCCGGCCCCGCCGCTTGGGGGCTCCAGAGGCACCACCGCCTCTTGCTCTTCAGGGGCGCTCCCCGCCCCTTCAACGGTGGCCGCGCCCGCCGCGGCCTCGGGCGCGTCCGCCCCTCTTGTTGGAGCCTCCTCCGTCTCTGGGGGCGGCTCCAGGACGATCTCCTCGTCAACCGTTTCCTCTTCCTCGCGGTGCTCGGCCGCAGGAGGAGTAGCAGCCCGAGTTGGCGGAGGCGTCGCCAGCTCAATCACCTCCTCCTCGCGGTGTTCAACCACGGGGGGAGAAGCTCCCCTAGATGGAGGCATCGTCACCTCCTCGACCACCACCACCTCCGCGCGGTGCTCACCCGCGGGAGGGACTGTCTCTTGCTGCGACCCCACAGCCGCTTGCTGCGGCTCGTCAGTCGCCGGCCTCGGCTCGTCAGCCGATTGTCGCGGTTCGTCAGCCGCTTGCCGCGGCTCGACGGCCACCTGCTGCAGCTCGTCAGCCACAGGCGCCTCCTCGGCGGCGCTGGCGATCTCCCCAAGCTTGCGGAGACGCCGCCTCTTTGGCGCCGCGGGTACGCTGAAGAAACACAAGCGAAGCAAAGACCCCTCAGGAGGAGATTCTCTGAAGCAAATGTTGAAAGGAAAGAAAGGACCAAACTTACTCGTCGGCCGCTCTCCACACCCTTTTCTTCCCTTTGGGCGGCTGGAGGGCGCTCGCTCCGGCCTCTTTGGGAGGCGCCGCTGCCTTCTCGGGAGGAGCATCCCTCGACGCGGCCCCGGCGTCCTTGTCGTGGAGGGCCTTGGTGCGGGGCTCGTGACGCCCTCTCCTGCTGCTGCCCTCCTCCTCCGTGGGGCGTTGGGAACGGACCACGCGGAAGGCGTCCTCGTCGCCGCTAGAGGAAATCTCCTGGAGGTCCGCGCCGGGCGGCGCGTTCCTTGAACCTGCATCCTCGCCAGAGGGGTTGGCGCCTCGGGAAGCCTCATCCTCGCCGGACTCTTCATCCTCGTCCGGCTCCAGCGCGTCAGCCGCCTGCTCCTGCTCCGCCGCCCACGGGTTGCGGCGGGACCCGACGAGCCTCGCGGGTCTGATGCCCCATTCATCAAAGAGGGGTAGGAGCCTACGGGCCTCGCGCACGCTCTCATCCACATAGACGAACAGCGGCAAGGCGTCGTCGTTGCTTGGGGGTGAAATGGATGTCGTGGCAAAGAGGGCCTTCATGATCTGCTTTAGCTCGTCTGGAGAGAGATCATCGGGGCTGAGGCGCATCGTATCATCTGGGCCTGAATAGGTCCACATCGGCGCCGAATGCCATTGAAGAGGAGCAATGCGGCGTGCAACAAAATCCATCGCCACCATCCGGCCGGTGAGCCCGGCCTCGCGGAGCACCTGAATACGCTCGTATACCGCCACAAGCTTAGGGCCCTCGAAGTCACCACTCGCCCAACGCGCCTACTTCCTCGACGGCGCCACGGGTACCTCCAGGTTGCGGTTCGACGAATTGGTGCGAACGAAGAGCCACTTCTCGCAGAACTTCTCCACCTTCTTCGTCACCTCGGTGATGGCATTCTCCCCCTGCCAAGCGATAGGGATGTACTCGTCACTTCTGGCGGCGGCGACGCGGAAGGAGACGCACCCGAACCGCTCGTTCGACTTGGTGCTCCGGAGGGAGTAGAAGCTGCGGAAGAGCGCCACCGAGGGGTGGACACCGACGTATGCCTCGTAGAGGTAGGCGAAGATGGCGAGAATGAGCACGGAGTTGGGGTGGAGATGAAGGAGTTGGATCCGGTACGCTTCAAGGATCGCCAGGAGGAAGCTGGAGAAGGGAGGAACGAGGCCGGCGTAGAGCGTGTGAAAGAAGACGGGGTAGTACCCCACGCCGACCTTGCTGCCGCCGGGCGCTATGCTGGTGGCGCCGAGCTCGTGGGTGTTGGCGGCCACCAGGTTCCGCGCCCTGGAAACCGTCGCCGCGCCGACGAGAGACTCCGGCATCGTCCCCTGGGGCGCGGCGCCCTGCACCGCCGCCGCAGACGTGCCGGTCTGCATCGCGGCCTTGCCCTTCTGGCCGTCGGTTGCCCTCTTGGGAGCCATGGCCACCGGAAGGAAAACTCGAAGACGAAGACCTCGGAAGCGACGAGCTCTGGGAGGAAGAAGGGGTTTTTTGGAGAAGAGGGCGGCGGAGTTATGGGAGAAGTGACGGGCGCTGCCTACGCGCCCAGGCTTTATTGACCAGCGCCCGAGTCGTGGCGGGCCCCGCCACGTCGCCCGTTGGAGCCGAGGAGGTCGTGGCCGCGGGTGCAACCGCAGCGCTCCACGTGTCGTGGCCCTGTCAGGCATCTTTGGCCCCTCGACGCTTCGCCTTCGTCCATGGGCCTCGGCGTGCCCGTCGCGGGCCCGGGGGCTACTGTCGGCACAGTGGAAACCAGGGTACCACGGGCCGGCCTGCCAGGGCCCACGAGATTCTTTGGATGATTTTCGCTAAGGACCAGGCTCTCCAAGCCTGGCGAGCTTCGCGAGGATTTTCCCCTCGCGAAGGGTTTTCTCTCCTCGCCAAGGATTCTCTCCCTTGGCGAGGGATTGCAACTCGACAAGGCGTCTCCGACGCCGCCCGCAATTCTGCTAAGGACCAAGCTGAAGGGCTCGGCGAGGCTTTTCGCCTCGCGAAGCCCCTTCCTCGTGAAGCCATCTCTGCCCCTGCGGCAGAGCGCACATGGGCTCTGCGCCATGTGCAGAGTGACGCGCGTGCCTACGCGCGATGACGACGACGCCGCAGTTGCCGTTTCCATGTATAAAGCAGTCAACAAAGCGGAGCCAAGCAAAGCGGACAACGAGTATTGCCTCTTTGGTGATAAGGGAACCGTCTGCAGCTACGCTCCAAGGACGACGTCACCGTGGGTCACCTCCCACCTCGGCAAGCGCCAGCCCACCGTCCAGCTGGTCGGTGCCCCTTTTCAGCTTTGGTGACGCCGTTCCCCTGCCGTGGACCGCGTCCACGAGCTTTACCTTTATGGTGGACTTCACCTTTATCGTGTGCCGCTGCCTCCTCCATCGTCGCCATGTGGTAACCCTTCCCGCCCAAATGTTTGGGCAGAAGAGGTCCAAGACGCCTATAAAAGGAGGAGGGGTGCGCCCAAGCAAAGGGTTCGATCTTCGGTTGGTGCAGCCCTATTAGACCAAACCCTAGATCTGAAGACTAGCAAGTAGCCATTGTTAGCCACCTCGAGCTCGACAAGCTCTCCTTGTACTGTGAACTCTCCAAGCAGTGCAATACACCAAAGCAGGACGTAGGGGTTTTACCTCCACAAGAGGGCCCTGAACCTGGGTAAGACCGAGCGTTCCTTTTCTGCAGTGCTGTCCCGCAGCGAGTCCGACGAGCACCGTCGCCGGAGCACGTTGAGGGTTGTTTGATTCCGTGTTCAGCCCCTTACTCGATCCTTCTCGAGACACCCCCAGTTCCTGGGACAGTTCTCCGACACACGGTCCCGCGACGGGTGCAGGGAGGAGGCCTCCTCTTCGCCGAGGTCATCCTCAGCGTGGTCGATGTCGTCATCCTCTGGGTGCTCGATGTGGGGCTCGGGGTCGACGTGGCGCTCCGGAGCAGCACTCCCACGCGGGCGGCCGCGCGGGCGGCCCGCAGGAGGAGCGGTGGCGGCACTAGCCGTCCGGCGAGCGAGTCGTTCGGCGCGAGAGCGACAATGGCGGTGTCGAGGTTGAAGATGCGCCTCAGCCCCCTACCTGGCGCGCCAAATGTCGGAGAACTGTCCCAGGAACTGGGTGTGTCTCACGAAGGATCGAGTAAGGGGCTGAACACGGAATCAAACAACCCTCAACGTGCCTCGGCGACGGTGCTCGCCTGGATCGCTGTGGGGAAGCACTGCAGAGAGGAACGCGCGGTATTACCCAGGTTCAGGGCCCTCTAGGTGAGGTAAAACCCCTACGTCCTGCTTCGAGTTGTATTGCACTTGCTTGGAGAGGTTTTCAGTACAGGGCGAGCTTGGCGAGCTCTGGGTGGCTAACAATGGCTACTGCTAACCTCAGATCTAGGGTTTTTGGGCTTGTGAATCTAGGAACCAACCAGAGTCTCCCTCTTTGCCCGAACGGGCTCCTCCTCCTTTTATAGGCGTCTCGGACCTCTTCCCCAAAACATCTTGGCGGGAAGGGCTACCACATGGCGACGAAGGAGGAGGCGCGGTGCACCAAAAAGGTGGAGTCCACCATAAAGGTAAGGTCCATGGATGCGGTCCACGGCAGGGGCGGCGTCACCAAAGCTGGAAAAGCCACCGTCCAAACGGGACGGTGGGCTGGCGCTGCTGAGGCAGGACGGGTCCCGCGGTGACGTCGTCCTTGGAGGGTAGCTGCAGACGGTTCCCTTATCACCAAAGTGGCAATCCTTGGGGCTCCTTTGCTTGAGGCAGCTTTGTTGACTCCTTTATACACAAGAAAGGTAACTGGGGTGTTGCTGTCACCGCGCGCTGGCGTGGTCGTCACTCTGCGGAGGATGCAGAGCCCATGTGCGCTCTGCCGCGGGGGCAGAACTGGCTTCGAGAGGAAGGAAGCCCGGCGAGGCGAAAGGCCTCGCCGAGCCTTTCGGCTCGGTCCTTGGCAGAATTGCTGGCGGCGTCCGAGACGCCCTCTCGAGGAGAGGTCCCTCGCCAAGGGAGAAAACCCTCGGCGAGGAGAAAAGGTCCCTCGCGAGGAAAAAACCCTCGCGAGGCTCGCCAGGCTTGGAGAGCCTGGTCCTTAGCAAAAACTTCTGAGGAATCTTGTGGGCCCTGGCAGGCCGGCCCGTGGTACCCTGGTTTCCACTGTGCCGACAGTAGACCCCGGGCCCGCGATGGTCACGCCGAGGCCCATGGATGAAGGCGAAGCGTCGAGGGCCCAACGGTGCCTACCGGGGCCGTGACACGTGGGGCGCAGCGGTTGCGCCCGCGGCCACGATCTCCTCGGCTCCAACGGGCGACGGTCAATAAAGCCTGGGCGCGCAGACTACGCCCTTCACTTCTCCCATAACTCCTCCGCACTCTTCTCCCAATGCCTCCAAAACATCTCCTTCTTCCCAGAGCACTCCAACTCCAGGGTCTTCATCTCCTTCTCCGGCGACCAATGGCTCCCAAGAAAGCAAACATCGACCCGAAGGGCAAGGCAGTGATGCGGACCGGCACATCTGCGGCGGCGGCGTGCGGTGCTGCCCTCAAGGAGGCGCTGCCGTAGACCCGCGTCACCGCGGCGGCGATAGCAAAGGTGCGCCATGTGGCGGCGGCGGGCACCAATGAGCATGGCGCCACCGAGATGAGGCCGTCCGGCAGCAGGCTCACCGAGGGGTACTACCCCATCTTCATCCATACTCTTTACGCCGGTCTTGTTCCTCCCTTTTCCGAATTCCTCTTGGCGATTCTAGAGGTGTACCAGATCCAACTTCTTCATCTTCATCCCAACTCCATCCTTATCCTTGCCATCTTCGCCCACCTCTGCGAGGCCTACATCGGCGTCCGTCCCTCGGTGGCGCTCTTCCGTAGCTTCTACTCCCTTCGGAACACCGCCTCCAACGAGCGGCTCGGCTGCGTCTCCTTCCGCATCGCCGCCGCCAGGAGTGAGAACAACATTCCCATTGCTTGGTGCGGTGAGAACGCCATCACCAAGGTGACGAAGAAGGTGGAGGACTTCCGCAAGAAGTGGCTCTTCGTCGACACCAAGAAGACAAACCCTCTCCTGGAGGTGCCCGAGCCCCCCCCCCCCAAGGAAGTGGGCGCACTGGGCGAGCACAGACTTCAGGGGCCAGAGGCTTGACGCGGTGTACGAGTGCATCCGGCGCATCCGCGAGGCAGGGGTCACCGGCCAGATGGTGGCAAGAGACTTCACGAGGCGCCGGATCGCCCCCCTCCAGTGGCACTCCGAGCTGGTGTGGCGGTACACAGGCAAGGGGGACACGATGCGGCTGAGCTCGGACGGCTTCGCGTCTGAGGTGCTACGCCAGATCATGGGGGTCCTCTTCGCGACGACGGAGATCCCGTCTCCTACCAACGATGAGGCCCGGCCACTCATCAGCTTTGCCGAGGAGAGCATTGAGGAGCAACGCCGGTGCATGCCCGTGTTCGACGAGTGGGGAATTGTGCCCGCAGGGCACCGCGGTCCTCGTCCCAACCCGTGGGCGGCAGAGCCGGAGTACATGGACGAGTCTCCAGAGCCGGAGGAGGTCGAGGAGTCTGGCGAGGAAGAGGCCTCGAGAGGTGTGGATCCCTTCGGCAAGGATGAGGCCTCGAGGGGCACCGACCCCGTGGGCGAGGACGAGGCCTCGAGAGGCGCCAACCCCTCGAGAGGCTCCGCGGGCTCCTCAAGGAGCGCTCATGCTGAGGTGGACCTCCAGGTGCTCTCCTCCAGCGATGAGGAGGATGCCTTCCGCGTCGCCTGCTCCCGACGCGTCGGAGAGGAAGAGGAGACGAGCGGAGGTGGGGGTGGACGCTGCGAGCCCCGCTCCAAGGCTATCCACGACAGGGGAGCCGCGACCGCGAGGAGCGCTCCTCGCGTGGAGGCAAGGGCGCCTCAAGAGGAGGCCGGAGCAAGCAACGCCCAACCGCCCAAGGCGAAGAAGAGGGTGTGGGTGATGGCTGACGAGTAAGCCTCGACTCTTCTTTCCTTTTATCATTTTGCTTCTGGAAACCCTCTTGAAGGATCTTCTACTTGTCTTTCTTTCAGGCAACCGGCGGAGCCAAAGAGGCGACGGCTCCGCAAGCTTGGAGAGACCGCCAGCGCCGTCGCGGAGACGCCTGCAGCTGACGAGCCGCGGCAGGCGGCTGTCCCTCCCGTGGGCAAGCACCGCGCGGAGGTGTTGGTTGAAGAGGCGGCGTCGTCGCCAGTCCGGGCGGCAACTCCTCCCGTGGTGGAGCGCCGCGCGGAGGAGGTGACTGAAGAGGCGGCGTCGTCGTCGGCTCGGGCGACGACTCCTCCCGTGGTGGAGCACCGCGCGGAGGAGGTGAGAGAAGAGGTGGCGCCGCCGTCGCCAACCAGGACGGCCTCCTCCCGTCCAGCTCGAGACGGAGGAAGAGAGAGTGGACGAGGAAATCGTCATGGAGCTGCCTCCAGAGGAGGAGGAGGCTCCCTCAAGAGGGGCCGATGCGCCCGAGGCCGTGGCGGACGCGGCCGTCACGGAAGGGACAGGAAGCGCCCATCAGGAGCAGGAGGCGGAGGCTCCTCCGGAGCCCATAGGCGCCGGAGCTGGGCGCGAGAGGACGCCCAGCCCCCAGAGGGCACCCAAAGTGGGTGCCGAGGGAGGCGCCTCCATGAGCCCCCGGGCCGCACCAGAGGCAGCCGTGAGCCCAAGGCAAGAGGCCTCGGGCGCCTCGACAAGGGTCGAGGCCTCCGCACCCAGCAGTGGTGCGGGGACCTTGGCGCTGCAGGAACCGCGGCGCCAAGCAATTCGTCGCCGAGTCGTCCTCAACCAGGCGCGGCGGACGCTCGACGAGCTGGAGGAGCAGCTCGCCGAAGAAGAACTCGCCCTAGCGGAGGAACGGACAAGGCTTGGCGAGGCCTGGGCCCTCCTCCACGAGAGGGTGGAGATGTGCCGCCGGCAGGACGCGGCGGCCCAGGCGGAGCGCCAAGAGGCCCTTCGCTTCGCCAAGGAGACCCGCGACAGCGTCAAGCGGGAGGCGGAGGAGGTGATGGACCAGCTGGATGCCGCCAGGGAAGCGCTCGAGGTCGAGACTGCCTCCAGGCACGAGGAGCTAGCGGCCGCAGAGCAGAGATTCGCCGCTGACTCCGAGGTCGCAAGGGCCAGCTTGAAGGAGCTCCGCGAGCTGCTGGATGCTCGCGAGGGGCAGCTGGCGCCGCGCGAGGCAGAGCTGGCACGACGCGAGGGAGAGCTCTCCCTCCGCGAGAAGGAGCTACGCCAGTGCGAGGAGCAGGCCCAGCTGCTCGAGGAGGCCCAGGCCACCCGCAAGGGCAGCTGCAGGAGCGCGAGGGTCTGGTGGCCAAGAATGAGGCCACCTACGCGAAGCGCCACGAGAAGGCCAACGCCGATTTCGAGGTGAAGCGGAAAAGAATCCAGCATGAGGCCGACATCAAGGTCAAGCTCGTCCGCGAGACTCTCTCCAAGGATTATGAGGAGAAGGTCACGAAACAGGAGGACCGCTTCAAAACGAAACGCAAAGAGCTCCAAGACCGCATCAAGGAGCTCGAGCAGGAGGAGAAGCGGATGGCCTCCTGCCTCGAGCACGCCAGGGAGGCCTAGGCTTGCACAGAGGGGAATGCCGTCGCCCTGGAGAGAGACCTGGATGAGCTCCGACAGCAGGTGGGGCCGGCCGCGGAGCTCGCGGAGCGGGCAAGGGACCAGCGCCAGATTGGCCAGTCCATGACGCGCCAGCGCCAGGGCATTCTCCAAAGCTTGGTGAACCGCGCGCGCGCGGTCGGGGGTGATCTGAGGATCGAAGTTCCCCCCTTCTCTGCAGGGATCAGCGACGAGGTCGCGTACTCGTTCTTCTTCGAGAAATTCCTTGGGAAGCTTGAGGGGGTGGCGAAGAGCTTTGACGAGCGCGTCGTGGAGGAGAGCCGCGATCTCCTCGTCATCGCCATCAGCCGCATCTTCAGCAACCTCGTGAGGCTCCAGCCCTCGCCTTGACCTCGGGGCCGTGACGGCGCCGGTCGACATCAGCAAGAAGGCGCGGGAAGCCGCCGATGCGTACGCCAAGAAATTCGACCAAGTCGTGGTCGATGAGGACGAAGGCGACGGCGAGGAAGATGCTCTGGAGGAGGAGGCGGAGGCTGCCGTGGACAAAGCGGGCACCTCGGGGGGCGCGACGGCCTGAACTCCTGTATCTGGACGTGCAGAGATACGAGTTATCTTAGAATTTATTTGTAATAGCCCTGTAAAGACTTGTTTTAATCTTTGTTTGCTTGGTGAATATCCCTCGTGAGGCTTTTGTCTTCCCTTTCATGTCTTTTTCGCTCTGCGTCTTAGGACCCTCTCTTAGCGCTACACCACCGCCGCTTCGGTATGCGAGAGTCAGGGCTCCACAAGGCCGGGGGGTGCGTGAGGCCTCAAGAGGTAAGAGCCCCCAAGTCGCGATGCCTGGGGCTCCCCTTCAATGCGCAAGCAGCCCATGAGGCGCGGGAGAGAGAAAAGAGGCTCGAGGGATGAAAACCAGCGAGGGGAAAATTAACCAAGTGTTTTGACTTAGCTTCACGAGGCGTTTTGCCTTGGAGAGGGTGTTGGTTCCCTGGCGAGGTGTTTTCGTCTTGGAGAGGGTGTCGGTTTCCTGACGAGGTGTTTTCGCCTTGGAGAGGGTGTCGGTTCCCTGACGAGGTGTTTTCGCCTTGGAGAGGGTGTCGGTTCCCTGACGAGGTGTTTTCGCCTTGGAGAGGGTGTCGGTTCCCTGACGAGGTGTTTTGGGCTTGTTTCCTGCGTTTTGACAGATAGGCGTACCCACAAGCAATACATAGCTAGATAACTTATGCGCGCTCATAGGTTCCTTCATGTGTGTCTGGCGAGGAGAACTGGCACCAAGGTCCTTGGTGATTTGACGTGCACGGGAGCCGGCTCATGAGTTCAGAGCTCCTTAGGAGTTGACATGCATGAAAGCTGACTCGTGAGTTCAGAGCTCGGATCCCTTGGGTTTGAGGTGCTACCGGGATGCTCCCGTGGCATGGCACCATGCTAGCCCCCGCTCGTGAGATACACAGGAGGGATCATATGAGCAAGGATGAAACAGCAATAACATAAAAGCTTACCAAGGCAACAACATATGCTGGCGCGAAGTGCAAAGGTTGAAAGTGACCTGAAACAGAGTTTCATTACACTGGCGTGGCCAGAAACACAAAAAATCCGCCATGTCAGGCATGGGGTTCCACATGCTGTGGCTGAGACTCTCGAGGGGGCGTGCTCGGGGCGACGCATGTAGAGAGAGCTCAGAGGGGCCCCTATGCGGGGGTGGCTTGTAGAGCCTGCGGTCCACCATGGCTGAGCATGGGGATCCACCTCGCCAAGGCATGGTGCTTGAAGAAGTCACCTTGCCGAGGCGCGGTGGCTTGGGAGTCTTCTCGAATGGCCCGCGGCAGCGTGTAGTAGAGAGGGGAGCCCGAAATTTTTCCTCGTGGAGGATGATGGCGCGAGGCTCTCCCTTGATGCAAAAAATTGCTCGTCGAGGACGATCAGGGGTAGAACTTGTGCAGGTGCTGGATGTTCTAGGGGTTGGCGACAGGGATGCCGTCCTCCGTCTCGAGCCACGCGGAGCCAGGCCTGGCGATGTGGACGACCCTGTAGGGTCCTTCCCACATTGGTGAGAGCTTGTGGAGGCCTGCCCTGGAGAGGATTCTCCTCAGGACGAGGTCTCCTGCTTCGAGAGTACACGGGCGGATGTGGCGGCTGTGGTAGCGACGGAGATCTTGCTGGTACCTTGCCGCTCTCAGGGCCGCATTGCGGCGGAGCCCTTCAAGCAGTAGGAGGTCGTTGTTGCGCAGCTCATCCAGCTCAGCCTCCTTGAAGGCCAAGACTCTCGGAGAGCCATGAGTGATCTCGCTGGGGAGGACGGCTTCAGCACCATAGACGAGGGAGAACGGCGTCTCACCAGTTGGCTTTGTTGGCGTGGTGCGGATGGACCAGAGCACCGAGGGGAGCTCGTCGATCCAGTGCTTGCCGCTGGCCTTGAGGCGGTTGAAGCTTCTCGTCTTGAGGCCCTTGAGCACCTCGGCGTTGGCTCGCTCAGCCTGCCCGTTGCTTCGTGGGTGCGCCACCGAGGCGTAGCAGATTTGGGCGCCGAGGCTGCCGCAATAGGACTTGAAGGCGCTGCTGATGAATTGTGAGCCGTTGTCGGTGATGATGCGGTTGGGCACGCCGAAGCGGCAGACCAGGCTCCTGATGAATTTCACCGCCGACTTCGCCGGTATGGTGCGCACGGGTTCCACCTCAGGCCACTCGGTGAATTTGTCGATGGCGACGTAGAGGTAGCGGTAGCCCCCGAGCGCTTGCGGGAAGGGTGCCAGGAGATCCAGCCCCCAGACCGCGAACGGCCATGAGAGTGGGATCGTCTGGAGTCCTTGCGCAGGTTGATGGATCTGCTTGGCGTGGAATTGGCAGGCGTCGCAGGATTGGACGATTGCAGCTGCATCTTGAAGCACTGAGGGCCAGTAGAAGCCACTCCGGAAGACCTTTCCTGCAAGGGTGCGCGAGGATGAATGGTGGCCGCACTCTCCGCTATGGATGTCGTTGATGAGCTGGCGTCCTTCCTCGGCAGGGACACACCGCAAGGCAACCCCATTGGGGCGCTTACGGTACAGGTCTCCGTCGTGGAGGCAGTAAGACTTGGCCTGGCGAGCGATTCTTTCTGCTTCAGCGTCTTCTTCGGGGAGGACTCAATTTTGCAGGCAGTTCTTGATCTCGTCGATCCAACTAGTGTCTTGTCATACCAAGGTCAGCAGCAAGCGATCGCCTGAGGGCAGCCCGCAGTTTGGTTCTCCACTTGATGGGGCTAGTGGGAGCTCCTCGTCGATGCTGATATTGGCCACTGGCTGCTTGACTGAGGCCTTGGTGAGTCTCTCCTCGAACACTCTAGGCTTCTGGGCTTCCCTTCTTGCTGCTCGCCTGGCGAGATCATCTGCTTCTTGGTTTTCTACTCGCGGGATGTGCTTGAGCTCCATGCCCCTGAAGTGCTTCTCCAGCTTGCGTACCTCTTCAAGGTAGGCCACCATGTAGGTGTCCTTAGGCGTGTAGCTTTTGTTGGAGAATTTGACGAGGAGCTGAGAGTCGCCCTTGATGAGGATGCGCTTGACGCCGAGGGCAATGGCGGCTTTGAGCCCGGCGAGGAGGCCTTCATATTCAGCAATGTTGTTGGAGACCTTGTCGTTGTCCTTCAAGCACAGCTGGACGGCGTAGTAGAGCTTGTCGCCTGTTGGTGAGGTGAGGACGGCACCAGCCCCTGCACTCCTGGCCGCGAAGGCGCCGTCAAAGTGCATGGTCCAGGAGCCTGGTTCCGTCCCACCTGAGGCTGTGGCTTCCTCCTCTTGAGGCTCTTCTTCACGTGTGTCCGTCCACTCGGCCATGAAATCGGCCAGCGCCCTGCCCTTGATGACCCTGGTGGTGTCAAACTCCAGCTCGAAAGGTTGTAGCTCGATGCCCCAGCCTGCGACGCGATCTGTTGCGTTTGGGTTGCGCAGGACTTGCTCCAGGGGATATGAGGTGACCACCTTGATGGGGTGACCCTGGAAGTAGTGGCGTAGCTTCCTGGAGGCGCTGAGGAGCGAGAAGAGGAGCTTTTGCTGCATGGGGTAGCGCTCGCGAGCGTCTCGCAGCACTGTGCTGACGAAGTAGACGGGATGCTCGACGAGGGTAGTCGTTGGCGTGGCAGTGGCTGACTCCTCTCCAGGCTTGGTGGAGTCCTCGGCGAGGGTTTCTTGAGGGCCCGCTTGTAGAGGCTCGGCATGAGGCTGGAGGCTTGACGAGGGTGCTTCCTTGTTGGGTGGCTCTGGGCTTGGCGAGGCGGAGTTCTGCTTGGCGAGGACTGGCTCTTCCCTTTCAGCCACCAAGACCACGCTTGCCGTCTGAGGAGTGGCTGTAAGATACAGCTTCAGAGGCTCGCGAGGGCGTGGGGCAACCATGATGGGTGGGCTCGCCAGGTATTTCTTCAGGTCCTCAAAGGCCTTTGCTGCTTCAGGGGTCCACTTGAAAGGACCGGACCTCTTCATGATCTTGAAAAATGGCAGCGCCCTCTCGCCGAACTTGGAGATGAAACGGCCAAGGCTGGCCATACATCCCGCTAGGCGTTGCATGTCCTTGAGGCGACGAGGAGGCTGCATCTGCTCTATGGCTTTGATCTTGTCGGGGTTGGCCTCGATGCCGCGGTGGGATACCAGGAACCCGAGGAGCTTGCCTGAAGGGACCCCAAAGACGCACTTGGCGGGGTTTAGCTTGATGTTGACCTTGCGCAGGTTGGCAAAGGTCTCCTCGAGGTCCTGGATGAGCGTGCTTTCTTCACGAGTCTTGACGACGATGTCATCGACGTAGGCCTCTGCATTTTTCCCCATTTGAGCCCCCAAGGCGATCCTCATGAGGCGCTGGAAAGTGGCGCCAGCGTTCTTCAGGCCGAAGGGCATGCAGACGTAGCAAAACACACCACAGGGGGTGAGAAATGCTGTCTTCTCCTCGTCCTCCTTCGCCATCTTGATCTGGTGGTAACCAGAGAAGGCATCCAGAAAACAGAGGAGCGCGCAGCCGGCGGTGGAGTCCACGATCTGGTCGATCCTCGGGAGGGGATAGGGGTCCTTGGGGCAGGCCTTGTTGAGGTCGGTGAAGTCGATGCAGAGGCGGCTTCCTCCGGTGTGTTTGGGGACGACCACACCGTTGGCGAGCCAAGTGGGATGGACCACTTCCTTGATGATGCTGGCCTTCTTCAGCTTCTCTACTTCCTTGATGATGAAGTCTTGCTTCTCTGGCGCCTGGCGCCATGCCTTTTGCTTCACGGGGCGTGCATTTGGACACACGGCTAACTGGTGCTCGATCACCTCCCTCGGTACTCCAGACATATCTGACGGTGTCCATGCAAACATGTCAGCATTTGCCCTGAGGAAGGCGATGAGCGCGCTTTCCTATTTGGGAGGCAGGTTGGCGCCGATGGTGACACTAGCCCCCGAGCCGTTTGCCTCAAGGGGCACTTGCTTTGTCACGACCTTCTCCTAAGAGAAAAGCTGCTTCTTCTTCGTGGGGGGCCTCGACAGGGGCTCCTCGTCTTCGTCAGCAGGTGACGCCACCGCGGCAGCCTTGTAGGCCGCTTGCGCAGCGTACAGGGCGTCCGAGACCACGCCGCGGATGACGATGGTGCCACCCGAGCCAGGGAGCTTGACGAGGTTGTAGGCGTGGTGGGTCACCGCCATGAACTTGGCGCGGGCGGGGTAGCCGAGGATGGCGTTGTAGGGCAGGCCGATGTGCGCGACGTCGAAATCGATCAGCTCGGTGCGGTAGTTGGCCTGGGTGCCAAAAGTGACGGCGAGCCTCACCTTCCCCAAGGGAGTGGTGAGACCCTCAGTCACCCCCGAGATGGTCCTGGTGGGCATGAGCCGCTCGTAGGGCACCTGCAGCTTCTCGAATGTCTCGACAGAGATGACGTTTCCTGCACCCCCCATCAATGAGTGTCTTAGAGACGGCGATGTTGTTGATGGTGGGAGTGCAGACCAGCGGAATGGTGCCGACGGTTGAGGTGGACTTGGGGTGGTCGGTGTAGTCAAAGGTGATGGGGCACTGGGACCACTTGAGGGGCCTGGAGGCCTCAACCCCGGGCAGGGCTGCCGCTACCTCGCGAGCGAATTGCTTGAAGTGGCGGTTCGAGCTGGGGGCCTAAGCCCCGCCAAGGATGCAAGCGGCTCCGCGAGGCACCTGGTAGCCCTCAGGAGTCTCGGCAGGGAGGTTGTCGTTCATGGGCTGGGCGGCGTTGGCCTGGGGGTTCTGCTGGTAGTTGTCGTCGTAGTTGTTGTTCCAGCGTCGCCCCCCGCGGCCGCCGCGGCCACCGCCGCGGCCTCCGCGGCCCTGCGGCCGACCGTTTGCCTCGCGAGCCTCGCGAAGCCTCTTGAGGTCGTAGCAGTCCTCGGTGGCGTGGGAATGCCTGTTGTGGTAGACGCAGAAGGGGCGGTCATCTTTCTTCTCGGGTCCCGCGGCTGGAGTGGCAGCTTGGCGAGGCTGCTTGGCGTCAGGTTCAGCCGCGAGGACCGCAGTGGTCTTGCGCTTCTCGGTGGATTTCTTCTTCTTCTTGGACCCCTCGGCGGGGTCCCCTGGCTCGTTCTTGATGAACAAGCGGCCCTCCTCAGCCTTGGCGCACTTGTCCGCCAAGTCGAAAAGCTTGACGACGGTGGTGATGTTGTCGTGGATGCCAAGCTTCTCGAGCATCCGTACATCCGTGACCCCAGCCTGGAAGGCTGAAATGACCTGCGCGTCGGTGGCGTTGGGGATTTTGTTGCGCACTTGGCTGAAACGCTGGATGTACTTGCGGAGGGTCTCGCCAGGCTTCTGATGCACGGCGTCGAGGTCATTGTACGTGAGGCCGCGCTCGCGTGTGCCCTTGAAGTTGGCGACGAAGCACCGCAGAGGTCCTCCCAGGTGTTGATGGACTCGGCGGGGAGGTTGGTGAGCCATGAGGACGCGGAGTCCTTGAGGGCCATGGGGAACTAGTTCGCCATGACCTTGTCGTCGCCCCCGGAGGCCTGGATGGCCATAGTGTAGAGCTGCAGGAACTCCAGGGGGTTGTTCTTGCCGTCGTAGCGCGAGGAAGATCCGGCGGACTTGACCGCAGACGACGCGACGGAGGCTGCGAGTGAACGCGGCCGTTGTGCCGTAGGTGACCGTGCCGTTGGCGAGGGTGGCGCGGAGGTGGCGCCCTGCGGCGGCGACGTCATGGACGGCGCGGTTGTGGCGATCCTGGTTGCGCTCAATGCTCACGCATGCGTCCTCCGGGGCTCGCTGCACGATTTGGCAGTCGTGCGGCGACGACGCGTGCGACGCGGCGCGGTTGTCGCGAGGAGGAGCCCCAGGAGCAGGTTGCAGTGGAGCTGGTGGAGCCGGAGTGGGAGCGGGCGCGGGGTGACGAGGAGGAATGGGGGGAGCATGAGGCGCGCCGTGCGCCACGTCCCCTACGCGGGCAGAGACGACCAGCGAGCGAGACGGTGCGGGAGCGGCGCGAGCGGCGCCGACGAGCTCGGAGAGGCGGTTGAGCCAGGCCTCCTGGGCCTCCGGCGTGGGGCGGTACTGCAGCTTCTCCTGCGCCATGAGAAGCGCAGTCGCCGGACTGGGCGCAGGGCGGCCCAGCGAGGAAGCAGCACGGTCCCGCGACGGGTGCAGGGAGGAGGCCTCCTCTTCGCCGAGGTCATCCTCAGCGTGGTCGATGTCGTCGTCCTCCGGGTGCTCGATGCGGGGCTCAGGGTCGACGTGGCGCTCCGGAGCAGCACTCCCACGCGGGCGGCCGCGCGGGCGGCCGCAGGAGGAGCGGTGGCGGCACTAGCCGTCCGGCGAGCGAGTCGTTCGGCGCGAGAGCCGGCCATGGCGGTGTCGAGGTTGAAGATGCGCCTCAGCCCCCTACCTGGCGCGCCAAATGTCGGAGAACTGTCCGAGGAACTGGGTGTGTCTCACGAAGGATCGAGTAAGGGGCTGAACACGGAATCAAACAACCCTCAACGTGCCTCGGTGACGGTGCTTGCCTGGATCGCTGTGGGGAAGCACTGCAGAGAGGAACGCGCGGTATTACCCAGGTTCAGGGCCCTCTAGGTGAGGTAAAACCCCTACGTCCTGCTTCGAGTTGTATTGCACTTGCTTGGAGAGGTTTTCAGTACAGGGCGAGCTTGGCGAGCTCTGGGTGGCTAACAATGGCTACTGCTAACCTCAGATCTAGGGTTTGGGCTTGGTGAACCTTGGAACCAACCAGAGTCTCCCCCTTTGCCCGAACGGGCTCCTCCTCCTTTTATAGGCGTCTCGGACCTCTTCCCCAAAACATCTTGGCGGGAAGGGCTACCACATGGCGACGAAGGAGGAGGCGCGGTGCACCAAAAAGGTGGAGTCCACCATAAAGGTAAGGTCCATGGACGCGGTCCACGGCAGGGGCGGCGTCACCAAAGCTGGAAAAGCCACCGTCCAAACGGGACGGTGGGCTGGCGCTGCTGAGGCAGGACGGGTCCCGCGGTGACGTCGTCCTTGGAGGGTAGCTGCAGACGGTTCCCTTATCACCAAAGTGGCAATCCTTGGGGCTCCTTTGCTTGAGGCAGCTTTGTTGACTCCTTTATACACAAGAAAGGCAACTGGGGCGTTGCTGTCACCGCGCGCTGGCGCGGTCGTCACTCTGCGGAGGATGCAGAGCCCATGTGCGCTCTGCCGCGGGGGCAGAACTGGCTTCGAGAGGAAGGAAGCCCGGCGAGGCGAAAGGCCTCGCCGAGCCTTTCGGCTTGGTCCTTGGCAGAATTGCTGGCGGCGTCCGAGACGCCCTCTCGAGGAGAGGTCCCTCGCCAAGGGAGAAAACCCTCGGCGAGGAGAAAAGGTCCCTCGCGAGGAAAAAACCCTCGCGAGGCTCGCCAGGCTTGGAGAGCCTGGTCCTTAGCGAAAACTTCTGAGGAATCTTGTGGGCCCTGGCAGGCCGGCCCGTGGTACCCTGGTTTCCACTGTGCCGACAATGCAAAGGGTTGAGCTCTCCACGAACGATACGATCAAGTTACTCGGTCGAGAGCCCCTCTTGATAGTACGGTTATCTATCCTATAATCCGGTCTCTCACTAAGCATCATGAGACCGGTAAAAAAGAAACCCTATCAAGATCATACCTTTTCCTTGCGCATTAATCCACTTGAGGTCGATGGAGACGGTCTTCATCTCCTCAAGACGAACCATCTTCTTGATTGCGCTTCGCTTCGTGAAGATTCACATGTGGCTCCCCCATACACCAAGATGGGAGAAGCACCACTTCGGCATATCTTCACTTGGCCTTTGTCTTGATGACAAACACCTTGGCCTTGATTAGCAAATAATCTTCTTCCCTTAACCTCGAGTCCAACACATGGAGAACAAGCAAGACCTTGACTCCAACAAATGGAGACAAGCAAGCTAATGGACACCTACAAATATAGCTCAATGCAAATATTAGTCCATATAGATTGTCATTAATTACCAAAACCATGCATGGGGGCAACCATGCACTTTCAATCTCCCCCATTTTGGTAATTGATGACAATCCCGTTTAAGAGGGTTTATATAAAGAATAAAGTAACCTTGCACGACAAACAAGCAAGGATGCAAAGCGCATTAAAGGCAAATGCAACAAAAGCATAAAACCAAAATTCCCTTAAACCCTCTAAACTTCTCCCCCATTGGCATCGATTGCCGAAATGGGAAGAAAATTTTAGAGAGACAATATAATATGAGTACCTCCATAAAGGTGATGACACCCCCTTTTTAAACAAATAAATAGAGGAAATCAAACTATATTGAGGATCTAAAGATTGCAAAAAGATGAACTTATTTTAAACATCTCCACAAAGGAGAAAAGCAATCGAGAAGATCCAAAGGAGAGTTCTAAATAAAAACGGAGAAGCTCCCCAATTTTCATGCACAATTGAGGAGTGCACAAAAATGGCATCCTTGCTCCCCCAAAATCATCTAGAACACGCAACAAGTGCAAGAGTGCATAATGCAAGAGCAAATCATAGCACTTGCACCAAAGATGTGGTTGAGCCATAAAGGAGATACCAATTTTCAAGGATTCAACACAAGATAGGTCCAACTGAGATAAAACGAAAATCTTTAAAAAAGGTATGTTCACAAGCTTAGGGATACCAATTGGAAACTAAAACCAATTGAAAATGCCAAAAGTTAGTGAGATCATTTAGCCAATAAAATTCAACATGCTCACCATGGTAGGCATGAAGTCAAAGATCTTCAAGAAATACATGAGTGTGCAAAGATACCAATAAACAATAACACAAGCACTCATGAGACAAATTTGGAGCCACTAAAGAATTATAGATGAAACCCAAGGTGGCTCAAAAAGAAATAGGATACCAACTAAAAGGTGACCTCTCTCATATGTATAGGTTTCTATTTAGACAAACCATTGAAGATATACATCCGCAAAGAAGCATATACATACGAAATGGTTCGGGAAAAGGAGAACAAGGTATCCAAAAGGAAGTCATATATATACAAACGAGATTGTTGCATAAAAGCATAGCACATAGCTCAAATTTATCTCATCGTATATGAATGAACTTCAAATATATCAAATGCATCACACATATCACTAAGGGAACAAGAGATAGTGGAGATGCTTTGAGTTAGGCAACAAGTATCACAAGGAAATAATATCAATTGAAGAAAAGGTTTTTGCAAATTCATCACACATATCACAAAGATATATTAAGTGAAGGAAATAGGCCAAAACCACAACAATTGCATATAAGAAATTTCAAGCCAAGAGGCAACCTACACAAGGTTGAAAACTAGAAAGGTATGCATGAGATGGATACTTGTTACCGAGATGCATTGACGATGAAGATGATGAGAGTTGGTTTGTCATCAAAGCTTGACTCCGACAACCACAAGGTGAGAACACCTTACTTATGAAAGAGGCAAGCATCCAATGCATCTCCATTGTACCTAAAACACAATTAGAGTACAAAATGGTTCCCAAACTCATTGGGTTCCATAGTAGTTAGATTAACTACAATATATAGGAAACACTCCACATAAATATGTGCATATAGATATGAAATTGAATTTCATGCACATCTTAGCCAATTTAGGATTCGGTGGAGTATCCCCTATATATTGGAACTAGAAAGACAAGCATGCCAAATAATATATAAGTTAAAGGATAAACATACAAGGTCTTTCAAGGACCAAATGAGATACAATTTGGACGAAAACACCAAGTAAAACAAGAGGAGAGCACACCAAAGTGTGACACAAAATGGTTGTCCAAATTATATCAAAATACAAAACAACACATGATTGAGGAAAAATCAAATCAACAAATGATTGATTCCAAAACACATCAACACATGAAGTGTGATATCAATAGGAATCAAATCAAACAACACATGAGTGTCGGGGATATAACCCCGGGTACCTCAGAGTTGGAACAGTAGAAGGAAGAAACAATGAACAAATACGAATAAAAGGAAAAGCAGAAGAAGACAGCTTGAACCGACATTGGCATGGCTCAGGCCGACACTCCAGTCGTTGATCCGACATAGGGTTATGTCGGATCCTTTGACCCGGTTGGGCCAGTTCTCCACTTCGGACATACCCCGCGGGCCACATCCTCTGCAACGGCCCCTCATGACGGCATCACGCCAGCCGACATAGGCTTATGTCGGCAGCATTACTCCCGGGTCAACCCACCTCCAGGCAGATATAGCATATGTCGGCTGAATAGGTTATCCCGGACGGTCTACTCTCCGCTCCCGAGCCCGGGCCGACATACGCGGCACGCCACCACCCCATGACCGACATAGCTACCCACCAATGGCGCAGGTTATGTCGGCTCTCTTCATCGACTACTCTCCATAGATGCCGAGTCTTGAGACGCCCCTGGCTCAGACCGGCATAAGACCCCTCGACAAGTACAAGATATTCCTGCCACATAGGAGAGGACAAGACGGTGGCATGGCCACAGTGGCGTGGATGTGACAAGAGTACCAGTGATGACATAGGCCATAGTGTGGACAAGACCGCAGTAGGCACATCACCAACAGTGCAACACCCGTGCCGTGCATAGTGACAGTGGGCCACCACTTGTCCCCTGGGCTCCCCTTTATAAGGAGCACCAGGGGTAGCGCATAGAGAAAGGCAGGGGCGGCACACCCGGCCAGACCCGGGTCTCACTTCTTCACAGCTCCTAGCGAGCCTTTCTTCCTCCTCTAGCAAAACAGCTCTAGGAGCAACCCTGTAACTCACATATACTTCACCATATACAGATCAGACAAGCAGGAGTAGGGGTTTTACCTCCTCACGAGGGCCCCGAACCTGGGTAAACCGCGTGTGTGCTTCACTTGGTGTGTGTATTCCTACGCATAATCCCTCCCCGAATCCTCTAGCGTCCATCGGCCCCCAAACTTAAGCCTACCCATAGGCATCTGTCTGTTCACCACGATGACAGTTGGCGCCCACCGTGGGGCTGGTAGTGGCGCTAGCTGGGCTAATTTCGGACGGGATCTTATTCGTCGACTCCGGCGAGCACCTCGCGTGGCGTCGCGGGGTTTCCACTCGCCGAGCCGCTCCATCAAGTTCTTCTTCATCGACACCAATGTCGTCAACAGGGCTACGGTCGGCTCACCATGCCTCTGGCTAGCACGGCGGTTCTACGTCAATACCGCCGCCGCGCTCGCTGGTTTTCTTGGCGTATCCTACTGCACCCGGGGACTGGCAGGGCCATCACCGCTCCCGGCGTCCGTGTCGCAGTCAGCGTCTTCCCCGCGCCGGCTCTGCTTCATCCGGCGTCGCCCGCTACCCAGCTATACTGGATCCGACGTCGCCTCGGCCGGCTTCGCCTGAGCCCGGCCTCCTCATCATCGGCTTCACGCTGTGACCGGGTTCGCCCGGGGCTGGACATCGACATGGCCTCTGCGCACTCACTCCTTATTCATCACCGGCGTTGTGCCTGCACCCGGGGACTGCGGCGTGCGAGCCATTTCTCCTGCTCGGCCCGGTGGCTCCACATCGACTCTGTCACCATTATCCGGCTCTATGTCGGCGGCGTCCGTGCGTGTCTAGGCGCTCTGCATTCGTGTAAGCCTACGAGCGGCAGGCCGAAGCATAGGTATGACAGCCACCGATAGATGTGGTGTCGTAGCCGAGTAAAGTAGAGAGGCTATAGAGAAAAGCTTGTGTCGGCTTTGAGGTGCAGACCGAGTTAGTGAATAGAAGAAAAGAAAAGAGATAGATCCCAGCGGTTAGTGTGTGTCGACTGAAAAGAGTCAGCTACCAAGATAGAAAAGTCAGCAATATCAAGTCGGTTGTTACATGCATGTCGGCTGAGTGTGCTCGCCGAGTAAAAGAAGGACTCGTGTTGAGTCGGGTGCTAGTCGAGAGAACGACCGAGTAAGATGTTAACTCGGCTAAGTTTTATGGCACCGACATAAACATCATGTCGGCTGGAAGTAAACCGGCTGAAATAGTT
The DNA here is from genome assembly GCA_012064385.1 of Puccinellia tenuiflora. Taxonomy (NCBI): domain Eukaryota; kingdom Viridiplantae; phylum Streptophyta; class Magnoliopsida; order Poales; family Poaceae; genus Puccinellia; species Puccinellia tenuiflora. The sequence goes on along the minus strand of QRDG01000179.1, from coordinate 171,951 downwards.
GGACGAGTTAAAGACAGGCAGGTAACTGCCGAGATAATCTGCCGACATAAGAGGTATGTCGGCCAAAGGAAAATTTGGCATGCTGTGCCAGCAAAGGTCTACCGAGTCTAGAGTATGTCGGCTCTATTTGGTTGACCCCTGTAGGTCTCGCTCGTCTTCAACTCCGTTGGACGCCCGGGCCTGGGCAGACCTAGGCTTCTCCGTTCAAGTCCGCATCAACAAGGCAATGTAAGTAGTTAACGTATAAATGCTATTACCAAGCATAGGAGGAGAACCTCAAAAGTTACTCGGGGACTGCCCCTTCATATCTTGCTTAGATGTTTTCCCCGGGAACGAGATGTCTTGACCCGGGGACTGGCCGGCCAGTCAGCCTTATGTTTTCTCCTAGATAATAAAAGTGACTCGGGGACTCGGTTGAGACCGAGTCTGCATCTTCATGCGTAGTTCTGCCGATTCTGTCATATGCTAAAATTAAGTTCGTCTGTTAACAAAGTTGTTGTTAAGTTTAAATACTCTTTATAAATATGCTTGTACTAACCCGGTATGGTGGTATCGGTTCTAACCGAGGGAGTGCTCATCATCGAAATCTCGATCTTGTTGGTTATCCCGAATCGCCGTTTTGTGTCGGCTTGCCAAATATCACGGCATCAACCCAAATCTCCGAATCACTGTTTATGACAGCTCGCCAAAAATCATGACATCACCCGTTCATATCGCCAAGTATCATGGCATCGGCAAAAACATCGGATCACCACATATCTCGGTTCGCCGTGTAGGCCGGCAAGGCTGGTGGACTTCATGTCCGAGATACCAGCAAAATCTGGTGGACCCCGCGTCCAAAAAACCGACATAGCCCAGGCGGGCTTTACGGAAAAACCGACATAGCCCATGCTGGCCATATGTCGATGAGACATTGCCCGGTTTGGCAATATGTCAATGATGCCCAAGCAGGCTATATGTCGGTCCAGCTAAAAAGCTGCCGACATAACATTACGGTAATGCCCAAGAAGGCTAGAAACCGGTATACAATAATGCCCAAGCAGGCTATATGTCGGCCCAGCTAAATGCTGCCGACATAACATTACGGTAATGCCCAAGAAGGCTAGAAACCGGTATACAATAATGCCCAAGCAGGCTATATGTCGGTCCAGCTAAAAGCTGCCGACATAACATTACGGTAATGCCCAAGAAGGCTAGAAACCGGTATACAATAATGCCCAAGCAGGCTATATGTCGGTCCAGCTAAATGCTGCCGACATAACATTACGGTAATGCCCAAGAAGGCTAGAAACCGGTATACAATAATGCCCAAGCAGGCTATATGTCGGTCCAGCTAAATGCTGCCGACATAACATTACGGTAATGCCCAAGAAGGCTAGAAACCGGTATACAATGATGCCCAAGCGGGCTATATGTCGGTCCAGCTAAAAAGCTGCCGACGTAATATTACGGTAATGCCCAAGAAGGCTAGAAACCGGTAAAAGAGGATGCCCAAGCAGGCTGTATGACGTTTCAGCTAAAGGCTGCCGATATAAATGTGTGGTAAAAGCCCAAGGTGGCAAAAAACCGACATATGGGATATGCCCAGGCAGGCATTATGTCAATCCAGCTCTGGCTATTGAAGTCTCACTTCGGTAAAGGCCCAAAGTGGCTAAAACCGACATATGACAATGCCCATGCAGGCAGTACGTCGGACATGCGTGTGTCGGAGTGATAATGTACAAGCGGGATATATGTCGGTCCCGTTAATGCTGCTGACATACAAATATGGTATCGCCCGGGTTGGCTATAAACCGACATATGACAGTGGTCATAGGACTATGTGTCAATTTGGCACACACAGGCAATATATATACACCGACCTAAGCCCCAGAAGGATAAGTGCTGATGAGACCTTGCCCGGGCAGGTTGAATGATTGTTCAGCCCGTGCAAGCTACACTTTGATGACAACTCTGAGATACCATCCTTTGGTAAGACTATGCACGACTCTACGAGTCCCACATAGCCTCGGGGACTACTGTCGGGGATACAACCCCGGGTACCTCAGAGTTGGAACAGTAGAAGGAAGAAACAATGAACAAATACGAATAAAAGGAAAAGCAGAAGAAGACAGCTTGAACCGACATTGGCATGGCTCAGGCCGACACTCCAGTCGTTGATCCGACATAGGGTTATGTCGGATCCTTTGACCCGGTTGGGCCAGTTCTCCACTTCGGACATACCCCGCGGGCCACATCCTCTGCAACGGCCCCTCATGACGGCATCACGCCAGCCGACATAGGCTTATGTCGGCAGCATTACTCCCGGGTCAACCCACCTCCAGGCAGATATAGCATATGTCGGCTGAATAGGTTATCCCGGACGGTCTACTCTCCGCTCCCGAGCCCGGGCCGACATACGCGGCACGCCACCACCCCATGACCGACATAGCTACCCACCAATGGCGCAGGTTATGTCGGCTCTCTTCATCGACTACTCTCCACAGATGCCGAGTCTTGGGACGCCCCTGGCTCAGACCGGCATAAGACCCCTCGACAAGTACAAGATATTCCTGCCACATAGGAGAGGACAAGACGGTGGCATGGCCACAGTGGCGTGGATGTGACAAGAGTACCAGTGATGACATAGGCCATAGTGTGGACAAGACCGCAGTAGGCACATCACCAACAGTGCAACACCCGTGCCGTGCATAGTGACAGTGGGCCACCACTTGTCCCCTGGGCTCCCCTTTATAAGGAGCACCAGGGGTAGCGCATAGAGAAAGGAAGGGGCGGCACACCCGGCCAGACCCGGGTCTCACTTCTTCACAGCTCCTAGCGAGCCTTTCTTCCTCCTCTAGCAAAACAGCTCTAGGAGCAACCCTGTAACTCACATATACTTCACCATATACAGATCAGACAAGCAGGAGTAGGGGTTTTACCTCCTCACGAGGGCCCCGAACCTGGGTAAACCGCGTGTGTGCTTCACTTGGTGTGTGTATTCCTACGCATAATCCCTCCCTGAATTCTCTAGCGTCCATTGGCCCCCAAACTTAAGCCTACCCATAGGCATCTGTCTGTTCACCACGACGACAATGAGAGATAAGACACCAATTGAAAGTAAGATACCAATTAAAATCAAAAAATATCAACTAGGAGAAAAGATACCAAGAAGAGGATAAAGCTTGACCGAAATAAAGTAAAGTAAGATAAAGCAAAAAGGTATCAAGACTCCCACAACAAATATCAATTGGAACAAATATCTATGCAGGAGATATTAAATTCCAATTAATACCAATTGAAGGTACCAACACAAGATAAAGAATCAAATGCCAATTGAAAGGATCAAAAAATTGATAGATAGGTTAGTGTTCTAAATAAAAAGGAATGCTCCCCCAATATTCATGCATTATCTTTGATATTTGCATTTGGATACAAAATGCATGCAAAAGGGATCATTACTCTCCATATTTTATTTACAACACTAAACACTACCAACTGAAAAATAGGATCCATTCAAAAGGCAAGGAAGGCAATAGATAAAGCAAGTCAACGCAAGAGCCAATGTGAAGATGGTCTACAAAATCCACCACAATTACTAGTATCAATTGTTATGGACAAGGAGTATATGGAGATATTTCTCGGTGGTATATAGGAATGATGTTTAAGACCAACTTCACAACAAATAAGCATATGGCAAGAGATAAGAATTAAAAAGCCATATTTTGAAAAAGGTTTGTTGGTAATTTCAATTATTCGAACCAACTGGCAAAGCCATGGTTAGAATAAAAGGAAACAAATGGTTTCTCACATAATATATGGAAATGGATATTAGAGAAAAACCACACCAAGCAAACTCACACAAACAAGAACCAAAGGGTAACCACAAAGGAAAATTGGAACTTGTTTGAGCACACATGCCACAAAGGAAAGAGATAATTTGTAATATCAAATCTAAGTGGCAAACCTCAAATGTTCACATTTTTATGGGATTGTAATATGCACATAGCTTATTACTCCCCCATAATGTGATAATTCATTTTAATTTTAAACAAGAGGCAAATAAAGCCAACTAGAGAAATTAATGGACATTATAGAATTTGAATTTCTCATGAATATGACATACCACATAGTAGCTAGATAATATTGAAATATCAATACTAGGTGCTGTGCCTCATGTACACATATTTTTAGGTTTGTGAGGTGCACAAAGCACATCACTCCCCAAAAATGGGATAGTCCATTAATATCTCAAAGAGCCAAATGAAATCCACACAAGATTCAACAAAGCTCAACACACAAATTACACATACATGATATACAACTATCATACACAACCTTGAACAACAAGACAAGTAGGAAAGAAGCATATCATATACAAGCACATGCTAGGAATAAAACTAACACATGCAAGGGAGCAAGCAATTTTCAATGTATATATGAATTAAATACAAGTTACCGCAAGGAGGAAGCATTGGATATGAGATAGATATGTGATAATCCAATTGACTTGGCTTGAGAAATAAAACCATGAAGATACCTTAATTCTTCAAAAATAGCCAAGTCACCAATGTCCTCCACATCAACCTATTGATCAAGTTTGAGCTTGTTGGTCCCCAACCAAGTTGGGTCCTAAGAGGTTAGTCACAATAGGTTTGGGAACCCAAATGGTGCTTTTCTTGACACCACTTTGAGCTCCCACATATTTGGCAAAAACATTGCCACTTCTATCCTTCCTAAGAGAATAATCATCATCAATTATGATAGGGTTGGATGAGGTACCGTTAATGCATGAAGAAGCAAAATGACCTTTGCCACGGCAAAGGTAGCAACACTGATTCTTCTTCTTCTTAATAGGCTCCTCAACTTGAGGAGCATTGGCTTGAGTCTTCTTAGGAGGTGGCCATTGTTCAACTCGTGGTTGAGCACGAGATTGAACAAGAGGCCGCTTCCCTAGTTGCTTCTCACTAAGAGGCTTCTTCTTCATTGGGCAATCCCGAACATGGTTCCCTTCTAGCTTGCACTTGAAGCAAATGATGTTGGCCGGATTCTTGACTTGAACTTGGCCCTTCTTCTTCTTCTTCTCAACCTTGGACTTGTCCTTGTTGTTGGAGTTGAATCCAAGTCCACTCTTGTCATTGGGGGATTGTTACACACTCAACATGTTGTCAAGTGCACGCTTCCCTTCATGACGCTTTTCCAAGCCTTTCTTCATAGAAGTGGCTTGGGCCTTGAGCTTTCCTCTTTTCTCTACATGGTTAGTGATAACACAAGAACTAGAGGAGGTAGATGCATCATTGTTAGAGCAACAAGGCAAAGAAAGTAATTCATCACATGATGTACCAATATTTTTAGTGGATGAATTACTAGGACTAGCACATGGAATTTTAGTATTTTTAGTTGAATTTGTGCTATTATCCACATGAGGCTCACAAGATGTTACCTTGGTAGTGATTGCCTCATGAGCTAACTTTAGACTAGCATAGGATGCTAGAAGATCATCATTAGAGCTAGATAGCTTTTTATGATTTTCTTCCAACTTCCTATACTTGCTAGTTAGCAACTCAAGTTGAGCCCTTAGCTCAACATTCTCCTTCAAAGTAGATGCTTCACAAGAAGTGGAGTTAGTAGCACAAGCATCATTTACATTAGGAATAGAGGAAGACAACTTGGTAAGATCATCATTTAATCTAGCATTTTCATTTTTCGTGACTTTATATTTAGCATGAGCATGGTCACGTTCTTTAATGATTTTAGAAATTATTTCATTATGAGACTCCTCGATAGATTCTAATTTCTCCTCCAGAGAAGCACGAGTCTCATGCTCTTCCTCAAGAGCATCTTCTAACGATGCCTTTTCCATAGCATCATCTCTTTCGATCTTACCCTTTTCTTGAAGGCTTGCTTCCAAGGCCTCAATAGTCTCCCCGCGCTCAATTAGCGCCTCCATGATTTCAAAGAGAATAGCTTGAGCATTTTTATTGTTAGGGAGGGCTTTAAGAATCATTAGACCTTTATTTTGTAGGAGAGCATTAACCTTTTCCACATCATCTTCTTCATCAATATTATCATTATCATTATCATGATCATTACCATTGTCATTACTAGAAGAAGATTTAGCCATAAGGCAATGAATGATGGATGAAGAAGAATAATTAATTTTTGAACTACTCAAGTTCAAATATTGTTCCACAATTAATTGGGTTTCCTCTACATTATTATTCATGCAAGAGTTAGAGGGAACACAAGTATTTTTATCGTTGGAACAAGCAGGGACGGAGCCAGAAATTCACCATAGGGGGGGCGAGAATTCAAAGCATCAAAGTTCAAACTAATTGATATAAAAAAATCTGAATCACAATTGATATATTCTTCGTCATGTCTCTACACATTTATATTTGATAATTGCACAAGAAAATATTTTCTAATTGATCTTTTTGATGTCTCTACTTGTATAGTTTTAGGGCACTATTCAACCAGATTAGAGATTATGAGACGAATTAAGGACTAACCGTGCATCCTTGTAGCTATGGATTGTGTGCGTCGATCACTTAGCCGGAAAGCTATAGCGAAATTCGTAGGCGACGAGCGCAGGAAACACAGGAGGCAGGTCGCAGGAAGATGAACAACCAGCCATGCATTTACTTCAAGTGATGAAAGCAAAATATGTCACATCTCCCTTGGACCTCCTATGTGGGCTGGCTAGCTGGACTGGTCGGCCTGCTTTAGATATAGGCATTTAGGCTTTATTTAGTTCTCTATCCTTCTACGTATGGGCTTCAGGCCTTCAGTTAGGGGTGGTAGAATTAGTAACGTAGGTTAATTAGGCTAAGCTGCCGACTAATCGCTAATGGACGGAAGAATCGTTGGGGGGCGTCGCCCCCGCTCGTCCCCCCTTGAATCCGTCCCTGGGAACAAGACAAAGCAAGCATATCATCATTAGATTTATCTAAGCAATTTTTGGATGATATGCAAGGACTATCAACACTAGCATGTATGACATTTATAGTGCTATGTGTGCTTTGGTCCAAAGATGAGGCATTGCAACAAGATAGAGACAAAAGATCATCAAAAATGAGATCACTATCAATATTGCAAAACCTATCACTACTCACCGTCACATTAGTTTGTGGCTTACCTCATTTTGGTGAAGTAGATGAAGACGAGAGCTCGTCACGGCTGGAGGTGGAGGGAGAACAATCATCCTCAATAGAGTTGGACAGTCCATATTTTTCTTGAAGCTTGGTCCATAATTCATGAGTATCCCGGAGAGGCATGATTGACTCGAAAACTACAACACTCACAAATTTGCAAAACTCATTAGAAGCTAGAGCATATAGATATAAGTTTTTCTCATCCTCTAAAGTCGTACTTTCGTAATCCTTTGGAGTAGAAAAACCTATATCTAAGATACACTCAATATTGGGGTCGAAGACCCGTAAGTGATTAAGCATATGAGTTTTCCAAACATTAAAATTTGTGCCATTAAATCTAAACAAGGAATTGTGCACTAAATCCCTAGACGACATCTTTACTCTCTAGGCGGTAAAGCCAAACAAGAGAGACGAGGCTCTGATACCAATTGAAAGAACAAACAATGTCCCGGATGTCGCCTAGAGGGGGGTGAATAGGCGATTAACACTTTTTCTATTTAGGGGCTTGATGATTGCTCGGGTATAGAGATAACCGAGGCACGCAGAGACGAGGATGTATTCCCGAGTTCCTCCTTGTTAAGGGAGTACGTCTCGTTGGAGGGGTGTGAGCTCGTCACAAGAGGCCTACTCAAGATGCCACAAAGGCCTCACCCTATTCTCCGATGAACCGCACCCAAGGGTTTGGTTCACCTTCCACTATTGGAATCCTTCGAGGCGGATTCCGGAGCCCTTTTACACCGTTCTTGGGGCACACACCCACAACTCAATTGGGGGCTCCCAAACTCGTGCCGAAGCTTCACAACTCGAAGTCTTCGCGGCACCTCCAAACCGTCTAGGGTACACAATGCACCCAAGAGGCACAAAGCTCTTGGGAACACAATGCACCCAAGAGTAACAAGCTTCTCAACCTTCAACTTCACGTATCACCATGGAGAGAGAAACCCAATGCAACAAATGCAAGAGGCTAGAACACACAAAGTGGTCAAAATCCTTCACTCTCAAATTCCAACCAAGCAACAAATGCTTTGGGGGGAATAAGAGAGGAAGAACAAAGGGGATGAACACAAAGCAACCCCAAAATCTAGATCCACTAGTTTCCCTCACTTAGAGGGGATTTCGATTGGTGGAATGGTAGATCTAGATCTCCTCTCTTGAATCCCTAAGTTTGGGCAAGAATCATTGGAGGGATTGAGAGGAATCAAGCTCACAAGGTTAGCAACAATGTAGGAGAGAGGAAAACAAGTGAGCAAGCCAGCAACCAGGTTTTGGGGAGGGAGGAGGCTTTTTATAGCCTCCCCCAAAAACTAGCCGTTGGAACCTGTCCAGGACGGAGACCCCGGTCTAAGTGGGCTGGAGACTCCGGCCAGGGCCGAACATTCCGGTTAGGGTCCGGACTCTCTGAATCATCGAGGAGGGCCGGATACTCCGGTGCAGGGGCCGGAGACTCCGGCCAGGCCGGAGACTCCGGGCACCCTCCGGGGGTGCTCCGGACCCCTAACAGAGCCGCACCACACAGATGCGAAAAGGCTGAGAAAAAGCTGGGGCCGGAGACTCCGCCCCATCTCCGAGGTACCTCCGGACCGAGTCCAGAGATGCACCACACCAAAGACGTTCGGCAGCGAAAAACCAGGGGCCGGAGACTCCGGGTCCAGAGGACCGGAGACTCCGGTGTAGATCCAATAGAAAAACCAAAGCCCCATAACTTTTGCAAATGAACTCCATTTTTGATAATCTTGGACTTGTTGGAATCGTCACAATGAGCACAACAAGATTATGCAGAGAAACATCATAGTCCAACAAGATATTATAAAACCAAATGGGGTGAGTTTAAAAGCTCTTTTTCGCAAACCGAAAAACCGTTTCTTTTGCAATTGAAGTCCGAATGAAGCAAAACTAATTTTGTTGGAAAGAGGACGACAAAAGCAACCTTTGAAAATGTCAAACTAGCAAAGGAGATTTTGCAAAGGGTTGGAAAGGTGAAAACCTTCCAAAAGGATGAATCGGCAATATCTCCAACACCGAAGATGCAAAAAGAAGACGCATATGCAAACTGTTTTTGGTGATCTTAGCCTTGTCATAACACGCACGACAAGCACCAAGACCACACACGATAAGAGTCAAATAAGAACCAATGAAGATGATTTCAAGGATGCAAAGGGTTGAGCTCTCCACGAACGATACGATCAAGTTACTCGGTCGAGAGCCCCTCTTGATAGTACAGTTATCTATCCTATAATCCGGTCTCTCACTAAGCATAATGAGACCGGTAAAAAAGAAACCCTATCAAGATCATACCTTTGCCTTGCGCATTAATCCACTTGAGGTCGATGGAGACGATCTTCATCTCCTCAAGACGAACCATCTTCTTGATTGTGCTTCGCTTTGTGAAGATTCACATGTGGCTCCCCCATACACCAAGATGGGAGAAGCACCACGTCGGCATATCTTCACTTGGCCTTTGTCTTGATGACGAACACCTTGGCCTTGATTAACAAATAATCTTATTCCCTTAACCTCGACTCCAACACATGGAGAACAAGCAAGACCTTGACTCCAACAAATGGAGACAAGCAAGCTAATAGACACCTACAAATATAGCTCAATGCAAATATTAGTCCATAGAGATTGTCATTAATTACCAAAACCATGCATGGGGGCAACCATGCACTTTCAAGCGGGACCTCGAAACGCCACTCGGATGACGACTACATGTTTAACTATTAGAATGTTGTGTTCGTGTTTCTGTTTGTGTTCGTGTTCCATGTTCCACTTTGTTTGGTAAACAATCCGAGCACTTTTATGAACTACAAGTAGTGATGTGTAAACAAACATGCACGGCAGTACACCACTTTGTTCGCACACAGACCAGAGTACAAATAAAAACACTTATGATTCAATGGCTAAAAACAATTATCAAATTAACTAGAGTTCCCTTGTTCTTCTTGCGCAAGGGGAGGAGCTTGTCTGGCCATGATAGACCTAGACTATCCTTCATGGTTTGGACCCTACTGTATAGCTCGTAGCTCAAATACCCGTCCACTGCTGCATAATCGATGCTTGTTGGACAAAGGGTCTTCCGATCCCAACACTTATGAAGGCTTGTTTGGAAGTTCTCCTTCATGTCATGGTACGAAATGTCATTGAGCTCCCCCGCTAGAGTATCCATTCGAATTCTATCGGCACAGTGGAAACCAGGGTACCACGGGCCGGCCTGCCAGGGCCCACAACATTCTTCAGAAGATTTCGCTATGGACCAGGCTCTCCAAGCCTGGCGAGCCTTGCAAGGGGTTTTTTCCCTTGCGAGGGAACTCTCCTCCTCGCCGAGGGTTTTTCCTCGGCAAGGGACCTCTCCTCGAGAGGGCATCTCGGATGCCACCTGCAAATTCTGCTAAGGACCAAGCTGAAGGGCTCGGCGAGGCCTTCGGCCTCGCGAGGGTTCCTTCCTCTCGAAGCTGGCTCTGCCTCCGCGGCAGAGCGCACATGGGCTCTGCACCCTCCGCAGAGTGATGACCGCGCCAGCGTGCGGTGACGGCAGCGCCACAGTTGCCGTTCTTATGTATAAAGGAGTCAACAAAGCTGCACCAAGCAAAGGAGCCCCAAGGATTGCCACTTTGGTGATAAGGGAACCGTCTGCAGCTACCCTCCAAGGGCGACGTCACCGTGGGACCCGTCCCACCTCCGCAGCGCCAGCCCACCGTCCTGGTTGGATGGTGGCTTTTCCAGCTTTGGTGACACCGCCCCTGCCATGGACCGCATCCATGGACTCCACCTTTATTCTGCACCTGTCCTCCTCCTTCGTCGCCATGTGGTAACCCTTCCCGCCAAGATATTTGGGGGAAGAGGTCCGAGACACCTATAAAAGGAGGGGGAGCACGCTCGGGCAAAGGGTCCAACTCTGGGTTGGAAGTTCTGAGTTCTAGGGTTAGCCATTGTAGCCACCTTGAGCTCGCCAAGCTCGCTCTGTACTGAAACCTCTCCAAGCAAGTGCAATACACCAGAAGCAGGACGTAGGGGTTTTACCTCACCTAGAGGGCCCTGAACCTAGGTAATACCGTGCGTTCATCTCTGCAGTGCTGTCCCACAGCGAGATCGACGAGCACCGTCGCCGAGGCACGTTGAGGGTTGTTTGATTCCGTGTTCAGCCCCTTACTCGATCCTTGTGAGACATACCCAGTTCCTGGGACAGTTCTCCGACATTTGGCGCGCCAGGTAGGGGGCTGAGGTGCATCTTCAACCTCGACACAGCCATGGCCGGCATCTCTCGCGCCGAACGTCTCGCTCGCCGGACGGCTAGCGCCGCCACCGCTCCTGCTGGCAACCCGCGCGGCCGCCCGCGCGGGAGTGCTGCTCCGGAGCGCCACGTCGACCCCGAGCCCCGCGTCGAGCACCCGGAGGACGACGACCACGACCACGCCGAGGACGACCTCGGCGAAGAGGAGGCTTCCTCCCTACACCCGTCGCAGGACCGTGCTGCCTCCTCGCTGGGCCGCCCTGCACCCAGCCCGGCGACTGCGCTTCTCATGGCGCAGGAGCTGCTGCAGTACCGCCCCACGCCGGAGGCCCAAGAAGCCTGGCTCAACCGCCTCTCCGAGCTCGTCGGCGCCGCTCGCATCGCCGCTCCTGCACCGTCTCGTTCGCTGGTTCTCTCTGCACGCGCAGGGGACGTGGCACACGGCGCGCCGCATGCACCTCCTCGTTACCCCGCGCCCGTTCCAGCTCCACCAGCTCCACCGCAACCTGCTCCAGCCGGGGCTCCTCCTCGCGACAACCGTGTTGCGTCGCACGCGTCGTCACCACATGACTGCCAAATTGTGCAGCGAGCCCCGGAGGACGCACGCGTGAGCATCGAGCGCCACCAGGATCAACACAACCGCGCCGTCCATGACGTCGCCACCGCGGGGCGCCATCTCCGCGCCACCCTCGCCAACGGCCCGGTCACATACGGCACGACGGCCGCATTCACTCGCAGCCTCCGTCGCGTCGTCTGGCCGGTCAAATTCAGGCCGGATCTTCCTCCGCGCTACGACGGCAAGAACAACCCCTGGAGTTCCTGCAGCTCTACACCTTGGCCATCCAGGCCGCAGGGGGCGACGACAAAGTCATGGCGAACTGGTTCCCCATGGCCCTCAAGGACTCCGTGTCCTCGTGGCTCACGAACCTCCCCGCCGAGTCCATCAACACCTGGGAGGACCTCTGCCGGTGCTTCGTCGCCAACTTCAAGGGCACGTACGAGCGCGGCCTCACGTACAACGACCTCCGCGCCATACGCCAGAAGCCTGGCGAGACCCTCCGCAAGTACATCCAGCGCTTCAGCCATGTGCGCAACAAGATTCCCAACGCCACCGACGTGCAGGTCATCTCGTCCTTCCAGGCTGGAGTCACGGATGTGCGGATGCTCGAGAAGCTTGGCATCCACGACAACATCACCACCGTCGTCAAGATTTTCGACTTGGCGGACAAGTGCGCCAAGGCTGAGGAGGGCCGCCTGTTCGTCAAGAACGAGCCAGGGGACCCCGCCGAGGGATCCAAGAAGAAGAAGAAGTCCACCGAGAAGCGCAAGACCACTGCGGTCCTCGCGGCTGAGCCTGACGCCAAGCAGCCTCGCGCTGCCACTCCAGCCGCGGGACCCGAGAAGAAAGATGATTGTCCCTTCTGCATCTAAAACAACAGGCATTCCCATGCCACCGAGGACTGCTACGACCTCAAGAGGCTTCGCGAGGCTCGTGAGGCTCGTGAGGCTAACGAGCGGCAGCGAGGTCGCGGCGGCCGCGGCGGCGGCCGCGGCGGCCGTGGGGGGCGACGCTGGAACAACAACTACGACGACAACTACCAGCAGAACCCTCAAGCCAATGCCACCCAGCCCGTGAACGACAACCTCCCTGCCGAGACTCCTGAGGGCTACCAGGTGCCTCGCGGGGCCGCTTGCATCCTCGGTGGGGCTCAGGCCCCCAGCTCCAACCGCCACTTCAAGCAACTCGCTCGCAAGGTCGCAGCAGCGCTTCTCGGGGTTGAGGCCTCCAGGCCCCTCAAGTGGTCCCAGTACCCCATCACTTTCGACTCCAGCGACCACCCCAAGTCCACCTCGACTGTTGGCACCATCCCGCTGGTCTGCACCCCCACCATCAACAACATTGCAGTCTCTAAGACGCTCATCGATGGGGGTGCAGGCCTCAACGTCATCTCTGTCGAGACTTTCGAGAAGCTGCAGGTGCCCTACGAGTGGCTCATGCCCACCAGGCCCTTCTCGGGGGTGACAGAGGGCCTCACCACCCCTTTGGGGCAGGTGAGGCTCACGGTCACTTTCGGCACGCAGGCCAACTACCGCACCGAGCTGATCGACTTCGACGTCGCACACATTGGCCTGCCCTACAACGCCATCCTCGGCTACCCCGCCCTCGCCAAGTTCATGGCGGTGACCCACCACACCTACAACCTCGTCAAGCTCCCTGGCTTGGGTGGCACCATCGTCATCCGCGGCATGGTCTCAGACGCCCTGTACGCTGCGCAAGCGGCTTACAAGGCTGCCGCGGTGGCGTCACCCGCTGACGAGGATGAGGAGCCCCTCCCGAGGCCCCCCGCAAAGAAGAAGCAGCTGTTCTCTCAGGAGAAGGCCGCGACGAAGCAAGTGCCTCTTGAGGCAAATGGCTCGGGGGCTAGCGTCACCGTCGGCGCCAACTTGCCTCCCAAATAGGAAAGCGCGCTCGTCGCCTTCCTCAGGGCAAACTCTGACATGTTCGCGTGGACACCGTCAGATATGTCCGGAGTACCGAGGGAGGTGATCGAGCACCACTTAGCCATGTGTCCAAACGCACGCCCCGTGAAGCAAAAGGCGCGGCTCCAGGCGCCAGAGAAGCAAAATCTCATCGTCCAAGAAGTAGAAAAGTTGAACAAAGCCAGCATCATCAAGGAAGTTGTCCATCCCACTTGGCTCGCCAACGGTGTGGTCGTCCCCAAGCACACCGGAGGAAGCCGCCTCGGCATCGACTTCACCGACCTCAACAAGGCCTGCCCCAAGGACCCCTATCCCCTCCTGAGGATCGACCAGATCGGACTCCACCGCCGGCTGCGCACTCCTCTGTTTTCTAGATGCCTTCTCAGGCTATCACCAGATCAAGATGGCGAAGGAGGACGAGGAGAAGACAGCATTTCTCACCCCGTGTGGTGTGTTTTGCTACATCTGCATGCCCTTCGGCCTGAAAAACGCCGGTGCCACTTTCCAGCGCCTCATGAGGATCGCCTTGGGGGCTCAAATGGGGAGGAATGCAGAGGCCTACGTCGACGACATCGTGGTCAAGACCCGTGAAGAATACACGCTCACCAAGGACCTCGAGGAGACCTTTGCCAACCTGCGCAAGGTGAACATAAAGCAGAACCCCGCCAAGTGCGTCTTCGGGGTCCCTTCAGGCAAGCTCCTCGGGTTCCTGGTGTCTCATCGCGGCATCAAAGCAAACCCCGACAAGATCAGAGCCATAGAAGAGATGCAGCCTCGTCATCGCCTCAAGGACATGCAGCACTTAGCGGGATGTATGGCCAGCCTTGGCCGTCTCATCTCCAAGTTCGGCGAGAGGGCGCTGCCATTTTTCAAGATATGAAGAGATCCTGTCCTTTCAAGTGGACCCCTGAAGCAGCAAAGGCCTTTGAGGACCTGAAGAAATACCTGGCGAGCCCACCCATCATGGTTGCCCCATGCCCTCGCGAACCTCTGAAGCTGTATCTTGCAGCCACTCCTCAGACGGCAAGCGCGGTCTTGGTGGCTGAAAGGGAAGAGTCAGTCCTCGCCAAGCAGAGCCCTGCCTCGCCAAGCCTAGAACTCCTCGACAAGGAAGCAGCCTCGTCAAGCCTCCAGCCTCATGCCGAGCCTCTACAAAAAGGGGCCCAAGAAAACCTCGACAAGGACTCCACCGAGCCTCGAGAGGAGCCAACTGCTTCCACGCCAACAACTACCCTCGTCGAGAATCCCGTGTACTTCGTCAGCACAGTGCTGCGGGACGCTCACGAGCGCTACCCCATGCAGCAAAAGCTCCTCTTCTCGTCCTCAGCGCCCCCAGGAAGCTGCGCCACTACTTCCAGGGTCACCCCATCAAGGTGGTCACCTCATACCCCCTGGAGCAAGTCCTGCGCAACCCAAACGCAACAGATCGCGTCGCAAGCTGGGGCATCGAGCTACAACCTTTCGAGCCGGAGTTTGACACCACAAGGGTCATCAAGGGCAGGGCGCTGGCTGATTTCATGGCCGAGTGGACGGACACGCGTGAAGAAGAGCCTCAAGAGTAGGAAGCTACAGCCTCAGGAGGGGCGGAACCCAGCCACTGGACCATGCACTTCGACGGCGCCTTCGCGGCCCGGAGTGCAGGGGCTGGTGCTGTCCTCACCTCACCGACAGGCGACAAGCTCTACTACGCCATCCAGTTGTGCTTCAAGGACAACGACAAGGTCTCCAACAACATTGCTTAATACGAAGGCCTCCTCGCCGGGCTTAGAGCTGCTATCGCCCTCGGCATCAAGCGCATCCTCATCAAGGGCGACTCTCAGATCCTCGTCAACTTCTCCAACAAAAGCTACACGCCTAAGGACACCTACATGGTGGCCTACCTTGAAGAGGTACGCAAGCTCGAGAAGCACTTCAGGGGTATGGAGCTCAAGCATATCCCACGAGGAGAGAACCAAGAAGCAGATGAACTCGCCAGGCGAGTAGCAAGAAGGGAGGCCCAGAAGCCTGGAGTGTTCGAGGAGAGACTCGCCAAGTCCTCGGTCAAGCAACCAGCGGCCAGCATGAGCATCAATGAGGAGCTCCCACCAGCCCCATCAAGTGGAGTACCAAACTGCGGGCTGCCCTCAGGTGATCGCTTGCTGATGACCCTGGTACGCCAAGACACTGGTTGGATCGACGAGATCAAGAGCTACTTGTAAAACCGAGTTCTCCCCGAAGAAGACGCCGAAGCCGAAAGGGTTGCTTGCCAGGCCAAGTCCTACTGCCTCCACGACGGAGACCTTATCGTAAGCGCCCCAATGGGGTTATGTTGCGTGTGTTCCTGCCGAGGAAGGCCGCCAGCTCATCAACGACATCCACAGCGGAGAGTGCGGCCACCATTCATCCTCACGCACCCTTGTAGGCAAGGTCTTCCGGAGTGGCTTCTACTGGCCTTCAGTGCTTCAAGATGCAGCCCAAATCGTCCAATCCTGTGACGCCTGCCAATTCCACGCCAAGCAGATCCACCAGCCCGCGCAAGGACTCCAGACTATCCCACTCTCCTGGCCGTTCGCGGTCTGGGGGCTGGACCTCCTGGGGCCCTTCCCGCGAGCGCTCGGGGGCTACCGCTACCTCTACGTCGCCATCGACAAATTCACCAAGTGGCCTGAGGTGGAACCCGTGCGCACCATCCTGGCGAAATCAGCTGGTAAAAGTCATCAGGAGCCTTGGTCTGCCGCTTTGGCGTGCCCAACCGCATCATCACCGACAACGGCTCACAATTCATCAGCGGCGCCTTCAAGTCCTACTGCTGGCAGCCTCGGCGCCCAAATCTGCTACGCCTCGGTGGCGCACCCACGAAGCAACGGGCAGGCTGAGCGAGCCAACGCCGAGGTGCTCAAGGGCCTCAAGACGAGAAGCTTCAACCGCCTCAAGGCCAGCGGCAAGCACTGGATCGATGAGCTCCCCTCGGTGCTCTGGTCCATCCGCACCACGCCAACAAAGCCAACTGGTGAGACGCCGTTCTCCCTCGTCTATGGCGCTGAAGCCGTCCTCCCCAGCGAGATCACCCACGGCTCTCCACGAGTCTTGGCCTTCAAGGAGGCTGAGCAGGACGAACTCCGCAACCATGACCTGCTGCTGCTCGAGGGGCTCCGCCGCAATGCGGCCCTGAGAGCGGCAAGGTACCAGCAAGACCTCCGTCGCTACCACAGCTGCCACATTCGCCCTCGCACTCTCGAAGCAGGAGACCTTGTCCCAAGGAGAATCCTCTCCAGGGCAGGCCTCCACAAGCTCTCGCCAATGTGGGAAGGACCCTACAGAGTCGTGCACATCGCCAGGCCTGGCTCCGCATGGCTCGAGACGGAGGACGGCATCCCTGTCGCCAACCCCTGGAACATCCAGCACCTGCGCAAGTTCTACCCCTGATCGTCCTCGATGAGCAATTTTTTGCATCAAGGGAGAGCCTCGCGCCATCATCCTCCACGAGGAAAAACTTCGGGCTCCCCTCTCTACTATATGTTGCCGCGGGCCGTTCGAGAAGACTCCCAAGCCACCACGCCTCGGCAAGGTGACTTCTTCAAGCACCATGCCTTGGCGAGGTGGATCCCCATGCCCAGCCATGGTGGACCGCAGGCTCTTGAAGCCACCCCCGCCTAGGGGCCCCCTCTCTGAGCTCTCTCTACATGCGTCGCCTCGGGCCGCGAGAGTCTCAGCCACTCCATGTGGAACCCCATGCCTGACATGGCGGATTTTGTATTTCTGGCCACGCCAGTGTAATGAACCTCTGTTTCAGGTCACCTTGAACCTTTGCGCTTCGCGCCAGCATATGTTGTTGCTTTGGTAAGCACTTATGTTATTGCTTTTCATCCTTGCTCGTATGATCCCTCCTGTGTATCTCGCGAGCGGGGGCTGGACATGGTGCCTGTGCCTCGGGAGCATCCCAGCAGCGCCTAAAACCCAAGGAGTCCGAGCTCTGAACTCACGGGTCAGCTCTCATGCATGTCAACTCCCAAGGAGCTCTAAACTCATGGACCGGCTCCCGTGCACGTCAACTCACCAAGGACCTTGGTGCCTGTTCTCCTCGCGAGACACACATGAAGGAACCTACGAGCACGCATGAAGTTATCTAGCTATGTATTGCTTGTGGGTATGCCTATCTGTCCAAACGCAGGAAAGCAGGTTCAAAAACAAGCATCAGGCAACCTCGAGAGGAAAGTACAGGAACCCTCAGCAAAGCGTAGAGCCAACACCCTCTCCAAGGCTAAAAACACCTGGCGCAGCTAAGTCAAAGCACTTGGTTAAAATTTCCTTTCGCTGGTTTTTGTCCCTCGAGCCTCTTTTCTCTCTCCTATGCCTCATGGGCTGCTTGCGCGTTAAAGGGGAGCCCCGAGCATCGCGCCTCGGGAGCTTACTCTCGAGGCCTCACGCACCCCCCGGCCTTGTGGAGCCCTGACTCTCACATACCGAAGCGGCGGTGGTGTAGCGCGAAGAGAGGGACCTAAGACATAGAGCGAAAAAGACATGAAGAGGAAAGATAAAAGCCTCCCGAGGGAAATTCACCAAGCACATTAAAATGACACAAACAAGTCTTTACAAAAGTTTTACAAGCAAATGCTAAGGTAATCCGTGCCTCATGCACATTCAGCCACAGGAAAAGCTCAGGCCGTCGGGCCTCCCGAGGTGCCCTCGTCGCCCGCGGCGGCGCGTTCCTCTTCTTCGCCAGCATCCTCCTCGCCGTCGGCCTCGTCCTCCTCAACCTCGACTTGGTCGAATATCTTGGCGTACTCCTCGGCGGCCTTCCGCGTCCTGTCGCTCAGCACGACACGGCTGTTGAGGTCGACCGGCGCCGTCACGGCCTCGAGGTCAAGCGAGGGCTGGAGCCTCGCGAGGTTGGCGAAGATTCGGCAGGTGGCGAGGACGAGGAGATCGCGGCTCTCCTCCACGACGCGGTCACCGAGGTCCTTCGCGGTCTCTTCAAGCTTTGCGAGGAACTGCTCGAAGAAGAACGTGTACACGGCCTCGTCGTCGCTCCCTCCCGCAGCGAAGGTGGGGACCTCGATCCTCAGGCGGTCCCCAATGGCGCGCGCGCGGAGCACCAAGTCTTGGAGCATGAGCTGGCGCTGGCGTGTCATGGTCCGGCCGATCTCCGCGTTGTCCCGTGCCTGCTCCACGAGGTTCACGACCGGCCCCACCTGCTGGTGGAGCTCGCTCAGGTCCTTCTCCAGGGCGGTGACTCTCCCTTCCGCGCGAGCCTGGGCCTCCCTGGCGCTCTGAAGGCAGGAGGCCATCCGCTTCTCCTCCTTCTCGAGATCCTTGATGCGGTTTTGGAGCTCGTCGCGCTTCGCCTTGAAGCGCTCCTCCTGCTTCGTGGCTTTCTCGTCATAGTCCTTGGAGAGACCTTGGCGGATGAGCTTGACCTTGTCGTCGGCCTCTTCCTGGATTTTCTTCTACTTCGCCGCGAGGTCGGCATTGGCCTTCTCGCGGTGCTCCGCGTAGGTGGCCTCGTCCTTGGCCACCCGGCCCTCGCGAGCCGCCAGTTGCTCCTCGCGGATGGCCTGGTCCTTCTCGAGTTGCTGGACCTGTTCCTCGTGCCGGCGCAATTCCACCTCGCGGGGGGAGAGCTCTCCCTCGCGTCGCGTGAGCTCTGCCTCGCGCTGGGTCAGCTGCACCTCACGAGCGTCCAGCCTCTCGCGGAGCTCCTTCAAGCTGCTCTCCACAGTTTTGGAGTGCGTGATGAAGTTTTGCTCCAAGGCCGCAACCTCCTGTCGCTTGGAGGCAGTTTCCGCCTCGAGCGCCCCCCGAGCGGCGTCCAGCTGCTCCATGGTCTCCGCCGCCTCCCGCTTCACACTGTCGCGGGTCTCTTCGGCGAAGCGCATGGCCTCTTGGCGTGCCACCAGGGCCGCTGCGTCCTGCCGGCGGCAGCTCTCCACGCTCTCGCGGAGGAGGGCCCAACCCTCGGCGAGTTCCTCTTCGGCGAACTGCGCCTCCAGCTCGTCGAGCGTCCGCCGCGCCTGGCTGAGGACGACGCTGCGGCGAACCGCTTGGCGCCGCGGCTCCCGCAGCGCCAAGGTCCCCGCATCGCTGCGGGGTGCAGAGGTCTCAATTCTTAGCGGGGCGCCCGAGGCACCCCGTCTCGGGCTCACGGCCGCATCAGGTGCGGCCTGGGGGCTCGTGTGGGCGCCTCCTTCGCCGCCCGCGTCGGGAGCCCTCTGGGGGCTGGGCGTCCTCTCGCCCCTGGCTCCGGCGTCCGTGGGCTCTGGAGGCACCTTCACCTCCTGCTCCTCAGGGGTGCTTCCCGCCCCTTCCGTGGTGGCCGCGCCCGCCACGGCCTCGGGCACATCAGCCCCTCTTGTGGGAGCCTCCTCCTCCTCTGGAGGCGGCTCCATGATGATCTCTTCATCCACCCTCTCCTCCTCCGTCGCCTCCTGCTGTATGGGAGGAGTGGTGGCCCGAGTTGGCGACGGTGCCACCTCTTTGATCACCTCCTCTGCGCGGTGCTCAACCACGGGAGGAGTGGCGGCCCGAGCTGGCGACGGCGCCGCCTCTTCAACCACCTCCTTCACGCGGTGCTCGCCCACGGGAGGAATAGCCACCTGCTGCGGCTCGTCGGCCGCGGGCGTCTCCACGGCGATGCTAGCGGTCTCCCCAAGCTTGCGGAGCCGCCGCCTCTTCGGCGCCGCAGTTTTGCTAAAAGAAAGACAGACGAAGATCCTTCAGGAGGGTTTTCGAAGGCAAAATGCTAAATGAAAAGAAGAGAAATCAGGGCTTACTCGTCGGCCATCCTCCACACCCTCTTCTTCGCCTTCGGCGGCGGAGGGATGTTCGCCCTGGCTTCCTCCCGAGGCGCCTCTGCCTCCTCGCGAGGAGCGCCCCTCGCGGCGGCGGCTTTCGGGTCGTGGATGGCCTTGGAGCGGGGCTCACAGCGTCCTCCCCTGCTGCCGCTCTCCTCCTCCTCTGCGGTGCGCCGGGAGGGAGCCACGCGGAAGGCACCTTCGTCATCGCTGGAGGAGATCACCTGGAGGTCCTCGCCAGTCGGTGCGCTCCTTGAGGAGCCCGCGTCGCCTCCCGAGGGGTCGGCGCCTCTCGAGGCCTCGTCCTCGCCAGAGGGGTTGGCGCCTCTCGAGGCCTCGTCCTCGCCAGAGTCTTCGACCTCGTCCGGCTCCGGTGACTCGTCCATATACTCCGGCTCCGCCGCCCACGGGTTGGTGCGGGGCCCGCGGTGTCCTGCGGGCACGATTCCCCATTCGTCGAATACAGGCAGGCGCCTGCGGTGCTCGTGCACGCTCTCTTCAACAAAGCTGAAGAGCGGCCGGGCCTCGTCGCAGGTGGGGGACGGGATGTCCGTCGTGGCGAAGAGGACCCCCATAATCTGGTACAGCACCTCCGGCGTGAAGTTGTCCGAGCACAGGCGCATCTTGTCCTCCCTGCCTGAATACCGCCACACCGGCTCTGAATGCCACTGGAGGGGGGTGATTCGGCGCCTCGTGAAGTCCGTCGCCACCATCTGACCGGTGAATCCGGCGTCGCGGAGACATCGTATGCACTCGTACACCACGTCAATCTTCGAGCCCTCGAAGCCTGCGCTCGCCCAGCGCGCCCACTTCCTCGGGGGCGCCACGGGCACCTCCAGGAGAGGGTTGGTCCCCTTGGTGTCGAGAAAGAACCACCGCTTGCGGAAGTCGTCCACCTTCTTCGTCACCTTGGTGATGGCGTTCTCACTGCTCCATGCGATGGGAATGTAGTTCTCGCTTCTGGCGGCGGCGATGCGGAAAGAGACGCATCCGATCCGCTCGTTCGGCGCGGTGTTCCGGAGGGAGTAGAAGCTGCGGAAGAGCGCCACCGAGGGACGGATGCCAATGTAGGCCTCGCAGAGGTAGGCGAAGATGGAGAGAATGAGGATGGAGTTGGGATGAAGATGAAGGAGTTGGATCTGGTACACCTCCAAAATCCCCAGGAGGAAGTCGGAGAAAGGAGGAACAAGACCGACATAGAGAGTGTGAAGGAAGATGGGGTAGTACCCCTCGGGGAGCCTGCTGCCGGTCGGTCTCATTTCGGTGGCGCCGTGCTCGTTGGAGCTCGAGGCCGCCAGGTGGCGCACCTTTGCAATCGCCGCCGAGTGGATGCGGGACTGCGGCAGCGCCCCATCAAGTGCAGCACCGCGCGCCGCCGCCGCAGACTTGCCGGCCTGCATCGTGGCCTTGCCCTTCTGGTCAACGGTTGCTTTCTTGGGCGCCATGGTCGCAGGAGAAGGAGATCTTGGAGGCGGAGCACTCTGGAAAGAAGGAGATGTTTTGGGGGAAATGTGCGGAGGAGTTATGGGAGAAGTGACGGGCGCTGTCTGCGCGCGCAGGCTTTATTGGCCAAAAACCAAGGATGTGGCGGGCCCCACCGGGTCGCCCGTTGAAGACGAGGAGATCGTGGCCTCGGGCGCAACCGCTGCGCCCCACGTGTCACGGCCCAGGCAGGCATCGTTGGGCCCTCGACGCTTCGCCTCCATCCATGGGCTTCGGCGTGCCCATCGCGGGCCCGGGGGCTACTGCCGGCACAGTGGAAACCAGGGTACCACGGGCCGGCCTGCCAGGGCCCACAACATTCTTCAGGAGATTTCGCTAAGGACCAGGCTCTCCAAGCCTGGCGAGCCTCGCGAGGGGTTTTTCCCTCGCGAGGGACCTCTCCTCCTCGCCGAGGGTTTTTCCTCGGCGAGGGACCTCTCCTCGAGAGGGCATCTCGGATGCCACCTGCAAATTCTGCTAAGGACCAAGCCAAAAGGCTCGGCGAGGCCTTCGGCCTCGCCGAGGGCTCTTTCCTCTCGAAGCCAGCTCTGCCTCCGCGGCAGAGCGCACATGGGCTCTGCACCCTCCGCAGAGTGACGACCGCGCCAGCGCGCTGTGACGGCAGCGCCACAGTTACCTTTATTATGTATAAAGAAGTCAACAAAGCTACGCCAAGCAAAGAAGCCCCAAGAATTGCCACTTTGGTGATAAGGGAACCGTCTGCAGCTACCCTCCAAGGCGACGTCACCGTGGGACACATCCCACCTCAGCGGCGCCAGCCCACCGTCCTGGTTGGACGGTGGCTTTTCCAGCTTTGGTGACACCGCCCCTGCCATGGACCGCGTCCATGGACTCCACCTTTATTGTGCACCTGTCCTCCTCCTTCGTCGCCATGTGGTAACCCTTCCCGCCAAGATATTTGGGGGAAGAGGTCCGAGACACCTATAAAAGGAGGGGGAGCATGTTCGGGCAAAGGGTTCTTCTCCGGTTAGACTCTTGGTTGGAAGTTCTGAGTTCTAGGGTTAGCCATTGTAGCCATCTTGAGCTCGCCAAGCTCGCTCTGTACTGAAACCTCTCCAAGCAAGTGCAATACACCAGAAGCAGGACGTAGGGGTTTTACCTCACCTAGAGGGCCCTGAACCTGGGTAATACCGTGCGTTCATCTCTGCAGTGCTGTCCCACAGCGAGCTCGACGAGCACCGTCGCCGAGGCACGTTGAGGGTTGTTTGATTCCGTGTTCAGCCCCTTACTCGATCCTTGTGAGACACACCCAGTTCCTGGGACAGTTCTCCGACAAAGCTTGACTCCAATAATCATGCGGTGAGAACACCTTCCTTATGAATGAGGCAAGCATCCAATGCATCTCCATTGTACCTAAAACAAAATTCAAGTACAACATGGTTCCAAAACTCATTGGGTCCCATAGTAGTAAGATGAACTACAATACATAGGACATACTCCACATAAATATGTGCTTATTGATATGAAATTGAATTTCATGCACATCTTAGTCGAGATAGGATTCGGTGGGGTATACCCTATATATTGGATCAAGAAAGATAAGCATGCTATAATAATATAAATTAGTAACCGTGCATGCAAAGACTTTCTAGAACCGAATGAGATACAATTTGGAAAAAAACACCAAGTAAACCAAGAAAGCACACAAAATTGTAGAAAGAAATGGTTGTCCAAATTATATCAAAATCCAAGTCAACGCATGCACTACCACAGAAAGGGCTATAGGGAGGTTGGCATTCTGTGGCGCACCGTTAATTGGTGCGCCACAGAATTATTTCTGTGGCGCATGGATGCTGGTGCGCCACAGAAATTTTCGACTTTCTGTGGCGCATCTTTTGTCCATGCACCACAAAAAGTCAGAATTCTGTGGCGCATGCCCACCCATGCGCCACAGAAAGCCAGACTTCTGTAGCGCATGAGATACCATGCGCCACAGAATTTCTGTGGGTCCCACGTACACTCATTGGGGACATTCTATCTGGGGACATTCTGTGGCGCACCGTGGCTGGTGCGCCACAGAAAAGTGACATTCTGTGGCGGACCTGGTAGGTGCGCCACAGATTTTTTTTTCAAATCCCACCCCCTAGTGGATCGCCTTTTTAGTTTTGCAGGAAGTAAAAGAAAATTATAGAAATTTCAATAAATAAAATCCTTTGACATGTAGTTAGGTTTGAGTGTCTAGTAGGTATAGAAATTTTGAAATATGAATTTTGACCTTTTTTGCAAAAACCAGGAAAAAAATGTAAAACGGCCATAACTTTTGCATACGACGTCGAAAAAATGCGTTTAATCTATCAAAAAACTAGAGAAAAATTCGAGTTCGATTTCACCGGGTTTACCCGGTCAGCAATTCACAGATTCCTCAAATTCCAAAAGGAAAAAAAGTTATTTCAAACAGACGATTTTTTTCTACAAAATCAAAAAAAAATTCAAAAATTCAAAAAAAAATTAAAAAAAGAAAAAATTTCAAAAATTCAAAAAGTCCAAAAAAAATTATAACAAAGAATATTGTTGAAAATTTTGGACTTTTTGATTTTTTGATTTTTTTGGATTTTTTTAAGTTTTTTGAATTTTTTGGATTTTTTGATTTTTTAAAGTTATTTTTAAAAAAAATTAAGTTTTTTGGATTTTTTGGATTTTTTGATTTTTCGAAAAATTTAAGTTTTTTTGAATTTTTTTGGATTTTTTGAATTTTTAAATTTTTTTAAAAAATTTTAAGTTTTTTGAATTTTTTTGGATCTTTTGAAACTTTTGAATCTCCTTTTGAGAGTTTAGAAGTTTTTGAAAAAAACTGAAATTTAAAAACACACATTTATAACACATACATAACATATACACGTACAAGACTTAAGAGGATTCATATGATATATATACCAATAAGAACTTGAGTAGCACAAGGGTAGGTGAAGTGGGTGGAACTTAGAAGTTAATTGTGCTACGGTTGCAGCAATTTGAGGATGGGTGACCTAGCGGGAAGGTATCAGTTCAAAATGTGCAAAAAATCTGAAAATAATTCAAATAATTAGGATTTTTCATATTATTTCATATTTTGATTTTTCTGATTTTTTTTGAAACTTTTTATAATTTTTTTTGCATTTTTTCAGAATTCTGTGGCGCACCAAGCCAGGTGCGCCACAGAAATGTGAGAATTCTGTGGCGCACCAAGCCAGGTGCGCCACAGAAAATATTTTTGTGGCGAGAATTCTGTGGCGCACCCAGCAAACCTGGGGGTGCGCCACAGAATTGCAATTTGGTGCGCCACTATGGCGCCACTAATAGCCATTTCTGTGGTAGTGATGATCGAGGACAAATCAAATCAACATATGATTGATTCGAAAACACATCAACACATGAAGTGAGATATCAATAGGGATCGAATCAAAA
Organism: Puccinellia tenuiflora; assembly: GCA_012064385.1. Classification (NCBI taxonomy): domain Eukaryota; kingdom Viridiplantae; phylum Streptophyta; class Magnoliopsida; order Poales; family Poaceae; genus Puccinellia; species Puccinellia tenuiflora. The sequence goes on along the minus strand of QRDG01000179.1, from coordinate 146,449 downwards.
CAACACATGATTGATAAGACACCAATTAAAAAAAAGGATACCAACAAGGAGCAAGGATACCAAGAGAAAATCAAGTAAAGTAAAACAAATAAATAAGGTATCAAAGCTCCCACACAAGAGATATCAATTGAAACAAATATCTATAAAAGAGATATTAAATTCCAATTAATACCAATTGATGGTACCAAAGCAAAGCCAAAAGGCATAGAAGATAAATATAGGATACATGCCCAAATGGCATTTCTCATTCAAGAAGATACAACACAAACCAAGAAATGAGAAAGCAAACTCCCAAGGGAGAGCAAGGTTATGACAAATAAACCAAGCACTCTCTACACTTTTATGATGGCACAAAGCATCAACGAAAAAGGTTTGTCTTCCATAAACACATAAGATAGAAATCAAATGCCAATTGAAAGGATCAAATATTTGATAGATAGGATAGTGTTCTAAATAAAAAGGAATGCTCCCCCAAGATTCATGCATTATCTTTGATATTTGCATTTGAATACAAAATGCACGCACAAGGGATCATTACTCTCCATATTTTATTTACAACACTAAACACTACCAATTTGAAAATTAGGATCCATGCAAGAGGCAAGGAAGGCAATGGGAGTAAAAACAAAACACTTGGCAATAAATAAGGCAATTCAACGCAAGAGCCAATATGAAGATGAACAAAAATATTCTACCACAAGTGTGAATATCAATTGTCCAAGGACAATGAGTATAAGGAAATATTTTCCCGGTGAGTAGAGATATCCAAGGTCATCCTCACAAGATAAATCATATGGCAAGAGATAAGAAATAAAACACCATATTTTAATAAAGTTTGTTGGTAGTTTCAACTATTCAAACCAACCGGCAAGGCCATGGTTAGAATAATATGGAACAAATGGTTTCTCAAATAATTTATGGAAATGCATATTAGAGAAAAACCACACCAAGCAAACTCACACAAACAAGAGCCAAAGGATAACCAAAATGAAAATTAGAACTTGTTCGAGCAAACGTGCCACATAGGAATAAGATAATTTACAATATCAAATCTAAGTAGCAAAACCTCAAATGTTCACACTTTGTGGGATTGTAATATTCACATAGCTTATTACTCCCCCATAATGTGATAATCCATTTTATCTAAGCAAGAGGCAAATGAAATCCAACTAGAGGAATTAATGGACATTATAGAATTTGAATTTCTCATGAGTATGACATACCACATAGTGACTAGATGCTGCTGTATTAAAATAAGTTGGGTGGTGCCCCAAGCGAAGGTGGAATTGCAGCTAGTAGTAGTTTTCCCTCGTTTAACGAACCGAGGTTTATCGAACCAGTAGGACTTTGAAATCAACAATGAGGTGAATGTTGAAGATCTCTGACGCTTGACCTTCAACAGACATGGACCTGCACACACTCAACCAAAATACTTTGCCCCCAACGGCGGAAAGGTTGTCAATCTTTCCGGTCTCACAGAAAACAAAGCGGTTAATTGTATGATGAAATATGAAAAGTGACCAGAGGAATAATGATAATTAAAAACAAGTAAATGAGGTTGTAAACAATGTAAAAAGATGGACCGGGGGCCATGGGTTCACTAGTGGAGTCTCTCAAGTAAATAAAATATGCATGTGATGGGTGAATGAATTACAGCTAGGCAATTGACAAGATCATGACACAAACCCAATTTAGCTATGACAAAAAGGACATGATAATATTTATGGAGGCATCACGACAAGGAACAAAGACCGTTGAGTCCAACTGCGTCTTTGTCTAAAAATTCCACCGTGGGATCGCTATCCAGCCTGTCACCCAACGGTATTAAGTTGCAAGCAACAGACAATTGCATTAAGTAAAGTGCATGAAGTAAGCAATACTAATATCAAAATAGACATTAACACCGCTGTTTTACCCTTAGTAGCAACAGCACACCCTCGCCCTTAGACGTTTTTGTCACTCGTGCCCAGGAACAAAAGGGGGCATGAACCCACTATCTAGCATAAATACCCTCTCTTGGAGATACACACAATCACTTGGACAAAGTAACTACGCACATCAGAGAGAATGCAAGAACATAAATTACTCATATAAGAATCATGCACAATCTGGACATAACTTCATAATCCATCGGATCCCAACAAACACATCACATAGCATTACAATAATCGATCTTGATCATATTAGGCAGCTCATAAGATCATAAGACATGAAGCACAAGAGAGAGAGACTACCAAATAGCTACTGCCATGGACCCGTAGTCCAAGGTGAGACTACTCACAAATCATCACGGAGGGAGGCATGACGATGAAGAGCCCTCCGGGATCGATCTCCCCTCCGGCAGAGTGCCGGGATCAGCTTCAGATTGGACCCTGAACTAGGGTTTTCGGTGACGGCGCGTCGGGGTCGAGTTTCTGGAAAATAATGGCCGCCTCGATGTTTTTAGGTTATTTCTGATTTTATAGGCGTCGGAGGGGGGCGAGGAGGTGCCCCACGGGCAGGGGCGGGCCCCACCCACGGGTCCACCTTGGGCCGCGGCAGGAGGCCGCCTGCGCCCTGTGGGTCGCCTCCGAGGCTGCCCTTCGGACTCTGTCTTCGTCTTGGCGTAAAAATAATCCCCATAAATTTTGGTGCAATTCCGAGAATATTTCCAGAAGTAAATTTCTGAAACAAAAAGACAGCAAAAACAGGGAACTGGCACTTGGCATCTTGTCAATATGTTAGTCCGACAAAATGCATAAAAATGATATAAATGACAGTAAAAACATGTGACAATATCACAAAACTAGCATGGATCACTCAAAAATTATAGATACATTTGAGACGTATCACTAGATAATCTAGATATATCAATGCTAAGTGGTATTCCTAATGTATACACATTTTAGGATTGTGAAGTGCACAAAGCACATCACTCCCCCAAAATGGGATAGTCCATTAATATCTCAAAAAGGCCAAATGAAATCCACACAAGATCCAATAAGGCACGACACATAAGTTACACATACATGATACACAACTAACCTACACAACGTTGAATAACAAGACAAGTAAGAAAGTGGCATATCACATACAAACACATGCTAGGTATAAAACCAACACATGCAAGGGAGCAAGAACCTTTCAATGTATATATGATTTAAATACAAGTTACCGCAAGGAGGAATATAGGATATGAGATATGGCAATATAATCCAATCAACTTGGCTTGATGAAATAACAATCATGAAGATCTCTTAATTCTGCAAAGATAGCCAAGTCTCCAATGTCCTCCACAACAACCTATGGATCAAGTTTGAGCTTGTTGGTCCCCAACCAAGTTGAGTTCTAAGAGGTTAGTCACAATAGGTTTGGCAACCCAAATGGTACTTTTCTTGACACCACTTTGAGTTCCCACATATTTGGCAAACACATTGCCAATTCTATCCTTTCTAAGTGAATAAGCATCATCAATTAAGATGGGGTTGGATTGGTTACCGATAGTGCATGAAGAAGCAAAGTGACCTTTGCCACGGCAAAGGTAGCAACATCGACTCTTTTCTTTCTTCTTAATAGGCTCCTTCACATGAGGAGCATTGGCTTGAGTTTTCTTAGGAGGTAACCTTTGTTCAAATCGTGGTTGATGTTGGGGAGATGAACCCCGTATACCCCAAAGAAGCTCACTCCTTCAAATTCATTACGCCGGCTGAACGATGCCGCCTGCACTACGCCGGGTAGACTGGGCCGCCTGCATCTACCCGGACGCAGACGTCCGGCTGGACTGGAGCCGGACCAACCAGCCGACCGTTCCGTACCAGTGGGCCAGCCCCGCATAACCGCTCCTGGTGAACAGTACTTCCTGTCGGGCATCCCCTGTACAGAATCATGACAACGAGCTCCAGCTGGCCTTGTACTGTAGCGATGTCATAGGGCAAACTTGTAATTTCCCTGCAACCCCAAACCCTAGCCTGTTGCCTATATAAAGCAGGCCAGGGTCCCCTGCAACGGGGAGACAAGACACACACGAGCAGAGACTCCACCACATTCACGATCATCATCATCATCATCTTCCACCTCCAGCCGGCCCAGTAGTTCCAGCCGGCTGCACCACGAAACAGCTCCAGGAGCATCACTTGTAGCCCGATTCCATGATCTAAGCAATAAGAATCAAGAAGAGCAGGACGTAGGGGTGTTACCTCATCACGAGGGCCCCGAACCTGGGTACATCACGTGTGTTTGCGTGCTTGCTACCCAATCCCGCGCGAGCGCCATCGTTGCCTTGTCCCACACTTGTTTTCCATCGTTGATGGATATGTCGTTGATGCCACCACGACATTTGGCGCCCACCGTGGGGCTAGCGGCGAGCGGAATCACGTTCTGCGCGGGATCCCGGACCGTAGATGATCGACAGGTCGTCTCCGGCCTCGTGCTTTCCATTGGCTCCATCGGGTGCGTCCTCGACAACACCAGGAGCTTCGCCGACGTGGGCTTCACCAGCGGAGGCACCGTCGTCACCCTCGGCGATTTCCACGTCTACGTCGCCGTCGCCGCCAAGGAGTACCCGGAGGAGGTCTACTCGTGCTTGGCTCCTTCGGTCTTCGACGCCAGCATCCGCGACAGCGACCTCGCCTTTGGCTACCTCGGCTCCAGTGACGCGGACTGCGACGACACCAAGCTCAACGTCTACGCCGAGGTGCACACAGTCGAGCACGTGGCGGCAGGAGGCGGCGTCGCCACAACTGTTCATGAAGCTGGAGAACCCTCTCGCTTCCAGCGCAACCTTGAGGCTGACTTCGAGTTGCTGAGCACCCCCATCGCGCCGGGTGCGGATCCAGCCAAGGCGCGGCTGATCTCGAGAGGATGCGTCAACAGATATACGACAAGGCTCTCCACCTCGCATCGACGCAGCGCCGACTCAACGCCACGATGCGTGAGTACAACACCGTCCACGGTTTCGAGCCGGCAAGAGGCAACACGGAGAAGCTGAACGAAGTCAGGCGCAAAGGAGGGGATCTCAGCGGTGCCCTGAACCGTGCTGGCCATCCGCACGAGCATTCGGACATCGTCTTGCCCGAGTACAGCTGCCCGGTGCAAAACATGAAGGCTGCAGAGGCGGCCGCAGCGAAACTACCCCATCTTCAAGGCGAGGAGCTACGTCAACAAGCACGCCGGGTCCAAGAGCTCATCGCCGCGGCTAACCGTCAACAACGCGAAACCGAGGCAACGATGAGCCAGGAGCATCATGAGCCGCCTCCAGGCTACGACGCAGCCGGCAAGTCCAAGCAGGGCGCCGAGGCGTCATCCACGAGCCGCGGCAGGGCGAAGGACAAGCAACCACGAGCTCATCGCGAGAGGAGCGCGAGTTCACATCCTCGTGATCACGGCCGCGATCCGGCTGTGCGACGCGAAGACGGCGACTGGAACGAGATGCATGCCGGCCGTAGCATCAAGGAGCGAATCGGACACAAGGTCACCATCGACCAGCGCCTGGGACCACTGGGGCCCGAGACGGGCAACGACGTGCGCCACCGCATCGACGCAATCAAGGCGTCAAGCATCATCGAAGAGGAGGACGTCGCCGCGCACCGCTGCTTCGGACCTCGCATCCGGACCGAGCAGTTCCCGAGGGGATTCACCCTCCCAAGGGACACACCCAAGTACAATGGGACCGCGAAGCCGGAGGACTGGCTCGCCGACTACGTCACGGCGGTCAACATCGCAGGCGGCAACAAGCGGGTGGCCGTACGCTACGTGCCTCTCATGCTCCAGGGATCGGCTCGGACCTGGCTGAACAGCCTTCCAGCTGAAAGCGTCAACAGCTGGTTGGACTTCGAGGAGGTGTTCAACCGCAATTTCACCAGCACCTACTTGCGCCCCGGCAACGCGTAGCTGCTCGCGCTGTGCAAGCAGAAGGAAGGCGAGTTAGACCATGCCTACCTCACCTGGTGGACCAGCTTACGCAACTCCTGCGAAGGGATCCTAGAACTCCAAGCCGTCCAGTACTTCATCCAAGGCTGCCGCGATCTGACGCTGCTCAAGCATAGGCTCCTGAGGAAAAGTCCGAAGACCATGGCGGCGCTCATGGCAATCGCCGACGAGTACGCCACTGCCGATGCGGGCATGACCAACCCGATCCGACTCGACGCAGCCGGAAGGATCATCACGGCAGAGCAGGCTGCACGCCGCAGCCGGATGGAGAACCAGGAAGGAGGAAGATCAACCCGGCGCGACTCTGACGCAGCCGGCAAGCGCAAGTCCACTGACGACCGCGTCGAGTCCAAGGTCGTCGCCACCACTGAGGGAAGGCCGGCAGGAGGCTTCGACAACCGCCGCATGCGGACGAGCGGCGACATGCGCCGGACAAGGGCGAGGAATAGCTACGAGTTCTTACTCGATCAGCCGTGCCGGAACCACGGCGACCGGCCGGCAAACCACACCGTCAGGCAATGCAACCTTGGCCATCCAAGGCCGCCACCGTACGAGCGGCGAAATCCACCTCCGCCTCTGGACGAAGCCGGACGGGATGACCGGAGACGCGACGACAGGCGACGCGAAGACAGGAATCGCGATGACCGCCGACGCGAAGACCAAAGGAGGGAGCGTCTCCCATCTCCACCGCCAGGGGAACCTGACGGATACCGGAACCCGGACGCGGCCTACATCGTGTTCGTTAGCGAGCGCGACGACAAGCGAAGCCGGCGATAACGGTTCAAGGAGGTGAACGTTGTGGTTCCACCTGTCCCCCAGTATCTCAACTGATCGGAAGGGGCGATCACGTGGGATCGCAGCGACCACCCGGAGCTGATGCCCAATCCAGGCGGCTATGCTCTAGTCCTGGAGCCCATGATCATCTCCCCAAGCACGCCTGCACCTTCTCACGTGTCCTCATCGACGGAGGCAGCAGCATCAACATCCTCTACCGCGACACGCTGGAGAAGCTGGGCGTCTCCGAGTCCAGCTTGATGCCAAGCCGGACGGTCTTCCACGGCATTGTGCCAGGGCGAGCCGGCTCATCCATGGGGCTCATTCGGCTTGACGTCCTATTCGGCACCAAGGGCAACCATCGCCGTGAGACCATCTCCTTCGAGGTGGTTGACCACACCAGCGCCTACCATGCCATACTTGGGCGGCCGGCGCTCGCCAAGTTCATGGCGGTATCACACTACGCCTACCTCAAGATGAAACTACCAGGCCCACGCAGAATCATCACTGTCTCTGGGGACTACAAGTGCTCCATCGCCTGCGCCTCCGATAGCGCAAAGATGGCTGAGACCATGGTCTGCAACGAGGAGATGCGACAATTCAAGCGCAAGGCTAGCGAAGAGAAGCTGGAGATACCGGAGTCAGCCAAGCCGGGTAGCGAGTCGAACTTTCAAGCGGCGCGAGATACCAAGAAGGTCTACTTCGACGACAGCAACAAATCCAAGTTCGTCACCTTGGGGGCGAGCCTGGACCCCAAATAGGAAAGCATGCTCGTCGAGTTCCTCCGTGAGAACCGGGACATCTTCGCGTGGTCCCCCAAGGACATGCCTGGTGTACCGAGGGAACTCGCCGAGCACTCTCTACACGTCCGGCCAGACGCCAAGCCGGTAAAACAGTCTCTGCGCCGCTTTGCAGAGGGAAGAAGAAAGATAATAGGAGAAGAGATAGCCCGGTTGCTTGCAGCCGGTTTCATCACGGAAGTACAACACACAGAATGGCTAGCCAATCCAGTGCTGGTAGAGAAGAAGAACAAGCGGTGGCGGATGTGTATCGATTACACCCACCTCAACAAGGCCTGCCCCAAGGACCCTTTCGCATTGCCACGAATCGACCAAGTGATCGACTCCACAGCCGGCTGCGCCCTCTTGTCCTTCCTCGACGCCTACTCCGGCTATCACCAGATTCCGCTGAATCCGGACGACCAGCTCAAGACCGCTTTCATCACCCCCTACGGCCCGTACTGCTAGACCACCATGCCATTCGGCTTGAAGAACGCGGGGGCGACGTACCATCGTTGCATGTAGAAATGCTTGCATGACCAAATTGGTCGCAACGTTCATGCCTACATCGACGACATCGTCATCAAGACCAAGGAGAAGCACACTTTGCTCGCGGACCTCAAAGAAACCTTTGACAACCTGCACCACTTCCAGATGAAGCTCAACCCGGAGAAATGCGTGTTCGGCGTTCCAGCCGGACAGCTACTCGGCTATCTGGTGTCGGCATGGGGAGTCGAGGCCAACCCGGAAAAGATCGCCGCCATCGACAACATGCGACAACCAAGAAACGTCAAGGACATCCAAAGGCTCACCGGCTGTCTGGCGTCCCTCAGCCGCTTCATCAGCCGGCTGGGAGAGAAGGCCCTCCCGCTGTACCATTTGCTGAAGAAAACAGACAAGTTCGTCTGGAGCGACGCGGCTGATGCCGCCTTCAAAGAGCTCAAGCGTGCGATGGTCACCACCCCGGTCCTAGCACCGCCGGCTCCAAAGGAGCCCATGGTCTTGTACATCGCCGCCTCCAACCGAGTCGTCAGCATCGTCTTGGTGGTGGAACGAGAGGAAGCCGGCAAGCAGCGGCCGGTGCAGCGGCCAGTCTACTACCTCAGCGAAGTGCTCTCGCAGTCGAAGCAAAACTACCCACACTCCAGAAGCTCGTATATGACGTGTACATGGCAACGAAGAAGCTGAAGCACTACTTCCAGGAGCATCCGATCAAGGTGATAAGCGATGCTCCACTCGCCGAGATCATAGGCAACAAGGACGCAACCGGCAGAGTCGCGAAATGGGCGATCAGCCTGACGGCGCACGGAGTCGAATATGACAAGAGAACGGCGATCAAGTCACAGGAGCTGGCTGATTTCCTTGCCGACTGGACGGAGACGGATCACGTACCACCACCACCTGATTCCGGCCAGCATTGGCTCATGCACTTCGATGGCTCCAAAAGATACTGGTGACTCGGTGCCGGAGTCATCCTCACTTCTCCCAAAGGATGCCGGTTCAAATACGTGCTACAAATCCACTTCACGGCGTCCAACAACGTAGCCGAATATGAAGCTCTCGCGCACGGCCTCAAGCTCACCAAGGCCATGAACATCAAGCGGATCCTCAGCTACGACGACTCCGACTTGGTGGTCCTGTTGGGAATATGCCCTAGAGGCAATAATAAAATGGTTTATTAGCATATTCATGTTTATGATAATAGTTTATTCTCCATGCTATAATCTATTATATAATAAAGGTACATGATGGGCTCATCAGAAAATAGAGAATTAGTCTGTAAAATCCCACAATAATCAGAAACATCCGGCCATCAATTTAACTATTTAGACAATATCAGCCGATGGATTCATCCATTGATAATGAAGTAGGAAATAATTACCCACCAATGCCCTTCCTAAATTTTCTTGTACCGCTTTAAAATTCAAAATTGGTTTGAACCAAGGGAAAAAACTGAATTGCAATTAGTTAGAGGAAGTCCCTAGCAAACAAACATGATGATATCGAAATATAAGTTCATGATGGTTGTTCATGGTATTCTTGTGAAGTACTAAGTAATATCACATAGAATTAAAATATACATCTTAGCGAAGTACTAAATTATATACTAATAAGGACACATATGGTTGTTGACGTGGTTTTTTTTTGCAACTATAATAATAACATTTAGGATGAGGCCATAGAACTGAATGATAAAGCCTCCAAGCTAAAGGATGAGGAGTAAGTAGCCCTCAGAGCCCTTGAAATGATTCATAACGTAAGTGTTCTAACTTGTACTCTTTATGCTCTCTCCATTAGTCTCCTATTACAGTAGCCCCCAAGCACCTTATCTTTGGTGTCTTGGAGCTAAGATAGGTGCTTCATCCTGAACTCAAATCATTTACTAGGTGGAAAAAACTTGCATACTCTAGCCCCCAAGACCTGAGTCCTTAGCTCAACTAGGACTTGGGGCTGTTTAATCACTCGCTTTTAAATTCAAAAAGCTTTTCCACGAGTAGCCCCCAAGCGCCGGGTTGTTTGCCTGCGGCAACCTGGAGCTATAAATCAATGTAATTAACTGGTACTTAGCTTGTAGAAAAAAAATTCTGCTCTGTGAGTAGTCCCCAAGCGCCAAGTTGTTAACCTGTGACGACTTGGAGCTGCTAACTTTCTTTTTATGACTTGTGCATCTGGGAAAAAATCTGACCCCTGAGTAGCCCCCAAGCGCCAAGTTGTTAACTTGTGACGACTTGGAGCTCATGAGTTGTAGAATTTGACTTGTAAAAAATCTGACTTGCGTTTTTCTGACTTGTTGCTTGTCGACTTGTACTTTGCTGATTTCTGCTTTTCCTGACTTGTGCTTTTTCAGACTGTTGTCTCCAAGATGAAGAGAGACATGAAAAAATTGGAAGACCAAGCAACTTCCAGTGCCAAATCTGCTGAATCTGAGAAACAACATTCCCTCCAACTGGAGAAAGACTTACAAATCCTAGCTGCCGAGCTAGAAAAGGTGAAAAAGGAGTCGGCTGAAGCAAAGAAGGCCGTCCAAAAGGCACACACTGATCTGAGAGCCATCTTGGACGTATGCCAGAAGGGAATTAGGGCTATGTGCCATCATATCTTTGGTAAGTTACTGCACTTGCCTTCTTTTAGCTTGATACAAAGAACTCAGCTACTTATTACTCTTGACTTCTCTTACTTTGCAGGGGCTGACTCCCCAAAACTCAAGCTGCCCACTAGCCAACAACTACATGCCATGCTAGACCACTGCCATGGGCTGCAGGAGGGTGCTCGCTCTGTGGTAAAGTATCTAAATTCCAAGGGCAAGTGCCCCAAGGAGCCTGAACGATTGGTTGACAAGTTGTCAAGAGCTCCAGGGTACATGCGCTTGTGGAAACAATCTGCCATGAGAAGATCTGCCATAAGGATACTTGCACTGGCACACAGCTACTACCCAACCGTTCTGGAGCCAGCAATGCTCACTATGGGGAAGCCTGAACAGCATGAGGATGGGACTCCTTTCAGCCAAGATGACTTCAAGGCTGAGGAGAAGTTAGTGCGGCCTTACGCCTGCGAAATCGCCAATAAGATGGATCCGGAGGTATGGGTTCACCACTATGACTTGGAGGACAAGAGGGTTAATCCAGGAGTTCCTCCAATCGTAAACTTTGGGCGTCCCTCACAGGACATGGCTGGTGCCCCATCAACTGTGCCAAGCTCTTCTACTCCAGCGGCTCCTGGGACTGGCGACTCGACTGGTGCAGAGCCCACGCTAAAGACTCCTGCTGCGCCCACTCCGTCAAGAGTCGCAACTGGCGGCTCCCAAGTTCAAGAGGAGTTGAACAAGCACATGAGGAATCCGAGGGGAACTGGCTTTCAGACAAAGAAAGTTGCCACGAAATCCCCTGCAAAGTCGACTTCCACATCTGCTGCACAGGCGAAAGACAAGTCTCCAGCTAAGGACTCCACAGCTCCAGTCAAGGACTCAGCTCCTGTTAAGGACAATTCTCTAGATGACTCTAGTTTGTAATGATGTACTTCTGATGGTTTTAAACTATGTAGCTTGTTAGCTACTTTGAGTTGTAATGATGCACTACTGGTGCTTTAAACTATTGAGCTTGTTAGCTATTTTGAATTTGTGCCCATCGGCTTGGTTCTTATAACCCGTCTAGCTTTTCACTGATGAATAAGTAGGCCCTGCATGACTTCGCTTACAGTTTGTGCTGACAGGTTCTCAACTCATATGCTCCTTAGGATCCATAAGAGATAGAAACAAGTCATGCCTGTAGATTAATCATATTGTGCAGGATGCATCTGACTTACCAGCGAAAAGACTAGGAAAAGTTTGGCTACTGTGCCAGGTCCTTAGGTCTAAGCTTGACTTTTTTCCTGAAAAGCAAGCCCCCAAGAACCTTTGTGATCAAGCATAACGAATAAAACGCACTCACTGGGTGACTCGACTAAAGGACTCATATTCACAGAAGCCGGCTTTATTTCCTTTGATCACGAAAATTTGATTACATTTAGGCATGGCTCACTGGGCTCTTTGCCTTTGAATCGAAAAACTATTACAACTTTTAACTATAACTAGCATAGTGGCCCGCGCACATGCGCGGGCAACATCTTTGATATTACCTTGCGAGGGCATAATCTTTAATGCTTTGACACATTAAATAACTATTTTTATATCACACAAAATACTATAGTTTTTGAAACTCCACTTACCCCATGTGATTGTATTATGAAACAAAAGTCCAACTATCTATTCTAAAGAGTACATCAATGTGCGGCCCTAAATATGCTGTCAAAATGGCATTCCACTTCATTAACATAATACTTATTGCACACATTATTTACCTACAAAAATATTTGTTGGACAAAGTATTTACTTACAAAAATCTCATTTAGAAGCTTAACTTAGTTAGAAGTACATAGCTAAACAATAGCAATACCATCCATAATGTTGTTGAGTCTCTAATTCTCTCAACTGAGTTTCAATGCCCGTCCATCTCTAGACGACTTATATATCGAGCAAAGAGCCAGTAAGTCATTGTACTCATGTTAACAATGAGAAAATGAAAGGAAATACACATATTGAGTATACATTCATCTCAGTTTAAGATTGTATTATTTTTTTCCTTATTGCAAGGGCATCATCCTTTGCTGTTGAAGCGTGTAAGAAATAATTATATAAATTAATTAAATTTTAAATTATGTGATATAAATAATATGTTTTTTAACCACCACAACCGATATGTTATATGCACAAATAAAGATTTGTCTCAAAATAGTATACAGAAAAGGAATAATCATCTTTAATCTATGGTCACTTATTACCACGTCGTATCCAGAAGCACCATACTAACTAACATATGTATCATTTATGCTGTGTACATATTAGACCACCGATCTTTGTGTTGGACGATTTTTTTATGTGATGTTAGATCAATAAGCAAGGTTAACATTCAATATGTTGCTGGAAACAACCATATAATGTTTAGATCTTACTCAAATAAAAATGAATCCGCTCAACAAAGCAAAACGAAAAGAAGTTTATTCTCGTAAACAGGTAGGTTGACTTAATAGTAGTTTCCATTTTTTACTTGTGTGGATCTTTTTTCATCTTTTGCGTTACATATTCGTTTTGTTATGAAATATGTGACATTTAATACACGGATAGTCTACAGGACACATATTTGACCATTGTTTAGTATATGAATCTGTTGACAAATTTTCTATGGAAAAACACAATATAAATCATATATCATCACAGTTTAATGAATACTTTATTTTATCTTGTTCATAATTACATTTATATATCAATAATCAAGGTCAGAGAGGTCGAGCAAGTTTAGAATGTCCATAGTTATGAAATGGATACAATATTCTTTATATCTATTTTATTTAACTTTGGCACCACTATTCGCCAACTCACTCTTCCAATTCTACACTCACGTATATTTTTGTTTGTCGTGTCATGTAACACAAGCACCGTTGCATAGATGACATAGTTTTGACGTCCTACTCGGTTGTGCTGTGGTTGTCGCTCTACTACATGTCGTTATCTTTGTGCCGTCTTGCCGACTATTCAACGAATAATTAAGTATTGCAAGTCTATTTTGCAATGGGAGTGACCTCACCACCATGCACTCAGTTATCGTAAGTTCATACTCTTTGAAATGGGTGGCTTATGCGGCTCTTGAAAACCTGTGTGGTTAGTCTTGTATTTGTGGGTTATATCATTTGATTTTTTTTGTGTATACACATAGATCAATTTATTTTTAACGCCTTGCCATGTAATTTTCTACAAGCGTCCTGATGTAGTTCGTCAAGGAATATGTGACTCGCACGTCCAAACTAATTAGAAATTGTATATACCAAGTTTGGGCTTGCTTTGCACATATTTAATTGTACCAATCGAGTTTTTTTGTCGAGAGGTACTGATCACATGTGTGGAATATAAACAACAGGTGTCCCTAGTAAGCCTCTATTGGACTAGTTCGTTAGTCAAGAGATGGTTAGAGTTTGCTAATCATGGACTTGTTATAGTCACTTGATAACGGAGTCATATCATTAGGAGTAATGATGTGATGGACAAGACCCAAATAATAAAGAGTTGCAATTGATCGTGTCACAACAGTTTTATTGCCAACACTTTTAGTATGCCAAGTATAGTTTCCTTATACCATCAGATTATGTCACTCCCGTTTACCGGAGGAGTACTTTGTGGACATCAAACGTCACTTCGTAACTGGGTGATTATAAAGGTGGCTTTCAGGTATCTCCGATGGTATTTGTTGGGTGACATATATCAAGAGTGGGATTTGTCCCTCCATGTGACGGAGTAGATATCTCTGGGCCCTCTCGGTAATATAGCATCAGAAAGGTTGCAACCATGTGATTAAGTGTTAATCACGGAGATCCTATATTATGGACGAGTAAAGAGAACTTGCCAGGTAACGAGATGAAACTAGATATGGAGATATCGACGATCGAATCTCGGGCAAATTAAATATCGGTGAAACAAAGGGAATCGTATATGAGATTAAAATCTCCGGCATCGTGGTTCAATTGATAAGGATCTTCGTTGAATATGTAGGAGTCAATATGGGCATCCCGGTCCCGCTGTTGATTATTGATTTGATCATGTCTGCATGTTCTCGAACCTCTAGGGTCACACACTTAACGATCCAATGTAGCTAGGGTTAGCGATGAGATGATTGATGGTATGAACGAATGGTGATTCGGAGTCTCGGATGGGATCCCGAACATCACGAGGAGTTCCGGAGTGGTCCGGAGAATAAGATTCATATAAGGAAAGTGGTTTCCGGAGGTATCGAAAAAGTTCCGGAATATTTCGGTAGGGTACCGGAAGGTTCTAGAAAGTTCTAAATGAGTCTAGAAGTGGTACCCACATAAGATATGGGGACCACATGGACCAAAGGGGTGCAGCTGGCCACTTGGGCCAGCCGCACCACACAAGGGCCCATATGGGCCAAACTGGCCAAAGGGGCCCAAAGGGGGGGAGGCGCCCCAAACCCTAGGGCTTGCTTGGGGGCTAATCCACCCAAGCCGGCCGGCCCTAGGGCAAGGGGGGGCCGCACGCCAACCCTGGCTGCCTATATAAAGGGGCATAGGGCAAGGGGGGCGCACCCCTTGGTGCCCTAGCCGCCACACCCCCTCCCCTGCCGCACTACCTCCTCTTGGCGCCACCCCTCCCCGTAGGGCTGCCGCCATCTCCTCCACCAAAGCTGCTGCACCACCCCTAGATGTAGGGCTGCTGCTGCACCTCCTCCTCTCCCTCTCCTCTTGCTTGGCTTGGCGAAGCCATGATCGTGGAGATCATCATCATCAAGGCCACCACAGCCGTCGTGGTGCTGAGATCCATCTAGCCACGTCCTCCTCGCTTGCGGGATCAAGGAGTGGACGTCTACATCGAGCCGTACGTGTGGATACCGCGGAGGTGCTACCCGTTGTGGCACTTCATCGGATTGGATCTTCGAGGAAATACATCTCCTCGCGACTAGATGAGTCTAGTTGCGGGGATCGACTAGCCAACCCCTGCACCGACAAAACAATTTGAACGTTCTTCGAGGTTAAGAGATTGGATCTCATCTTCGCTACCACCGTCTAATAGATCTAGATCCTTGGGGTTTCTTCCGCTTGTTTCGTAGGAAATTTTTGTTTTGTATGCAACGACCCCTTCAGTGGTATCAGAGCCTAGATCTATTCGTAGATGTTGGTGCGATTAGAACACAAGTGTTGTGGGCGTTGATATTTTATGTTGCTACCTTCTCACGTGCACTTTGCGTCTTTGCGGTATTGTGAGATTGAAGCGGCCCGGACCAACCTTACTCGTCCACGCACGAGAGACCGGTTCCACGACAGACATGCAACTTGTATTGCATAAGTGGCTGGCGGGTGTCTGTTTCTCTTACTTTAGTGAAGATGCAATTTTCAATGGAAGGCCTTTCAAAAGGATGAGTAAATAAGCAACTACTATATCACCGTTGTGGTTTTGCGTAGATTAGAACGGTTCTATCTCGTTGACCCAAGCCACGTAAAAAAAAATTGCATAAACAAAGTAGAGGACGTCTAACTTGTTTTTGCAGAGGGGGTCATGTGATGTGGTATGGCCAATATGTGATTTGTGATAATGTATGCAATGATCATGTTTGTAATCTTTCACGACTTGCATGTCGATGAGTATGGCAACCGGCAGGAGCCATATGGTTGTCTTTTATTTTATGTGACCTGCATGTCATTGAATCACCATGTAATTGCTTTACTTTATTGCTAAGAGTAGCTTTAGTTGTAGTTGCAATAGTTGGTGGACAACCATGGTGATGGCGCCACAATGTTAGAGATCATGCCGGTGATGGAGATCATGCCGGTGCTTTGGAGATGGAGATCAAAGGCACGAGAAGAAAGGCCATATCATATCACAATTATGAATTGCATGTGATGTTAATCCTTTTATGCACCTTATTGTTATGCTTAGATGTGATCGCGACGGTAGCATGATAAGGTGATCTCTCACGTTAATATCAAGATGTGTTCTCCCCTAGTATGCACCGTTGCCAAAGATCTTCGTTTCGAAGCACCACGTGATGATCGGGTGTGATAGATTCTACGTTCACATACAACGGGTGTAAGCCAGATTTACACACGCGAAAATACTACGGTTTCCTTGACGAGCCTAGCATGTACAGACATGGCCTCGGAACACAAGAACCGAAAGTTTAAACACGAGTCATATGGACGATATGATCAACATGGCGATGTTCACCTTTGAAGCTACATCATCTCACGTGATGATCGGTTGTGGTGTAGTGGATTTGGATCGTGTGTCACTAAACAACCAGAGAGATGTTGAGTTTAGTGGGAGTTCATTAAGATGAACTAAAATTATCATAAACAAAAGTCCTAAGATGTCTTTGCACAAATCCTTGTAGATCATGGTCGACTACGGTAGTCAGTTCGTTGCTGAAAAACTGCGTCTCGATGGGTCATTTTGTTAAGTGGTACCTGCATTTGAAAGAAGTCCTAAACACCCATGATCAGCTCTACGTGCTAGAAGAACCAATAGGAGATAAACCCAAATATTTCTGCAAGCGATGAAGAGTACATGGAGTGGTTTTGAACCACCTACTTGAAAGTCAAGTGGATGATGTGCACCTTCATGAATTCTGACCTAAGTAGACAATTCAAGAACTTGATTGCAATGGAGATTGTTGATGAGCTGAAAAATAGTTTTTCAGCACAAGTTAGAATTGTAAGGTTTGAATGTCTGAACGGTTTTCTTTCACTCAAGATGGAAGAGAACACTTGCTTGGAACAACACCTGAGGATAATGCATGAGATACATCATCGTCTAGTGCTTGTTTGGAACCACAGGAAGAATGACGATTTCGCGATAAATGGGGTGATACGCTAGCTTCTCCCCAGCTTCAAGAATTATGTCGGAGACTAGGTCATGGGAAGGGATTTGATCACTTTCTGTGAGTTTGTGTCTCGGCTGCGTCATGTCAAAGTGGAACCCATAGCAAGAGAAGTTGACAATGTAGAAAGTATATATTGATATACATGTTATAAGTGTTTAAGTCCAAATTGCAATTGTGGCAGTTCCGATAAGTATTTGATACTCATTCTGTTTTATGAAAACAGAACCTGTTGCTTGAGATTTGCATAAAGGATATGGGAAGACGTTGCAGAATAGTGGCAATCAAGGAGTTGATGCTGGCAACGATCTGTCTCTACATTTATCGTTTGGATTAGAGGATTTGAATANGTGGATTTGGATCGTGTGTCACTAAACAACCAGAGAGATGTTGAGTTAGTGGGAGTTCATTAAGATGAACTAAAATTTTCATAAACAAAAGTCCAGATGTCTTTGCAAAAATCCTTGTAGATCATGGTCGACTACGGTAGTCAGTTCGTTGCTGAAAAAATGCGTCTCGATGGGTCAAATTTGTTGAGTAGTACCTGCATCCTGAAAGAAGTCCTACACACCAATGATGAGCTCTACATGATAGAAGAACCTATAGGAGATAAACCCAAATATTTCTGCAAGCGATGAAGAGTACATGGAGTGGTTTTGAACCACCTACTTTAAAGTCAAGTGGATGATGTGCACCTTCATGAATTCTGACCTAGGTAGACAATTCAAGAACTTGACTACAATGGAGATTGTTGGTGAGTTGAAAAATAGTTTTTCAGCGCAAGTTAGAATTGCAAGGTTCGAATGTCTGAACGGTTTTCTTTCACTCAAGATGGAAGAGAACACTTGCTTGGAACAACACCTGAGGATAATGCATGAGATACATCATCGTCTAGTGCTTGTTTGGAACCACGAGATGAATGACGGTTTCGCGATAGATGGGGTGATACGCTAGCTTCTCCCCAACTTCAAGAATTATGTCGGAGACTATGCCATGGGAAGGGATTTGATCACTTTCTATGATTTGTGTCTCGGCTACGTCATGTCAAAGTGGAACCCATAGCAAGAGAAGTTGACAATGCAGAAAGTATATAGTGATATACAAGTTATAAGTGTCCCAAATTGCAATTGTGGCGGTTCCGATAAGTATTTGATACTCATTCTGTTTTATGAAAACAGAACCTGCTGCTTGAGATTTGCATAAGGGATATGTGAAGACGTTGGGAATGGTGGCAATCAAGGAGTTGATGCTGGCAACGATCTGTCTCTACATTTATCATTTGGATTAGAGGATTTGAATAAGTTTTGTAATCGAAATTAAGTGTGATTTTAATTAGTGTGTCTTGCTTATGTGAGACGGTTATTCATGTTAAAAGACAATGGTTGTTCTATTTTCATGAGTGATTCCTTTTTGGAAATCACAAGTTTCGATTATAAGTGTAGTATTCTTATTATAATCTAGATGATAAATTGGTTTGAACATTTATAAAATAAAGACATACTAAAATATCCAAAACTTAATAATGACAATTGTTTTTAGTCGTGCTAAAGATTGAATAAACATTTTGATGTTTTATCAATGCGCCTTGTTGAAGGAGTATGACTAAAAATGCCACCCTTTGGAAGTGTGTCATGAGTTGCCGAAGATAAACACAAGTGTTGGTTGTATTTTTAGCACATGTGAGATGTCATTATTTTGTGCGCTCCATCATAAGTGATATGAGTAAATAGGTGTATTTAATTCGAGTTATGATATTTGATGAGATCAAATAAAATTCTGGAGTTTAGGATATTAAGTTAACAAGAAAATTGAGTCTTTATGATTTGATCAAAAGAGACAAAATATTTGAGTTATATGTTAGTATGTGGACTTGTGAGAAGTGTTATCACAAATTACAATGTTTAGAATATTTCAAAGTCGTTTGATATGTCCTAAGATATTGTAATCACACACTATTTGATATTGTGTGGTCTCAAAGAAGGGTTTTACTTTGGGGGTTTGATAATAGCATTTAGATTTATTTGATAAACACTCTGTTTAGAAATAAGGATCTATTTAATGATTTGCATTTCGCATATGAGTTATGTGAAACAAGTGGTTTCAATAATTATGGGATAATTAGAAACTATTGCAAATAAAGTTTGTAGTATATTCATAAGTATGACTATGAATGTGATTCCACAATATGAGACTAAAAAGGGCAAACCAATTTGTTGGTTGTGCTAAGTGTTTTAGTGGTTTTATCGTGAAAAGGTTTCATGGATAAAGGAATTGATGGAATAAATTGAAAAGCTAAAACCTTGCTTGTTTATGTATCAAGTGGCACATATGTAAAGTGCTATGTTGGTTAAAAACTTGACACATAAAGGAATTAATGATGGTGATCATTGAATTTCGGTTTAGCTTGTCTAAAGAAAAGTAGGGTTCAAGAATATAAAATTTGTCAGGTTACAAATAATATTCATGATTTACTTGTCATGTTTTGAGAAACAAGACATACCTACGAAACTACAAAGAAGAAATAGAAACCTTAAATACAAAAGTGACTAAGAGTCATTCGATGTTAAGTTTAAATCACAAAGTAATTGTTGCTTGATTTTGTGAAGTGATGTTTCACATATTTATTCCTCAAAAGGTGTTTTGTAGAGAATAAATAAAACTTAAAGCTAGTAGAGTACTAGTGTTCGTATATGAGTTCTCGATTTAAAAGTTAATTAAGATTTTTGGAGGTGTCCAAAGTATCGAGAAAGTGCATAAGAAACTGAGTGTGATCTAATTAAGATATGTGGTGACATATATTAAGTTAGAGCGGAAACTATTTTCCATGATCAAAATATGTGATGACATATGTTTGAGTGGGAGCTGGTTAATCATGGTCAAATATAGAGATAACATATTTCTGAGTGGGAGCCAAAGTGGTTTCACAATTTAATATGTGTATGGTGTATATTTGAGTGGGAGTTTACAACATCTTGTTTGTGTGAAATGGAGATTTCATAAATGTTGTAAATAAGTCAGGAACCAACGTATAACTTGTGAAGTTAGAAATTGAACGTCAAATATCCATGGAGATGGATGTATCTATGGAGGATAGATATGTTTGATAAAGCATCATGTCAGGATGTTTAACCTAAGTAAGATTTTGAAGGAGTTCAAAATAAAACAAGAGAAGAAAGGTTTATCTGCTTGTGAGAAATAGGTGAAACATTGAGTTGATAACTCAGTACAAAATGATGGTTGGAGGATATGTTAGAATTCGCTATGAATCGTTCATAGGACTAAACATATAAGAACCATGAGTTTGTATTTGACGATATGTGACCCAAGTTCTTGGTTAGAAGAACATGTTAAATGAGGAGTCATTTTTCATGGAGTTGAGATAATAGAATCTAGAGATTGGTAGACTTGGTTGAAGTCATAAAACCAAACTAGATTGGAAATCTCATAAAGGCAGAAGCGCAGCGAAAGCATGATCGGAAATATCGAAGTGAAATGATTGCACTGTCGATTTGTGAGTCTACAACATATAGGAGTATATGATTAATTCAAGGATTAAAAGATATAATATTATGGTTTGAGAAATTTTGTTTCAAGACTGAGTGAGTTCCGGGTGCACATGCTATGTGAAAGTCCTCTTGACTGATCATACGTTATGTAGGCATAAAAGGGAAACGAAATCTCACTCTCTAACCAAATATATTATATTCATCGTGTGATGATGAGAATTATCATGTGATGATAATAGGTTTATCATGAGATGATAAAGTAATGTCAAATTAGGTGACATTGACGTTTTGCAAATAACATAAAGAACAGTATAGTACAGAGCACGGACAGAACCTCTTCCACGAGCAAACATGATCAGCACTGAGACTCCATGAGTGTTAGACACCATGAGTGTTGGATCGAGAAAATGTAAACTAGATTATTGACTCTAGTGCAAGTGGGAGACTGTTGGGAATATGCCCTAGAGGCAATAATAAAATGGTTTATTAGCATATTCATGTTTATGATAATAGTTTATTCTCCATGCTATAATTGTATTAACCAGAAACATAATACATGTGTGGAATATAAACAACAGGTGTCCCTAGTAAGCCTCTACCGGACTAGTTCGTTAGTCAAGAGATGGTTAGAGTTTCCTAACCATGGACTTGTTATAGTCACTTGATAACGGAGTCATATCATTAGGAGTAATGATGTGATGGACAAGACCCGATAATAAAGAGTTGCAATTGATCATGTCACACAAGTTTCATTGCCAACACTTTTAGTATGCCAAGTATAGTTTCCTTAGACCATGAGATTATGTCACTCCCGTTTACCGGAGGAATGCTTTGTGGAAATCAAACATCACTTCGTAACTGGGTGATTATAAAGGTGCCTTTCAGGTATCTCCGATGGTATTTGTTGGGTGACATGAATCAAGACTGGGATTTGTCCTTCCTTGTGACAGAAAAGATATCTCTGGGCCCTCTCGGTAATATAGCATCAGAAAGGTTGCAACCATGTGATTAAGTGTTAATCACGGAGATCCTATATTATGGACGAGTAAAGAGAATTTGCCAGGGAACGAGATGAAACTAGATATGGGGATATCGACGATCGAATCTCGGGCAAATTAAATATCGGTGAGACAAAGGGAATCGTATACGAGATTAAGAATCTCCGGCATTGTGGTTCAATCGATAAGGAACTTCGTTGAATATGTAGGAGTCAATATGGGCATCCCGGTCCCGCTATTGATTATTGATCTGATCATGTCTGCATGTTCTCGAACCCGTAGGGTCACACACTTAAGGCTTCGATGTAGCTAGGGTTTTAGTGAGATAAGTAAATGGTGTAATCAAATGTTGATTCGATGTCTCGGATGAGATCCTAGACATCACGAGGAGCTCCGGAAGAGTCCGGAGGTAAAGTTTCATATAAGGAAAGTGGTTTCCAGGGTTCCGGAAAAGTTCGGGAAAATTCCGGCAGAGTACCGGAAGATTCTAGAAGGTTCCGGAAGGTTCCGGAGGGACCCACCTTGGGGGCCACGAACCTGGAAGGGCAACTTGGGCTAAGGGGAGGTGCAGCAACCCACATGGGCTGGCCGCACCCCTCCCTAAAGGCCCATGAGGCTAGCCCAAGGGAAACCCTAACCCTAAAGGGAAAGGGAGCCTTGGGGGGCAAGTTTCCCCCCTTTGGCCGCCCCAAGGACTTGGGGGAGGGGCAAACCAGCCCCCCCACGCCTATATAAGGAGGAGGGGAGGGCTGGGGCGCACCCCATCAAACCCTAGCCGCCGGCCTCCCTCTCCTCTCCCTCCTCTCTCCTGCAGTCGCTTGGCGAAGCCCTGCAGGAATTTCTCCACCATCAACGCCACCACAACCGTCGTGGTGCCGAGATCCATCTAGCCATCTCCACCTTGCTTGCGGGATCAAGAAGGCGGAGATCTACATCGAGCCGTACGTGTGGATACCGCGGAGGTGCTGCCCGTCGTGGCACTTCATCGAATTGGACTTCGAGGAAATACATCTCCTCGCGACTAGATGAGTCTTGTTGCGGGGATCGACTAGCCAACCCCTGCACCGACAAAACACGTTTGTTGATCTTCAAGGGTAAGAGATTGGATCTCATATTCGCTACCCTCCATCTAGTAGATCTAGATCCTTGGGGTTTATTCCGCTTGTTGCGTAGGAAAATTTTTGTTTTCTATGCTGCGACCCCATCAATAGGTTGTATTCATATGATGGCCTGATCCCTGATGGGCCAATGTTATGTGAGATCAGTTCAATTTTGGTCAAAAACAATGTCTTGCATTTGCATGGTTCTTCTGAAACTGCATGCAATCGAATTATTTGTCTAAACAGGAGAATCATAGGCTTCGAAGTAGAGGAGGTCGCTACTGCAGCCGCACCTCAGCGTCGCTCTCTTGCGGGGCTCCAGGCTGCAACGTAAGTAGCGCCACCGCCGACCGCCGTGCAACTTCTCCGTCTTCACCGGCGCTTCGCGTTTGCGCAACTTGATGTAGGAGTGGTGGATGGGGGAGTACGCCACAAAGAACACTATACGCCGCCTTGTATGTGATCTCGAAGCGCTCGATTGGGACGCTAGATTTTGATCATAAGTTTGGATTGATTTGATGTAGAGCGATCGATGCGCTTCATATTTAAAGGCTTAGAGAAGGCAAGAAGAGGCTGCCACGGAATCTGGTCCGGGAAACTGAGTTTGAATTGGTCTCTTGTACACTGTCAGGATCAGTACGGACGACGGAAATACACCTACCAGGACGGACGAACGAAACGATGGACGGAAAATTGGGGGGAAGAAACCTTAGTCCCTTTATTATTAGGTAGAGATATGGGGTAATTGTGTTTATGTTCCTTCATTTTTTGTGTTTTATGATGTGTTTTATACGTATATTGATGTATTTTTCACAATGTTTAACAATGGGAGGAATTGGTAGTTTTTAAGTGGTAGGATATAGTTTATACGCACAGTGGATGTATGTTTTACTCATGTTCTTGATTTGTATATGGGGTGCAATTTTATGGGTGTTAGGATGTATTTTTAATACACATTGCATTTATTTTTTATATTTAACCATGTGCTTTTATGTGTATGAACATTGGTACGAATACTTGTTTCTTTAGTTCTATGATATAGTTTATATGCACATTGGATGTATTTTTACTCATGTTTTCTCCTCTGTATATCGGGGTATTTTTTATCTTGCTCTGTCATGCAATTTTCTGGGTGTTAGGATGTATTTTTATTAACACTGCATGTATTTTTAACCATGATTTTCTAGTATATGAACATGGGCCTGGTAGGGATTACTTTTTTTAGTTGTAGGATTTAGTTTATTTTTTGGGTGTTAGGATGTATTTTTATGAACA
Source organism: Puccinellia tenuiflora (assembly GCA_012064385.1). Classification (NCBI taxonomy): domain Eukaryota; kingdom Viridiplantae; phylum Streptophyta; class Magnoliopsida; order Poales; family Poaceae; genus Puccinellia; species Puccinellia tenuiflora. The sequence continues at coordinate 122,190 of QRDG01000179.1, read as the reverse complement.
CTGCATGTATTTTCAACCATGATTTTCTGGTATATGAACATGGGCCTGGTAGGGATTACTTTTTTAGTTGTAGGATTTAGTTTATTTTTGGGTGGTACAGATGTATTTATTATGCACACTGCATGTATTTTTCAACATGATTTTCTGGTTTATGAACATGGGCGTGGTAGGGATTACTTTTTTTAGTTGTAGGATTTAGTTTATTTTTGGGTGGTACGGATGAATTTATTATGCACACTGCATGTATTTTTCACCATGATTTTCTGGTTTAAGAACATGGGCCTGGTAGGGATTACTTTTTTTAGTTGTAGGATTTAGTACTTGACTTGATAGAGAACCTGACTTGCTTTGCATATCTGTTGAGGTGTAGCTTGTCATCCTCCCAGCTTTCAAAAATCGTTTCTGAATTTCAGTTTTACTGCTGGGAGTTGACTGAACTTTATCGTCGGTACCCGAATGTTCACTTGAAAGCGTGTGCCCTGTTTTGAACCATGTATCAGCAGATGGACCTGTGTTGCTTGCGGATATCGATGCTCCAATAGGCCCTTGACCATCAATATCATTGTTTTATTGCATGTTTTGCTGGTTTTCTTCATCTAATGTCAGCTTTACTGCTGGAGTTGACTGAACTTCATCGTCGGTACCCGAATGTTCACTTGAAAGCGTGTGCCCTGTTTTGAACCATGTATCAGCAGATGGACCTGTGTTGCTTGCGGATATCGATGCTCCAATAGGCCCTTGACCATCAATATCATTGTTTTATTATATGTTTTGCTGGTTTTCTTCATCTAATGCTGGAGTGTAAGGTCAAGACCGCCTGCCGTGTCCGTACCTAAAACAACATACAAAAACAAGTGCCTTTTGTTTTATAATTCACTCACTAATAACAACTACTACATCCTGTGTGCATACTTAACATACTCACGTCGATTTTTGTTACATCTTGTGTGCATACTAACATGTTTGCACCATGATCTTTGTTGGTTACAGCTGATGCAACCGTGATGGTGCACCCGTGATGATGGTGATGATGAGCACAGGAAGTTTCTCAAACCGTGGAAGGGATCATGCCCAGATGTATTTTCTCAGCTAAATCTACTGGCAAAATCATGTAACAACCACAGTGTTAGCATGGGGAGGAATATTTTTTTTTGTATATAGACTTCAACTTTCCTGATGCAACTTGAACAGCAAAAGGGGTACCTGGGAACTAATTTGGTGTGGAGATGTATTTTGTTAAATTGTCTGAGATGTATCTTAAGCTGGTTCCGAGTAATCTTCCTCAAATTTGTAGCTTCAATCTGTAAAAATACATCTGAAGCAGGTTCTTACTGTTGGTGGCTCGAGGAAGAGGAAGAAGAGGTACGGGATGTCTCTCTCCTGGGGTTTGCTGCCTAGAGTTTCTGACCGGTGCCGTGGCCTTGTATTTTTTCTGCGTTTTGCTTCCTAGGATGTGTTTTTCTCCGAGATCTTGGAGTTTGCCTGTTGTTTTCTGGACAGTGTAGTGGGCCTGGAATTTTCTGACGTGAAATCTGGGAGTGAGGACGCGCGTAGCACGCCAAATTGGCCAACATGTCCGTTTCGGGACAGGCAGGGGGCCACTTTCCTTTTTGGGTTTCAGACAGGGGGGGCACCGCGGTAGACTACCTGGTAACCTGGCACTGTGTAGCCAGGTCCAATAATAATTGTATCTGCACGCCGCACGTGCCGATTTTTGTGTGCCATAATCGCATCAACGTGATCTGACAACATGGATGAATTAGTAGTAGCAGCTTGTCTGCAAATTAGGGCTTAATTATCTAGTCACTACACCTTGCAAATTTGCGGTGCTTGTGTGTCTGTCACTGTCCTCTTTCCACATTATCGACCACAATTTAACAATCCAAAAAATATGCTAGCAGGAAGAAGAATGGTCCTTCATTGTCCTGTTTTTATGGATCATCAACATGGGGTTCCCCACTGTTTGGGATGTCGGTTTACAAGGAGAGACGCCTGTTGGGGATGTCGGTATGTGGAGAGGCGCTTGTTTCGGGGTGAACAGGCGTCCATATGGCTTTGGGCACTATTAACTGCCTGCAGCAGTTAGATCTAATTCTAACACTTTCTTCGGCATGACAAGTTCAATGTGATTCAACATTGTCCGATTTTCTCTAGGCTTTCAGAAGGTAGTTCGTCAGAGATTAACTATAAGATCAATGACCAACAATATTACTACCTAGATGATGGTATCTATTCCCAGTGGTCTGTAGATGTGAAGACAATCTCCAATCTAGAAGAAGAGAAGAGGTCTAGGTTTGCTAAAAACAAGAGAGCGCTAGGAAGCATGTGGAGAGGGATTTTGGTGTACTCCAATCTCGTTGGCCTATTGTTCGGCACCCTGCTGAAACATGGAGCGTTTATTGTGTGATTATACACAACATAATCGTGGAGAATGATTGTGATGCGGTATTTATGACCAAGAAAGAAACAATCAGGGTGAGTTGATTGAACCCGGGGTGGAGCGGTAACGTTTAAACAGTTTATCTAATTTCATCATGAAATGCTTGATCATTCAACTCACCTTTCAACTTTAAAATAATTGGATTGAGCATATATGGAATCACGTAGGAAATCAGCGCATTTTGTTCCTAATTATTTGCTACATTTTTTTATTTTATATGGTTGTACTAAACTATGTGATTTTAGTTATTTTGGTTGTAATAAACTATGTGTAATATTTCATTTGTTTTCAATGAAGATTGTGGTAAAATGATCGAAAAACGGGGAGAGGACGAACAAAATGAATCACTCCCATTAGGTGCACTAGTCATAGAAAGAAACCCCTATTTGTCTGGCCACCCAAACAGACTAAAAGCGGACAATTTTTGTGTCCGTTTAGGTTGGTCTGTTAGACTTACCTTGACAATTTCCTCGTAAATATTTTAAACAACAAGGAAATATTCAAACTTACCTTGACATATCACCGCATATTCCAACTTAAAAATAAAGATTCTCGATCAAGATTAACTGAGACGTGACGTTCTACACCACCACCAGAACAGAAGGCCTGTCTATCCGATCAACAATTTCTAATCGGATTATTCGGAGAAGATCAAATAAGAGGAATAAAAATTTGCATGCATGCATCACCAGTTGTGCCCTGGATCGATGGAGTCAACTTCCTTAATTCCGTGTGCGAATCGATACTGAGAATAGAATCGTGACAACTTGTGCTGGGATGATCGATGTTGATACTCAGCGTGGTGCAATCTCCACCTAATCCGTTACCTATCTCCGCCACCTCGTCCTAAGCGATTTCGTTCCTGGCATGATTGGATTAAGTAATCGATAGATTAATAATTTAATTCAGATTGACGCATCACCCGTACTAGGCTACTACCAACCTGGCTATGTCTAAAATAATAATTGCATCTGCCTGCCGCACGTGCCGATTTTGTTGTGCCATAATCGCATCAACGTGATCTGACAGCATGGATGAATTAGTAGTAGCAGCTTGTCTGCAAATCGCGGCTTAATTATCTAGTCGAAAGCACCTTGCAAATTTGCGGTGCTTGTGTGTCCGTCATTGTCCTCTTTCCACATTATCGACCACAATTTAACAATTCAAAAAGTATGCTAGCAGGAAGAAGAATGGTCGGTTGAGATGAGCAACCACCAAGGGGTTGTTCTAGATGATTCAGCTTTCCCAAGAAGACATGCTGAGAGTGAGAACTTTTTTGAGGTGATGTCGTCTTTTTTTTTTTAGAGTTGCTGGTTCAGGATAGGGAGTTTTTGGAGGCTTTTGGGTGCGGTTATTGCTGTTGGGAGTTAGTTTGTTTTTATGTGCTTTCCACTGTGACGAGTGCGTAAAACAAATTGGTTTTCTTTAGTATAAAGCAGGGTCATCGCGGCTTTTGTCCAACAAAAAAAAACATATGAAATAAAATGAATTGTATTGTCCCAAGAACCTGGACACAGTCGCAGAGATACGCTAACTGCTCGTTGACGTCTGGAATTGAATTCTGGATCAAGCTACTTGCATACAGTCAGTTATCAGTGTACGTTCGTATCGAAATGAAATGATACTATATATACAGTGATGTAGACTTGGATTGATGGCTCATCATCAGCAGGCCAGCTGGTTGGTAGATGCAGCGGATGCACAGACCGACACACGTACCAGATCATCACTACCGCAACTGCACAACAGGCTACCGCTACGTACATAACCTTATCGAAATAAATTGTGGGTCAGCCAGTGACGCTCTCGCATCATCTTGACCTGGAATGGCATGGAAGGAACAAACGCTATGCGGACAGAAAAATGGAAATTAATCCTAGCGTCCCTGGGAAGAGTTCACGGCTCCAACGCAGGGTCTCCAGTTCCCGTGCTTATCTCAACTGACTCGATCCGATTTCCCTTCAATAAGTCAAATTCAAGCTAAGCGCCCGGCGTAATATTATGCGTCGACGCCTGCAAACAATCGCCTACGCCCGGGATCGTACGCCATAACTGTCGATTGGCCGGGAATGAAATCCTAGCGCCTCAAGATAAGCGGCTGCGTTGTACATGCTCTAATAAAGGACCTGTGACATGGCTGCTGCGTCACCAAGGAGAAGAAGCAGAAGTAGAAGGAGAAGGAGAATGGTTCAGCTTCACGAGGGGACCTGTCCTGCCGACCTACCACGTGTTTCTTCATCATCATGATACAAAATCGAAATTGATCACAAGAGAAACAGTACAAGACACCGCAGCCATGGCGACAGCACCATCACTCTGCAGCATACTGCCTGAATCAGTGAACCCGAACGCGCTTATTACAACTACTTGGCCTTTGGAAATCCACGGCTTTCTTGCGCATAATGTACAACAGGAGCAGGCCCAATGCCGCCGCCGTCGCTGCCGGGAGCGCCGCCTTCCTGCTGCTCCTGCTCCTGCTCGGCCTCTCCCTTTCCGGGGGCAGAGCTGGAGTGCAGGGGCTCTTCTTCTTAGGCTCGGGCGCCGGGGATGGAGATGGAGAGCAGAGGAGCTGCCACGAGGAGTTGCTGGCACTCGACGGCCGCGCCGCTCGGTGCGATTACCTTCAGTCGAGCCACCCGCCGTGCGCGCCGCAGGGCTACGTCGACTACCTCACGCTCTTCTACTGCGCCTGCGGCAACGGCCAGGAGGACCTCTGGTGGTCGCCGTGGCTGGGCGGCGCCACCATCGGGCTCTGGCTGCTCCTGCTCTTCTACCTGCTCGGCGACACCGCGTCCGAGTATTTCTGCGCCTCGCTCGACGGCCTCTCCATCGCGCTCCGCCTGCCGCCCGCCGTGGCCGGGGTCACGCTGCTCTCGCTCGGCAACGGCGCGCCCGACGTGCTCTCCAGCGTCGTCGCCTTCGCGTCCGGCGGCGCGGGGGACGTCGGGCTCAGCGGCGCGCTCGGTGCCGCGCTGTTTGTGTCCACCGTCGTCACCGGCGTCGTCGCCATCGTTTCGACTCGTCGACGCGGAGGCGCCGACGACGGCGTCGTCATCGGTCGGCGCGGGTTCGTGCGCGACGCGTGCTTCCTCCTCGTCGCGCTCTGCTACCTCCTCGTCGTGCTGGTCGTCGGCACCGTCACCGTCTGGGCTGCCGCAGCCTTCCTCTCCCTCTACGCCGCCTACGTCCTCCTCGTCTCGGCCTCGCACATCTACTCCTGTGCGGCTCCCACCGCCGCTGACATCAGCAGCGCTGATCTCTCCGAAGACCTCGCCGCCCCGCTCCTCCCCGTCGCCGCCTCCAAGCAAAATAAGAAGCCGAAACTAGCAGCCTTGGCCCGACGCCTCCTCGCCGCGCCCCTCTACCTCCCGCGCCGCCTCACCATCCCCGACATCGCCGCGCACCGCTGGTCACGTGCCCACGCCGTCACCTCCGCGCTCCTCGCCCCTCTGCTCCTCGCCGCCATCACCTGCCCGCTAAGCCGAACCTTCCTCCTCGTGGCCGCACTAACCGGCGCGCTCCTGGCCATCGCCGCGGCCTTGACCACCAACTCGGCAGCACCTCCGCACGGCCAGTACGCGCGCCTCGTGTGGCTCGTCGGCGGGTTCCTCATGTCGGTCCTCTGGTCCTACGTCCTCGCCCGCGAGCTCGTGGCCCTGCTCGTGTCCACGGGCATCATCGCCGGCATCCCCGCGAGCATCCTCGGCGTCACGGTCCTCGCGTGGGGAAACTCGCTCGGCGACCTGGTCGCAGACGTGGCCATGGCCACCCAAGACGGCGCGGCGGGCGCGCAGACTGCGGTGGCGGGGTGCTACGCCGGGCCGGCGTTCAACATGGTGGTGGGGCTTGGACTGTCGATGGTGATCGCGGCGGCCGGGACGTACCCGGAGCCGTACAAGGTGCCGGTGGAGGTGTCGACGTACGTGACGGTGGGGTTCCTGATGGCCGGGCTGGCGTGGGCGCTGGTGGTGCTGCCGGCGCGGGGCATGCGGCTGGACGCCGTGCTCGGGGCAGGGCTCCTCGCGCTATACCTCTGCTTCCTCGCCGTCAGGCTCGCCGATGCAGTCGGCGTCCTCAGCTTCGATTCGTCGACGTGAACCCGGTACATGGTTGATCGGAGGAAGAAGATTGGAGGAGCTGGTGGTGTGATACATCAATCAGATTGGACTAACTACAAGAGTACATCGATTGATCGATGTCTGAAGCTGTTTATTTTTTTGGTTTGGCTTCATCCTTCTGGACTTCTGGTGTCACTCTCTCATCACTGATGACTTCACCAGCTGTTAGTAGTTCATGTGGTTATATGCTCGTGGATATGTAACGCCAAACATGTAATTTTTCAGCTAGGGAAATTGATGAAGTAATTGTCGAGTTGTTAGATGTCAATTAGGAATTTCTGAGTACAACGTTTTTCAAGTCAGCACCAGTGGTCTAGTGGTAGAATAGTACCCTGCCACGGTACAGACCCGGGTTCGATTCCCGGCTGGTGCAACTTTTTTAATGTGCCGACCTATATATTATTAAGACTTTTTTTTAAGTGCAAAGCTACATAATTTTGTGTCTCAATACACTTTACAAAGACTAGTTTTTTTAAAATATGACAACGACTAATGACTGTAGTTGTCTAGTTGAATCAACTTTTTAATTGCGGACCTATATCATTTTCTATCTCCAAACACTCACAAAAACTGAGTAGTATTTTTTTCTCAACATGACAGAAACGGTAAGTTGCCTAGTTTAATTAATACTGTTTTTGTAAAGTGCAAAGCTACATAATTTGTCTCGATACACTTTACAAAGACTAGTTTTTTAAAAGATGACAATGACTGTAGTTGTCTAGTTTAATTTCTGTTCTTTTAGATTATATAGTACGACACATGACGATGAAATTGCAGAATCATGTGTTGAAGGTAGCCGCGGAGCGAGCAATTCTTATCCCATCTCCGCTCAGTGATGGAAATTCTCAAGCACGACGTTTTGGTTCTCCGGATCATCTCTTACCCATATAAGATGCAGATGATTGTGATTCCATCATAGCTTCTTGTCCATTTTGCTTCTCCTATGGTAAATTTGATGCAACATTGTATATAACCACTGGTAGAAAAAAGGGCACTTGTAACGGTTTTATAGACCCTCTAGTCCCGGTTTGCCAACCGGGACAGGCAAATCGGGACTAAAGCCCCCCCCCCCCCCCCCCCTTGTCCCGGTTTGTTACAAACCGGCACTAAAGGCCCTCCCACGTGGCCGCGGGGGAGCCCGCGAAGCTGGAGAGGTTTAGTACCGGTTCGTAACACGAACCGGGACTAAAGGAAAGTGTTTTTTCTTTACTATTAATTTTCAGGGTTTAGGGGTTAGGAGGGGTACGTTTAGGGTTTAGGAGGGGTGTAGGGTTTCGGATGTCAGTCGAAAGCCGTTGCAGCGCACGGGGATCACGTCGATGCGTCAAAAAATGCGTTTTCGTATATATGAAGTACTACACATGAAGATCACGTTGATGCATATATATAACACATACAATTAATTACATGAAGATCACGTTGATGCAACATGAAGATCACGTTTCCGTATAAAGTACTTAATTACATGGAGATCATCACTAGTACATGGAGATCACTTAAACCGGTAGTAGTACTCTCCGTTTTCAGGTATGACCTCCACAAGGAGAAATCCCGCCAATTCCTCCGCAATTGCTTTTATGCGGTCATTTGGTAGGAGGGCGTTCCGCTTCCTTGCAAACCTTTAAAAGAAGGAGAAAAACAATTATGAATGAAACTCAACACAATTGATGGTAACAAAATAAAATGGTGAATATGTTTACATACCTCTTTATTTCTTCGATTATTGAATCTCTCAGTGGTCCTCATTTGAATGAACTCGCAAATGTAGTATCCACACAAGTTAGTCCCGGTTGGCTGTTTCAGACACCACTGTTCGTGAATAGAATTCAATCAAATCAAGCTTGATAATGGTATTGAAACTAGAATTAAAGAGATGTGCGGATCTAGTAGTACTACTTACGTTGTTCAGAGACCATATCAGTTTCGGTTTCCATTCACCGGGTTCTTCCTTGATGAATGATCCCAAACTCTACCCGGCAAAGAAAATGAACAAAAAAGTTATTTAATTACTTGATATCACGAAATGACCGAAAGAGGCCGATATAGTGCGATAAAAATTTAAATTACCCTTTGATCATATCAAAGAAGCTCTTGTATTCTATAGGCTTTCTCCTTAATGAGTCCAGGACCTCAATTTCTCCAGCGTCAATCTTGATGACAATAAGAATATAGTGGCAGCTGCACGTTTATATACGCAGTCATGCATAACTCATCAATTACACTTAAGATCGGGTGAGCAAAAATAGAATGTGTACAAGAAAGTAACACTTACTTGAAGTTGCAAGGAAGAAGTATTTCTTTTTTGTTACGTTGTCGCTTGAAACACCTTAGCAATGTCTCCTTTACTTACTCGGGTTTGTCTTGTATGTTCACTTCATGAACTTTATCCGGGTCAATGAATCCAATGTCCGAGATTCCTTACCTTTGCAGTTGAGCATCTTCATTCTGCATAAATAGCGTACCAAAGATTATAGAACAAGCTGAGCTAAAGACTTAAATTATAGAAATAAATCACTTACAGACAAAAGCAACTGATGATAGCTTTATCGAGGGCGCGTTGATTGTATAACTAAAAAAATTCGCTAAAATCAACTTGCACACTGTATTCTTCGAAGTAGTGCTCTTCCTTAACTCTCGCCATGATACCGATTATATCTTTCTTTGCGGCTTTCAAGTACCATTCATGCAACTGACGCATCTTTGTTGGTAGATACTGGACCAGCTCAGGTCTGACCAAAGGCTGGCCGTGAACATATTGATATACTACCTCAGCTATGTCGACGTCTTTGTCGGGAAATACCTTGAGCGGGGGGACCGATTGTACATCCTGTTCTCCGAGCTGGGCTATTTGTTTCCCGCTTTTCCGCTTCTCCATCTCTGAGCTATATGACTTGGCAATAGAGCGCTCATAGTCTGATGTCGGCTTTGGTGGAGGGTCATATAAGTTTTCCAAGCAGCGCCTAACGGCTTCCGGATCTAGTATTTGCCTTGGTGGGGGCTTTTTCGGTGCAAAATGGGTAGCCACCTCGGCCTTCGAGATGGCACAGTTTTCCTCGTAAGTCCTTTCGGCCGGTAACTTCTCAGGAGTCTTGACTTTTGCCTTCTTTCTCTTTGTCCTCTTAGGAGGCGAACCGGTGGGCTTCCTCCTATTTAGCAGCTTAGTGGGCGGAGTCGGCTGGACTGGCGCCGGAGATGGAGACGGACTCGCGCTGGGTCCCTCTGGAGTTGGAGTGGACTTAGAGGTGGTGGACTGCTACTCGGAGGAGTCGGTGGCCTTGGTGCCGAGCCTAGAAACACGATGTGTTTCTGTTCCATAGAACGAAACCATGCTTGACTTCTCCCAGTGTCTTCTCGTTGTCACCTCCACGATAGTCAAGCTCCAGTGTCTCAAATCCCGTCATAATTTCATCCACCCCGACACGAGCATAGCCAACTGGAATCTGACCAAGATGGTAGTTTGCTCCAAATTGATTTGGTAAAGCATAGCCGACCGCCACCTTGAAGGATATGTTCTTCATTAACATATGTAGCTCACAATCTTTCTTCTCTGTGATACCATCCACGGGGGTAGTGAGCTGCCGGCTGTTCTAATGCGGCAGATGCTTCTAGCTGCGTGGAACCCACGCTGCTTCTCCGTTGATCAGATGGGACGACATCGACTTCAGGACATTCTAGCTGCTGCTGAGATGCCCTTTGCTGACTCATTGATTCCAGTAGCTGCACCTTGCGTTCCAATTCCGATAACCGGTCTGACTCCTTCTTCTTCTTTCTCTGACGACTTCTATAACTGTCAGCGTACTCCGGAAATCCTTTCTTCCACGAAACACTGGGTCCATAGCCTCGACACCGTCCAACGTGTTCAGGATTCCTGAGGGCGAGTGTCAGCTCGTCGTTCTCTCTCTCGGGCTGGTACTCTCCCTTTCGAACTTTTTCTATTGCGTCCTCAAGGTCTTTGCTGATTTTTTTCAACTTTTTTTTTCCATTTCTGTTGGGTTTTCTATTTTTGTGCCCCTAGTTCCTTAGTACTACTCAGCCATGCCCACGTTATTAACTTTTGCTCACTTTTCCCCTCTTCGTTAGCTGAAACTCTCACAAATGGACAAACTGGACGTTTGCCGTTGGTCAAGCATTGACCGTTAACTCTGACGAGTGGGGCCGGTCGGCATGTGGCGCTGTTTGGACCGTTAGGCTGTGGTTCTGTGGATTCTGTTCGGCCCGTGGTTGTGTTCACTGATTTCCTTAATTTATTGGGAGCCTGTTATGCATGCGCAGCCTGTTATGCATGCGACGATCGTAGCTTCCGTTTCTTTTTTAGGTTTACGTAGCCTGCAGTGCATGCGCGCAGTGTTGACCTTACCGCATGCATTCACGCGCGCCGCCACGATATAAACACTAAAACGCGCCGCCACAATGTCTCGTCCACACACAGCAGCCACGCAGAGCCAGGCACGCGCACGCGCTGACTTTACCGCATGCATTCACGCGCGCCGCCACGATACAAACGCCGAAATGCGCCGCCACAATGTCTCGTCCACGCACAGCAGCCACACAGAGCCAGGCACGCGCGCGCACGCTTGCCACCGTCTCGTGATCTCGTCAATGAATGCATGCATGCAATGTCCACGCGCAGCAGCCAGCCAGCCATGCGTAGCATCGCTCGATTCAAGTGTCCTCGGTTCAGAGCGTGCAACGTCTCCTCGGTTCAGCGATTGAGAGTGTGAATAGCGGCGGCCGAGTACACGCGTATATGGATCGACGTGCACACGTTGAATGCATTGTGAAATTAAACACAGCGGTTTCCACATCTCCATCTCTGCAGCTGCCTATTTAAACAGGGAACCCCCGTCTCTTCCTCCACACAAGTCCATTTGCGCCGTTCTCTTCATCCACAAATCTAGCCAACCTTCTCTACCCCGTCTCTTCCTCAACACGATCGAGAATGCAGTTCAACGGGCCAACCTTCCGCCCGCCACCCACCACTCCGGAGATGCGGTACCCCCCCCCCCCCCCGGCGTGGTCATGGAGACCACACTGCGCGTTTGGGCGTTCAAGGTGGAGGGGAGCGAGAGAGTTCGCCCAGTTCTTTCTCCAGGCCGGCTACGCCCACCTCCCACCGGGCTCCCCGGTCATGTTCCATATTGAAGAGCACCGAGCCAACCCGAGGTGTCCGCCGGCTGCGTTGGTCGCCCACTTCACCAACCGTTTCGACGCCTACTTCCTCCTCGGGCAAGTCTTTTGGTGTGGATGCGAGTACATCTCGTTCACTGTCTACAACATCTTCACCGACATCAACAGCATCTTCCCCACCCGCAACATGATTCACACCCTCCCCTACAATCTCGGCGTTGAGGAGGAGGATTGAAGATGGCGTTGAAGCCCCGTGTGTTGTGCCCCGTGTGTGTTGTGCCCGTGTGTTGTACCCCCGTGTGTTGTGCCCTAGTGTGTTGGCACCGTGTGTTGTGCCCTAATGGCTTAGTATGCCCTAGTATCGGAAATCCGCTTCGGTGCCCGGGCTCATCTGAGCCCGGCTGACTTTCCGATTTTTTTGAAATTTGAAAAACGCTTCGAAAAATTCTGAAAAAAATTATGCGGAAACATATTTATGTATGCAACACTCGTGTATATTTTCGACAGAAAATATCAATTGTTGTGCCCTGTGCAAAAAAGACAAAAATCTGACAGACAAAATAGGTGAACAGTCCACTATTCAAAAAAACAGATTTGTCTTTTTTATACAGGGCTCAAAAATTGATATTTTCTGTCGAAATTTTACACGAGTGTTGAGTACTTCAATATGTTCATGTCCAATTTTTTTCAGAATTTTTAGAAGCATTTTACTATTTTAAAAAAATCGAAAACAAAACCGGGCTCATATGAGCCCGGGCACCAAAACGCCACTCTCCCCTAGTATGGCATACTTAGTTCACAACTTATTAAAGTTGTGTCGTGCTTGTACTGCTCGAGAACTTCTATCTATCTATTAGTGTTGTGTTATATTAGTGTTGTGTTATATTTATTTGTCCCAAGTGTTGTTGGCACGGCTTATTGACGTGGGAAACATAACCATATATGTAAAAAAACATAACCATGTATGTAAAAAGCTAGAAAAGAAGAGCCTTGAATTTGTGTCAAAAAGCATAAAAAGAAGGGAACGTATTTTTTAATACGAAATATTAATTTCATGACCTTGGTTAGTTAGTTGTAATCACGGATCCCCAACTACATGGAAGATACGCTCGCAATGTTGATTGTCAAAATGCAAAGAATCATGAGTGTATATGAGGTTGATAGATCACTGCCGAAGTACAACGTGATATCAAACATACCCAACGACATCAATTAATCACCGTGGCAGTGGCCCAGTGGTTGGGTTCCGGTTTGGTGTTCCAACGACCCGAGTTCGATCCCTGTCGACTAGTTGAGTTTTGCTGGAATTTTCGCAAAGGAGCACTTCTTTGCTCTCTGGCTGTCTTTTTTCCCCTTTTTTATCACCAAAAAAATAGAAATAAATATGGAACAGATTCAGAATAGATTCCAGCAGTTTGAGAGCTGGCAAGACAACATCATAAAGATCAGTTTGAGAATAGATTCAAAGAAATACATCATAGATTCAGAACAGATTCAGAATAGATTCAAAGAACAACATCATAAAGATCAGTTTGAGAGCTGGCAAGACAGCTCTCACACAACTCATAAATAATACATCAGTTTCAGAGATCCATTACAACGGATAAATGCTAAAACACTAATAGATCAACACATAAATGATCTTGACCCAATAAGATGAAGCAAAGATTACTCATCACAGATATCTTTTATCTTCTTGATATTTGCCCGGCATTCTTCATTCTGTTTCAGCAGATTTGTAATCGTCTGCTCCAGCTTCCTCTTATCTTCTTTGAACTGATCCCTATCTTTCTCTGCCTTCACCCTCAAAAACTTGTGCATGTTGGAAGTGGATGCATCAAGTTTCTTCTTCTCCTCCAAATCAGCTTGTGCATCAACCAGAGCTTGTTCAGCTTTGGCCTTGAGGGCTAATGTCACCTGATTTTCCTCAACCACTTGCTTAAGCTCATATTGGGCAAACCTCAGGTCACGGTGAAGCTTTGCAATCTCATCCTTCAAGTTAAACCTTCTTTGACAATCGTTTAATGCATCACGAACTCTACCATCTTTGACTTCAGTATACATTTCCCATAGCTTCAACAGGGAATTATTGAGTGGACTAGGCCACACGGGATCAACCCAGTGCACAAAGTCACATCTTTCTCCTCCCTATATGATAGAGCAGAATCTATTAGAAATTTACACAGCGAAAACCTAATTTGAATGACTAAAAAAAGTTTGTATTTTTGACAGACCTCCCCTGAACAGGCCAAGAACTTCCTGCCAGTCCAACATCCTTCAAAAGCAACAAATTTGGAGGGCACGAAATTGCAAGAACAACGGATAGGTCCATCATCGGCTAATTCGTTGTAATCAGAGTTGTAGATGGTATTTGGACCCTAACAAGACAAAATGAGAGCTGAAATCCGAAATACCCAAATCAATATGAACCCTAACCCATCACACCAAATCCACTTACATCGCTTCCAACAGAGCTTGGATCGGTGGAAGATTCCTCGCCATCGCCCCACGAAACCATGTCGTCGTTGACCGGAATGGATGGGGACAGGAGATCTACGACTCTTGTGGCGACTGGAGTGGATGGGGACTGGATCAGTGCCAGGGGAGAGGATGGGGACGGGAGTGGCGACGAGAAGGGGAGAGGATGGGGACGGGAGTGGCGACGAGCAGGGGAGAGGATGGGGATGGGAGTGGCGACGGGCCCATTCGTCAGCGGGTAATCACGAGCCAATCTGTGGCTACTCCTACGCGGCCAATCACATTGCAGGAACCAGCATCTCACGGATCGCCTCGCCAAACCTTCTAGAAGACCATATCTGACGGTTGTAGTGTGGCGCTCTGGTTTGGAGATGGTCAACGGGGTTTTGTAGGGTTTGACCATGACTGAAATGAGCTAGGGTATGACCTTTGACATAGCAAAAATTGTCGGAATGAGGCCATATTTGACACACTACTCTATCTTGGTTGTAGAATAGTGTTGGGTACGGGGTTTAGGGTTTTCATTGAATAAAAAACCCATTTGTCATTTTATTAGTGTCAAAACAGGCTTTTTTTGTGAAGCAGGTACCAAATCGGTTCACCGAAAGAGGAACATCCAAAGATATGGAAAATAATAGACCACCATATAGGTACATATAACCCTGGGTTTCGATATGAAAACATACTTAGCTACTTCAAACATTCCATACAAGATCCTGCCGATTTCGTTGGAAGTGGGTCTGATTTGAACTGCGAGCGCCGCATAGTTTGGTCATGATTTTTTGAAAAAATCATTTTTAGATCCACAATATGTAATTTCTGTAGAGATCTTTGACGGTTTTCGCTGGATCGAAGTTATGGTTAGGTTTAGGTTTAGGTTTAGGGTTTACGGTCACGATTTCGGGATAGGGTTAGGCAGAACTAATTCAAAAAAAATCAAAAAAATGGGAAATCTTCACATGCCCTCCTTTTATGTTACCTACCACCTAGAAAAAATTATAAACATGTGTTATGGAAGTTTTTGTCAAAAACCCTTCTCAGAAATGAGCTCCGAGGTTCGAAGATGTATGGCTTTCGACTGAAATGAGCTAGGGTATGACCTTTGACATAGCAAAAATTGTCGGAATGAGGCCATATTTAACACACTGCTCTATCTTGGTTGTAGAATAGTGTTGGGTACGGGGTTTAGGGTTTTCATTGAATAAAAAACCCTTTTTTCATTTTATTAGTGTCAAAACAGGCTTTTTTTGTGAAGCGGGTACCAAATCGGCTCACCGAAAGAGGAACATCCAAAGAGATGGAAAATAATCGACCACCATATAGGTACATATAACCCTGGGTTTCGATATGAAAACATACTTAGCTACTTCAAACATTCCATACAAGATCCTGCCGATTTCGTTGGAAGTGGTTCTGATTTGAACTACGAGCGCCGCATAGTTTGGTCATGATTTTTTGAAAAAATAATTTTTAGATCCACAATATGTACTTTCTGTACAGATCTTTGACGGTTTTTGCTGGATCGAAGTTATGGTTAGGTTTAGGTTTAGGTTTAGGGTTTATGGTCACGATTTCGGGGTAGGGTTAGGCAGAACTAATTCAAAAAAATGGTAAATCTTCACATGGCCTCCTTTTATGTTACCTACCACCTAGAAAAAATTATAAACATGTGTTATGGAAGTTTTTGTCAAAAACCCATCTCAGAAATGAGCTCCGAGGTTCGAAGATGTATGGCTTTCAACTGAAATGAGCTAGGGTATGACCTTTGACATAGCAAAAATTGTCGGAATGAGGCCATATTTGATACACTGCTCTATCTTGGTTGTAGAATAGTGTTGGGTAGGGGGTTTAGGGTTTTCATTGAATAAAAACCCATTTTTCATTTTATTAGTGTCAAAACAGGCTTTTTTTGTGAAGCGGGTACCAAATCGGCTCACCGAAAGAGGAACATCCAAAGAGATGGAAAATAATAGACCACCATATAGGTACATATAACCCTGGGTTTCGATATGAAAACATACTTAGCTACTTCAAACATTCCATACAAGATCCTGTCGATTTCGTTGGAAGTGGGTCTGATTTGAACTGCGAGCGCCGCATAGTTTGGTCATAATTTTTTGAAAAAACCATTTTTAGATCCACAATATGTACTTTCTGTAGAGATCTTTGACGGTTTTCACTGGATCGAAGTTATGGTTAGGTTTAGGTTTAGGGTTTATGGTCACGATTTCGGGGTAGGGTTAGGCAGAACTAGTTCAAAAAAAATAAAAAAATGGTAAATCTTCACATGGCCTCCTTTTATGTTACCTACCACCTAGAAAAAATTATAGACATGTGTTATGGAAGTTTTTGTCAAAAACCCATCTCAGAAATGAGCTCCGAGGTTCGAAGATGTATGGCTTTCGACTGAAATGAGCTAGGGTATGACCTTTGACATAGCAAAAATTGTCGGAATGAGGCCATATTTGACACACTGCTCTATCTTGGTTGTACAATAGTGTTGGGTACGGGGTTTAGGGTTTTCATTGAATAAAAAACCCATTTTTCATTTTATTAGTGTCAAAACAGGCTTTTTTGTGAAGCAGGTACCAAATCGGCTCACCGAAAGAGGAACATCCAAAGAGATGGAAAATAATAGACCACCATATAGGTACATATAACCCTGGGTTTTGATATGAAAACATACTTAGCTACTTCAAACATTCCATACAAGATCCTGTCGATTTCGTTGGAAGTGGGTCTGATTTGAACTGCGAGCGCCGCATAGTTTGGTCATGATTTTTTGAAAAAATAATTTTTAGATCCACAATATGTACTTTCTGTAGAGATCTTTGACGGTTTTCACTGGATCGAAGTTATGGTTAGGTTTAGGTTTAGGTTTAGGGTTTACAGTCACGATTTCGGGGTAGGGTTAGGCAGAACTAATTCAAAAAAATCAAAAAATGGGAAATCTTCACATGGCCTCCTTTTATGTTACCTACCACCTAGAAAAAATTATAAACATGTGTTATGGAAGTTTTTGTCAAAAACCCATCTCAGAAATGAGCTCCGAGGTTCGAAGATGTATGGCTTTCGACTGAAATGAGCTAGGGTTAGGCAAAACTAATTCAAAAAAAATCAAAAAAATGAGAAACCTTCACATGGCCTCCTTTAATGTGACCTAGCACCTAGAAACAACAAATAGCATCAGTACATAGTTCATAGTTTACAAACAACAAATAGCATCAGTACATAGTTCATAATTTACAAATAACAAATAGCATCAGTACATAGTTCATAGTTTACAAACAACAAATAACATCAGTACATAGTTCATAGTTTACAAACAACAAATAGCATCAGTACATAGTTCATAGTTTACAAACAACAAATAGCAACATAGTTCATAGTTCATAGATTACAACTTGCATTCAAAGCTCAAATTCAAATCTTTGATTTGCTCCTTGTGTTCGCAGATGGCTTAACACTCTTGCTCCTGGTTTCCCTAGCTAGGATATTCTTTTGTTTCAAAATCACATTTTGTCTTGCTCCTTTTGGTCTTCACTTGGGGTTGTGGAGGTGGAGGTGCTGACGGAGTACTTGCACTGACCAGTTGAAGGTCACCTGTGGGTTCAATTATTTGCAATGGAACAATAGGAACAATTATTTCCTCCTCTCTTATAGCATCAAAACCATCAGAAGCCATGGCTTCAAATTCTCTGCCTTCAACCGATGTTTCTTTCTGTCTGGGCCTTTTCTTAGAGCTACGTCAATCAGAAATAAGATTATAAGCCACATAAAGAAGGGAAGAAATGCATAAAAAAGGGAAGGTTGCACACATACCTAGCTGCCGGCATTGCAATTTCATTTGCTGCATTCTCCTCTTCCACTTCATTCTCCTCTGCATTTGCTGCTTGATTCTCCTCTTCATTTGCTGCTGCCCATTGTTCCTCCTCTCCAAATGATGCCTGTACTGGATTGGTACAAAGCCTAGCAATGTGCCCTAGGTTTCCACATTTTTTGCACTTACGCTGTTTTTTTACACGACCCTCTTCACCTGCTCTTATCCTGTTCTTCCTCGGTCTTCCTGGTGGTCTAGTCAGTACAGGAGAATGGAGTGTGAATCCCGGATCTACTATGTTCCATTGGTCTTTTCCAAGGAGTGCAGGCACATTGGAAGCATAAGCAGCTCTAAATTTAGCAATAGAGAAATATTCAGAGATGTACTGATCAACTTCACCATCTTGGCCCCCGATAACCGTCATGAGATGCAGGGCATGCATGCATGGCTTGCCACGGATCTGCCATTGCCTACAACTGCATTCCCTACTTGCTAGGTTCACTGGATATCTCCATTCCCTATTTTTACTATCAGTATATGTGACCTCAGCTTCGTATGTGGAAGATCGAATGCATTTCATCTTCAGTCCTCTTGCCTTGGCATGCAATGCCTTAATCAGAGATGAGAGCATAAGATGGCCAACATATTCTGTTTCTGCAATTCTTTTGCGAAGAGCCATCTTTATCATGATCATCTGCCTAATCTGATCAAATGCTTGCCACACCAAAAGCTCTAGTCTACTTTGCAGATTTCATTGAATTTGCTTCTTGACCACAGCTTTCCATGATGTGCATCTAGGTACTCCTTCACCTGAGGATTGTGAGCATACAACACTCTCAAATGATACTCATGCTTCCTCTCACTGCATGTGTATGATGCTGGCCATATATTCTCAGCATAAACTCTACCTTTGAATTTCTTTTTAAAATTTTGCGCTAGATGTCGCATACATTCCCTATGCTCCACTCCAGGGAATACAATTTCTACTGCACTCTCTAAACCCTTGCAAGCATATGTGTGTATAGCTAAACCTGGAGGGCTACCTATAATGTTGCGCAACTACTGCAGAAACCAGACCCAACTTTCCTCGGACTCTACCTCCAACACACCAAATGCAACTGGGAATAGCCAGTTGTGTCCATCAACTGCAGAAGCTGCTACTAGTTGTCCTCTCCATCTTCCAGTCAAAGCAGTTGCATCCACGGCCAAATAGGGCCTGCAACCATCCAGAAACCCCTGCCAGCAAGCTTTGAAAGAAACAAAAGCCCTCCTGAAGCACTCCTTCTCAAATAACTTCTTTTTTATTTTGTATTGAACTGTATGCTTGTCAATTTCTACAACGCTCCCTGGACTAGCCATCTCCACTTCAGCCTTAAATGTGTAAAGTAACTGAAAGCTCCCATTCCATGCACCATTAATCCTGTCAAGAGCCATTTCCTTAGCATAGAAAATTCTCATGTAAGGTATATCAATCTTGAACTTCTCAAATAGCTTTCCATGGAGTGATGTTGGACCAAGTGTTGGTTTTTCTCTAAACCAATCCATTACTGCATCTGCCACCCACCTAGTCTTTGCTAGCTTTGTTTTGGCCTTTCCCCCTCCACCACCAGGTGGACAAGTGTGCTGATGTGGGTACTTTTTTATCTGAAATAAAATAAATAATGATGTCAACTACAATTTAAAAACACTAGACAATGAACTGAAAATAGAATGAATCAATAATGTGAAGGGAATACACAAACCTGAACCAGTTTGCTCCTTAGCATCCGGGATCCATGCAACCTCCATCTACACCTATCATATGGACAGTGGACCGTGAACCTTTTTGGCTCACTCTTCTCAACCACATATTCATTTTCACTCAGAATGCAATGTGTAGTCACTGCATTCCGACAGTCCACCATCGATTGGAATACGGTGCCGACAGTAAGCTGCGGAGCTTCCCTGTTCCACTCAATTGTTGGCATGTCCTCACCATCGTATTCATCTTCAACTAAGCTGTCATTGTTCTCCTCCCTCTCTTCATCATCAGTGTCATCAAATTGAGCACGACTAACGGGCTCCTCCGGATATTCATCTTGCATAGCTTGTTTACTAACTGTATCTACCAGTTCAGGGTACATCATCTCATCCTCATCATCAAGTCGAGGCACTTCCTCGTCAGGCTCTGCATCTTCTTCTACAGCGGGTGCAGAAGCAAGAGGAGAAGCGGCAACACTAGTGGCACCAGTAGTGGCAGCAGACATGTTGTGGCTTTCAGAACCACTAGGTCTACTTGGTCGAGACCTACAAGGAGTGCCGACACTCTCGCTATTAGCACAGACAGATGAGGTCTGAACTCCCTTCCCCTTGTCCCGTTCTCTGCGTGGCTGAAGCACATTGATACGGATTTTACCGAACTTGCTGTCAGCATTCAAAGTAAAAAGCAATCCAAGATGCTCATCGCAAGTTAGCGAGAGAAATGTTTGCTGGGTACTGCTGAAATAGTACAGTTCAACAGCATCCGCATCGCTCCATGTATATTGTCTACATAGTGCGTCGCGAAAATCTTTGAACGAAATGCTTGTTTCCACCACCTTCGGATAATAAAATCCACCAAGGTAGTGTGGTTTAGTACCACGTAGCACGCTAGTTTCCATCCTAACTGCCAGCCGGAAAGCAAGCGCAGGATTAATCCTATCGATGTAAATGGTTGCAGTTAGGCCGGGAACAAATCAGCAAAATTGGAACGATTAACGCTACTAACGGTCAAATACACCCTAATTTACAAGCTTTCTCATCAATTCGAGGGGAAACGATGCTTACCCAGGTGTAATCCATGAATTATCCGCCGCTGATTCGACCCAATCCTCTCCACGGTCGATGGGCCGGAGGGCGTCCTCCCCCGACATCGCTTCGTAATCCCGGATGGGGATGTGGGGTAGTTGTGGCGGAGGCGCGGTGTCGCCGACGAAAGGAATATGGTTAGAGGGTTGAGGGCACAACGGCGACGGAGGCGGCACAACGGCGGCGGGCGGGGAGGAGCCAGGAGCGGCGCGGTATTGGAGGATCCATCTGTTTTAGGTTTTTTTTACTCAGACAAACTGCTCCGACCGACGTGTCACCTTGCGTCCCCACTCATCAGGACACAACGGTCAAGAGCGCCACCATCGTACACAGTCTGACTGGCCCCACTCGTCAGAGTTAACGGTCAATGCCTTGACCAACGGCAAACGTCCAGTTTGTCCATTTGTGAGAGTTTCAGACAAGGAAGAGGGGAAAATTGAGCAAAAGTTAAGAGGGTAGGCATGGCTGAGTAGTACTAAGGAACTAGGGGCACAGAAATAGAAATCCCTTATTTCTTTGTTTGATAAGAATTTACTTCTGCCAAAAAGTTTATAAATGTAAACTTGGAACTTCCTGGACAATTTGGAAGTTCAATTTAATTTGGTTGCCAAGTTGAGCCATGCCTTGGAATGGAAGATATGGGGGAGGGTTTTGCTTCCCCTTTTACTTGTTTTTAAATGCGGCTTGTTAGAATGAGCAATTTCAAATGCATGCCATGATGCAAACATGAGATGAAAAAGTGGAAAAAAATTCTTCATATTTTTCAGTACCAAACTAGGGCTGTTACATTGATCTGCCTTGTGAACCTTCCTCAGCAACTCCAGTTCATTAGCAACTAAGTTCTTCTGCTTTTCCATCTCCTTCAAATATGTCTCAGCTTGCCTTTCGGCATCTGCTTCTCCACTCATGATCTTGGCATAGTTTTCCTTCATCTGCCTTTTCACATTTTTATCAATAAATCTGTTCACATCAGACAGAAGGCTGGTGTACAGTTTATCACACTTGTTCTTCTCTTCCTGAAGTTCCTGCAACATTTTCCCATTTTGAAACTTTTCATCGATTCTAGCATTGTTGCTATCATGATACATTCCCCACAGATGGGCTAATACATTTTTCAGT
This sequence comes from Puccinellia tenuiflora, assembly GCA_012064385.1. Classification (NCBI taxonomy): domain Eukaryota; kingdom Viridiplantae; phylum Streptophyta; class Magnoliopsida; order Poales; family Poaceae; genus Puccinellia; species Puccinellia tenuiflora. The sequence goes on along the minus strand of QRDG01000179.1, from coordinate 100,262 downwards.
TGGACAAGCCACTCTCCATCTACCCAAGCAACAAAGCCACAATTTTCCACTTGCTTCCATAACAATATAACAACATAAGTGAAACTATACATTAACTAACAGTACAACAGTGCATTTCCAAGACTGAAGTAGAATCCATGCGTAATAATAGAGTGCAGAGAGATTACAACTTACATTCTGCACTAGACAGAGGTAGAATTTGTGCCCTGTGTAGGTTCCTCCAACTGCTACAGATCTGACAGGCTGAAGCTTGTGGACGCGGCAAACATCGGCACAATCCACCACTAAACCGTGGAATGAGGCATCGGGGATGCACTCTGGAGCATAGTCGTAGTCCGTCAAGTCCTAATTGAGCACAAATTGCAAAAAAAAACCGAGCTTAATCGACAGGAATCGAGGAAAATACAAAAATCCCAATTCAGAAGCAAACCCTAACCCTAGAAATGAATTGGGGAGAATGAGAGCTTATCCCTAGCAACGACGTGCTCGAACTTTCGCCGTCATTCCAGCAAGGCATGGGCACTACGGCGGTTGCGAGGACGGCGGCGACGAAACTGCGGCGGCGCAGTGGCGAAGGTCAAGACAGGAACAAGACACAGTGAACTGGACGGGCGGGACAAAGAGGTCTTGACCTACAACCACCCGGGTGGACCCCACCGACGCGGCGTTAACGGCCGTCTCGGTCCAAACCGTCAACGACTACCACGTAAGCCTGATAGTGGGCCCTCCTGATCAGAAACGTCATCAAATGGCTTGAATCGTCAGATCAGTGCTTTCTGCGTGACTTAGCGAATGAAGTGGTGGTTTTTTGAAAAAAAAAATTGAAAAGTGGTGGTCTTTTCAAAACTCTAACCTAAAATATGGTGGTTTTCTACAATTAACTTGCGGGTCGCCTATGCGGGACCGATGGGCGCCGCTGCCACTTACATCCCTATAAAGAAGGCAACAACGAGGGGAATAGGTCGGTGGCGTTTTATGAAACTGTTCGGTGTGAAATTGTTGGATGTTGCCTTGTTGGGGCTGGCCCATGTTCATGTGTGATGTCGGCCCATGTGTGCGATTGGAACAATGCCGAACCACTGTATTTTATTTTTGAAAACACACAAACCGAAACATCAAACTAGTCCAGTTCGTTGCCTGCTAATGGCAGGCCGATATGCATATGTAGCAGATACTAGAGAGACAAATCACAAACAGTAAAGTCTACTCTCCAACCCTAGATCCACTCCATTAGCATCGGCATCAGCATCATCCTCAGGCCATATACCAAGCTCGGAGTACCCATCCTCCGTCGCGCAGGCCCTGAACATTCCTGACGTGTTGTACGCCATGTTAACCTCCCCGGCGGCCGACACTGCCACCAGTCCGACGTCGCCGCGGGGCACGGCGGCCACGACCTGCGCGGCAGCCTCCTTTAGTGGGAGGCCCCGATGCTCCATCAGGGCTGCCACGTCGCGCGCCACTGTGTGCCGGATTATGGACTCGCCCTTGCCCGTTGCGGACACCGCGCAAAGAGGGTTGGCGTAGGTGCCGGCGCCGATGACCGGGGTGTCGCCGATCCTGCCGGCCATCTTATTCACCAACCCGCCCGTGGACGTTGCCGTCGCCAGATTGCCGAAGGAGTCGATGGCCACACAGCCCACCGTGCCGGTCCGGCTGTTATCATCTTCAGGATGTTGGACTTTCATTGGCTGGGTGTAATCGATCTGAGAAGAAAGCAGGAATGTTACATGAAACAACTGTCTTAACTAATGATCGTGCTGAACCAGCAACTATCTGGTTTAATCTGGCTAATAAAAAAGAGTGAAATGTAACAATTCTGATGTGGTTCTTATAAAACAAGGGAATAATGAATCTCGAGGTACCTCACTTAGGGTGAATAATATACGATATATGTGAATAATAAAAGATATATGTGAATATATAATATACGATACTACTCACTTAGGGTGCGTTTGCGTTAAAGTATTCTAAAAATACCGTGATTTCTAAAAAGATTATGGTTTAAATACTTTGAAGTGTTTGGCTTTACCTAAAACTGCATTTTATATACTCCGAGACACTGTAGTTTTTGTTTTGACAGTATAGAAAAAAGAGGTCTAGGGGTTTGTTTATACAGTAGTATTTGTTGCCCAGGCATGTAAAAACTGCAGTTTTAGAATACTTTGGTTTTAGCTTTTTTTTTTTTCCTTTCAAAATTAGGCCCTATTCCTTTTCTTTTCTACGAAGGCCATAGTTGGTCGTATTTTCCGATGAAGTTTGGTAGATGTACAAGATACAAAATAAGAACCCACACGTTTGACTTTCTTCACTAGTAAAGCAGGAAATCTTGGCGAACGGACATTATTTGATACTCCGTACCACCTTCGGACGCTAATATTCCAACAACATGACCTATGTGTATGATCCTTTCCAAAAAACTTAAATACTTCGAATTTCCACAAGCGACATGTATGAATGGACCTAAGATTTGTCTGGCCATGTGCAAAGTGTAGAGCCTGAACATACAGAGGATATGATATCTCGCGTAGCAGTCACCAATTGCGCGGTACAGGACAAGAAAGCTGTGTATACCTGCACCCTGTTGGCCTCTTTTGCTTGTCTGAGCCTCTCAACGTTTTCCTTTGTAATAAAGTGGCTTGGATCCCTGGTCTCCACACCCTGAGATGAACTATATGATAAATTCTTGTTCGGATGAACAACTTGTTTAATTAAGAAATGAAACTCTCGCAGTTACCCATACATACATATGCGAATTTGATCCTGCAAACAGGCAAAACATAGTAGGAAATACAACTAGCTAGGATTGGTAATAAAGAGCAGCACCTGCTCCCTTGCAAACGCCTCTGCGCCAGTGAATGCGAGGTAGATGTGGGGCGTCTTCTCCATGACGAGCCTGGCGAGGGAGATGGGGTTGACGACGGTGGAGAGGCCCGAGACGGCGCCGCAGCTCATGGTGTTGCCGTCCATTATGGAGGCCTCCATCTCCACGGTACCGTCGCTCGCCAGCACGGACCCCTTTCCGGCGTTGAAGTGTGGGCAGTTCTCCAGCTCCCTCACCTGTGATGTGAACGTACGGTATGTGTGGCATTAGAACAAGTACGCAACCAAACAACTCCCTAACTGACTAGCTATTGGTTGTTTTCTTTTCGGAAACTTTTGTTAAAATTCCTAGTAACAGTTTGAATCTGCTGGAGAGCTAGAAGATGGAGAAAGTGGGAAGCGGTGGCGACAAACGAATGAATGAATCTAAGATCAAACAGGGAGGGAGGTATGTATACGTACGACGAGCTCAACGACGTCGAGGGCGGTCCGGCCTGCCTGGAGCGCTGCGACGGCGAGGTCAAGACAGCGGCGGAGCGTCGCCAGACGAGGCTCCCTGCGCTCGGGCGGCAGCGAGCGCGGGATGTCCCCGGCGCCGCCGTGCAGCGAGATCGCCCAACCCATGGATTACCAATTCAAGAGATGCTGCGGGCACTGCGCCGTTGCTAAGTAATGAATCAGTGAGCCGTCATGTATGCTAGCTGCGTCAGCCGTGGCGCAACAACCAACCAGTCGAGTGCGCGGCGCAACAAACAAACAAAAATAGCTACCGGGTGGGTAGGTCAGGTGCAGCGCTGGTGGCAGATTGGCAACTGCTCGTGCTGCGCTTTTCGGATGGATCGGCCTTGGTGCGCGCTATGGTGGATTCATGTGCGTGCCGCGTGTCGATCGAGCGGTGGGCTTAGAGCCGGTGGACCTCTAGCCATTTTTGCTAATTCGTGTGCTACACTGTTGGCTTACCAAGGTACATGTTCAAATTGAATTGTGATGAAGTCACAGGCTAGATAAGTACTAGTCGTTGAAGATCCCAGCTGCTACTCCATGACTAGGCGCCCCATTCTTCATAGTCTCGATCACTTTAAGACTCATAATGATACGGTTCCAGCCAATAGATTGGGCTAACTCCAAACCATTTTTAAAAGTTATAGTCTCTGTCGTCAACACATCAAAGACGTCATCTATATTCATATTTCGTGCAGCTACAAGATTAAACCTTTGGAAGGCAAAATTTCTCAACCGCGTAGAATGTGACACACTCATTACATCTGTCCTAACCGCCCTGCCAATTTTCCTTCTTACGGCGATCAAAACGGACAAGACCACCCTTAAGGCTTTCGACAAGCTACGAAGAAGCATGCTATGGGCTGCGAGTGACACTGTCAGCGGAGGAAAGTGCAAAGTCGCTTGGACAAAGTTTTATAGGCCGAAAAGGCTCGGGGGGCTAGGGATCCTTGACCTGGAGAAGTTCGTCCGCGCTCTGCAACTGAGATGGCTCTGGTTTGAATGGGTGGCGCCAGAGAAGCCATGGGTGGGCCTAGAAACCCCCAACGATAATACCGACAGAGAACTCTTTAATGCCGCCACAACTGTCACCAGCAGGGATGGTATGACCGCAAAATTCTGGTCCTCCTCATGGCTCAATGAGACCTCTCGACAGGCCATTGCGCCAAAGATCTTTGAGGCTTCCAAGAAAAAGAATAGAAATGTCCAGAACGCCCTCGCCAATCGTAATTGGGCCGCTGACATCTCGGTACAGGATTTTACCGCCCAACAGATCTCACAATACATCATCCATTGGGATTCTCTTCAAGGCACCACCCTAACCCTCGGCACCATAGACACCATCTTATGGAATATATCCCCCAATGGTTGCTACACAACTAGTTCGACATACAAGGCGTAGTTTCTGGGCTCTATCCCCTGCTCGTTTTAGAATCTGGTCTGGATGACATGGGTTCCCCTGAAGTGCAGGTTCTTCACCTGGCTCGCAGTGCAAAATAGACTTTGGACTTTTGACGGTCTAGCTATCAGGGGTTGGCCTCACAATCCATTGTGCTAGCTTTGTAAGAGTCGGGGAGAAACCGCAAGACACATCCTGTTTGAATGTAGGATCTCACATCGCATCTGGCAGGCTGCGGCCTCCTGGCTATCCTGCCCCTCTTTGGCTCAGGATAGTGGCACGAGACGCCACACCATGCTTCAATACTAGCATGCTATAAGCAAGACTCCAACTGCCCACCCCAAGGGCCTCAGATCGGCAGTCATCCTTCTGACCTGGGAGATCCGGAAGGAAAAAAACACACGTGTTTTCAACAATAAATCACAGACGCCGTCTGCTTTAATGCAAAAGATTAAGGACGAGGGAAGAAACTGGATCTTTGCGGGAGATAAACATCTAGGAGAGATTGTCGCTTAGTTGAAGATATGACGGTGTTCCTATCAGAAAGGTTGGACGGGGTTGGCTAAGTTGGAACCTCGTGGGACCCAGTTTATCTAGCTGAGTTGTTTTTTTATTTGTCCTAGGTTGTATCATGTTTGCTTCTCCTATATCAATATAAAAGGTGAAAGATCAAGATGTCGCCTAGAGGGGGGGGATAGGTGATTTAAAACTTTTACGCTTAGGGAATGCGGAATAAAACTAACGTTTAATTTATCAAGCACTCACCCTATTCTCCGTGAGCTCCTCCTGTGGGGGATTTGCTCATTCCACTATGAGGTTAACTTGAAGGTGTTGACCAAAACCGTACAAATTGCCTAGGGCTATCTCCACAAATCAATTGGAGGCTCCCGTAGCTTGCCCGAAGCTTCACACCTCAAAGATATTTGCAGCACCACCAACCGTCTAGGGTACACAATGCACCCAAGATACACAAGCTCTCGGGAACACAATGTACCCAATAGTAACAAGCTTCTCGAAATTCACTTCCACGTATCACCGTGGAGAGCACAAACCTATGCACCAAATGCAAAAGGCAAGACCACACAAAGTGGTCAAGTCCTTCACTCCCAAATCCCACCAAACCAACTAATACTAGGGAGGGATGAGAGGAAGAACAAAGAAGAACTCAACAAATGAATCCTAAGATCTAGATCCAAAGCTTCCCCTCACTAAGAGGAGAATTTTTTTGGTGGAATTGTAGATCTAGATCGCCTCTCTCTTTTTTCCTAAAGATGGGCAAGAATTGAAGGGATAGAGAGAAACCCAAGCTTTATCAAAGTCAACAATGGAGGAGAGAGGAAAAAGAATAGGCAAGATCCTCTTGGGAAAGAAGGAGGCTATGTATAGCTCCTCTCAAAATGTGACCATTGCAGCCACGGGAGGCTAGAACTTCCAGGGTAAGTGGAACTTCCGGGCCACATATATTTCTGGGGAAACCTCCGGGCAAACATCCGGTACCCTTCCAGAGAGGAAAACACAAAATACTTAGCCAAAAAATTCCTAGGCCGGAAATTTCAGGGCCCGGAAGTTTTCTCGGAAACATTCGGGGGCGCGGAAATTCTGGTCCAAGGACAAGCACCAAGATCTCACCACGATAAGAGCCAAATAAGAACCAATAAAGATGATTCCAAGGATGCAAAGGTTTGAGCTCTCAACGAACGATACTATCAAGACACTCGCTCGAGAGCCCCTCTTGACAGTATGGTTATCTATCCTATAATCCGGTCTCCCAACTAACATCATGAGACCGGTGAAATTGAAAACCTATGAAGATCATACCTTTGCCTTGCGCATAATCCACTAGAGATTGATGATGGCGATCTTGACCTTCTCAAGTTGGACCACCTTTCTTGATTGCACTTTGCTTGGTGAAGACTCACAAATTGCTCCCCCCATACACCAATATGGGAAAGACACTTCTTTGGCATATTTTCACCCGACCCTTATCTTCAAATGGATGGCAAGCTTCAAGCATGTGATATCTTCATGTTGGTCCTCTTGAACTTGCACCACACAACCTTGATGGTGATCACCACTTGACACATGGGATCTTCCTATTGATGAGTGCTCACGGAGAGATGCCTAAGCCCACATATAAATACCAATCACATAGATCATGGGTTAGTTCACAAAGCTATATTGATAATTTCTTACCATACCATGAGGTCACATGATCCCTCATGGTACATCATTAGCCTTGTGAGTTGATTCACTTGAATCCACTAGTAGTAAGCCTTGATCAACATATAATCTTCTTCTTTTAGCCTTGAATCCAACATATGGAGTTCAAGCATGCTTATGGACCAAACTACAAATATAGCTAACAGCGCACATTAGTCCATAGAGATTGTCATTAATTACCAAAACCACACATGGGGGCAACCATGCTCTTTCAAAAGGCAAAGCTTTTTCCTCAGTTCAAAAAAAACAAAACCCCTCAGCTATCTCGAATAACAACACCCATCATCCTTCTCATCTCAGTTGCATAGGTTTTAGCAGTAACAAGTTTCTCTAGGATATTGGTTTTTGAATGCTCTGTAGTAGATATTCCAGTGTTGGCCGCAAGACCACAGAACATGCATCCGCAATTTTGAGATCCAAGCCAAGAATCAGTCAATCTCGTTTCTCTCTTCGACATAAGAACAACATGTGCTTAAAATCTTTTACTCCTATTGCACAGACTGAGCATTGTTCGATGATTTTAACGTATGTATTAGCAAGTGTAACATGACACGGTAGTGTATGTTGCATTATTCTTTATACAAATATTTTCCCTTTGCCAGGAACTCTTAACTTCCATATTTTCTCCCACTTTGATGAGGGGGGATACATATTACCCAGTTATTTCTCCACCTCCATACATTCTAAAGTTTGGAACGTTCTGTGTTGAAGTGCCTCCAAAATATGAGGTGTAGCCCAACTTTTGGACGCCTCCAATGATGCTTCATTTTGGCAAAGGAGTTGCAGCCAAAAATATTTAGGTTGTTCATTTTAATTCAGTTTGGGTCATGTTTTTATTGTTTAGTTTATTGTATTTTTATGTTTGGTATTTGGGCCCATCCAAATACAATTTCAGTTTAGCCATTTTGGCCTTAGATGTGTCAAGGGGGCTGTCCTACCAAAGTATCGTGCGGATTCACCCTATAAAAGAACTTTGGCAACCAGTATCCTCAGACTTGTTATTTTTGAGATAAAGAATCGATCAAAAAATCCCAATATTTGGGGGGGGGGGGGCGTATATCGTCGTGTTTGCTTGCTGATCTTTGAGATCTCATGTGATGTTGTACCATGTGTGGGAGTTGATTCTGATCGATTCCAACATGTGGAGTTGAAAACGGTTCATTTTGATCTAACTTAGATAGAATTCTGTTAGATCATGTGTATATGTTGTCTGGAGGCAACTCAATATTTGCTCTCTATTTTTTGGTTGATGACAAATATATGGCGTAGTTTCTTTTCATGTTACTATATATGGCCCGATTTCTCCAATTTTAGTACATTTGACATATTCAAAGTTTATTCCTTTCCAGTTTACATGTTAATGCAAAAAACTGTGTTCTTGATGACTGCTTATTAGTTTCTCATGGGAAGTAGGAACAATACTTGACTATACGAAAGGTTTGAAGTGGTAGTAGATTTTCCTTTCCAGAATCCTCATGTTTATACAAAGTTCTAGCTCACTAATGATTAGCAGATAGCAACAATGTTTAATCTTCAAAAAATTATATTCAACATTACTATTTATTAAGTTTCTATGGTATGTTTTATGGCGTGATTCTAGTTGTTCCCTCTAAGTTGGCTTTCCTGTATGGAGATTTTCCAAATGTCTACTTCAATGAGTATTCTACTCTTATGGCTCCAACAAATGATATGTTGATTTCACTGGAACATCTCTTTCTATAGCAAGACTGTTTGGAAGCCAGGGCGAGAGCATGGTGTGTTTCTAGTATTCCTTATCCATTTGCTGCTATCATAATTCTATTGGAAATAATTGAATTTTGGTGAGCCTAGAAGTTTATTTTTATCACTCTTGTTTTTTCGAAGTTCTTAGGAGTTTTTGGTTACTTTTGCTAGAAGTTCATTTCGCACACTTGTGGCTATGGTCATGTGTTATGAAGGAATGGATTATTTTGCACTATTACCTATGTACATGCTGGTTGGATGTATATTTTTTTGTTGAATGTATTCGAGAATAGCAAAAGGACACAACCCAAAAATACTAGAATAAAGTGGCCAAGCCCAACCAATACTACACTATAAAAGGCCACAACCCCAAATTACCTCATCTGGATTTATATTTTATTAGAAAGAATAAAAATACTGAAAATCTAAAATAAATGGACTTTACTTTGACTGTAAAGAGGCCATGGCCCAAATTATATTGGACTAGTATTTCAGAGTAAAAACAGACATGAAAAGACAAAGGCCCAGGAAAGAAAAGGCTCGGAAATTATTGGGTTGAATTGTTAGCTCAGCACATATAGATGAGTACTATGGACTTGGTTGGTTCTAAACTATGTCCATTGCATTTGGTCTTAAGTTTTCCATGTCAGCATTGCCTCGTAGGATCTAAAGTGGTCAGATTAGACCATCAGTGACTAAAATTTTGGGTTATAATGTTATGAACCTATGATATGATCATAAACGGTCATGACCATTTAACTAAAAAGGTTGTTAAAGTTTGTTTAAGATGCTATGTTTTTTACCATCTGATTTTGGTCACAAAATGGCTATAAATGGAAAATAATGACCATTGAGTGACCAAAATGGAGGGGTAAAAATCAACATAGTTCTAATAGTGGTTCAGCACTGCGTCTTAGTCATTTTTATATGTCGGCATTCCTTTTGGTTTGTGAAGGAGACTCTATGTGTCAATATTGTTTCATGTTTATCAGGGACCATTGAGTTCTTTGCTTCAATCTTCACATGATCCATGAGTGATTTGCTTGAATGTGAGGGATCAACGTGATAGTGGTTAAAACCGAGACTAAGTTCATGTGCATACTAGATAAGATCATTAGTCTTAATCATGTTGCCGTCTGTCAACCAAAACACACGTAGAAGGGTATCTAGACATGAGAAGGTGTAGAGTTGAGTAGTATTGTATTCTAATCTACAAATGTTATTTTTTTTGTTTAAGTGATATTATTTTTTATTTGAACTTACTACGTTGTTACAAATGTAGAGTTGAGTAGTATTGTATTCTAATCTATGCTATTTAACATGTGATGCTTTATGATAGCATATCTATTACGTTTTTGGCAAATTTTGGACTTATATGTAAAGTAGTGTATGCCACACTTTTGCGAGCCGAGTTGCCCAACGCCGCAACCCATTGGATCAATCCTATCTCCACCACTGCCTGGTGGTGCATAGAAGAAAGGAAGCAAACAATGGCCGGCGGTTTTGCCATGCACAGTTGTGTATTTACATTCCATGTTTTGCCTTTCCTTTTCTCAGTTTCCAGCGTTCACAGCTCAGGGACACATTGGTAGTGCAGATTAGATAATAGCGCGGAAGATAGAAGAATCGTATAATACCCACTCCAAAACGCAGCAATTTGCAGGATTCTCCACGTGGCTGTCGAGCTGAAGACTCGTTCGTGTAACTTGCAAGGGTTGAGCGAGCAAACAATGCAGAGGACAATTCCAGCCAAGCCCAAGATTTTGGGATGGCAAAGGAAGCGCACAACTACAAGTGAGGAGGCATTCTTCTCTTCTCCACCACCTACTGTCTTTCTCTCTCTAATCTAAAAAAAACCTACTCTCTCTCCCTCCTCTCTAGGATCGCAGCCAGAGCCAGCCAATCGCGCACCCACGGCACGCACGCCTCTCAACCAAGGGAGTGGACAAATAGGAGAGGAAGCACCCATCGACAAGTGCCTGTCCTCTGCTGGTTCTTGGCCTCCTCTGCCATGTCCATGGGTATCTATCTTCTTCCTTCTCTGCTTGTCTTACCTTTTGTTGTCCATGTGCGTGTACGTTTGTTCCATTCATTGCTTTGATGGATTTGGCTAGCTCTTGTCTCTTTGTCTTCGTTTCCCTTTTTCCTTAGGGTTCTGCTCTGTTCCTGACTCTTAGAATATTCAGTTCCATCCTCCACTTATCCATGGCTCTTTCCTCCTTTAGAAATTCAAAATAAAAATCAATTCCTTTTAATTTACTATTGGTTTCTGTTTAACCCCCTTTTGGTTCCACATGTTTCTTGCTCTATCTTTACTATTAAAGGAGTCTCGGTGGTGTCACACCTCTCCGTGGTGTCACACTTCACATAATTTACCAAAGGAATGCCATCCCGCCAATCTACACACCAACTTATAAAGCTAACAAACCATGTACTCCTAAAATCTAACGAGCTAACAAACTGCGTAAAGTTATATCTCAACGACAATTCAAATTTCCCGAGTTCAGCGCCCGCTTGCTGCTCTCTCGTCCATTTCCACAACTCCTTACCGCTAATTATGCCACCAAACCATATAAATTGCCATACATGCAGCGTCCACGCGCTACTACAACAAACGCCAAAGATGTCTGGCCCTCCTCCGCGATGTGTGGTACGCCCCCTCCTGTCTCGGTGCTGGAAGTCCATTTTCTAAGACTTCCATGTCGTCAGGAAATTGGAGACCCCAGCTCGAGCAAAAAGTCGATGAAGACGAGAGAGAAGAGAACGAGCCGGCAACGCGCCGTATGTCCATCGGCACAGAGCACAAAAGCAGCAGGACGAGCTAGCTGGTCGCGCGGTGGCTCGAGATTCAAGGCCGCGACGGCGCGCCCCGCTGCTATTCAGCACCCAGGGTGCATAATACTTATTTTGCACCCTAAGTTTTTTTTACGTTCTTTTATTTACAATTTATGTTTGATATACAAATAATTACATTCATATTGACCCACAATGAAAAATTGACATAAAAAATACAATTTTATGTCTCGTAATAGTGTAAAAACCATAAAAAATGCATATTTTACGTCATATTTTTTTTACGTCACGTAATTTTTTTTACATCATATCAATATTTTCTTACGTTCTTCTTGACTTACGAGCTAATACAAAATTTACGTGACGTAAAAATCATTTACGGTTTAGAAGATATGGGGTGGGTGTAGAATAACTTATTCTACTCCCTGGGTGTCAAATAGCGCGTCCATATATATATAGGGAGAGGATTTGGTATGTGTATTAATTGGGATGTATGCTATCGGTACCGTTCGTTTGTCTCGAGATTGGTATCAAATTATTGCACAAGTGCCATTTCCACGGCTCTACTCAGAGGGAAATTCTAATGAGGAATGATGGGCAGCAGCTTTTATACCTAGACCAGATCAAAGTAGCAAGTTGGCCCGTTATTTAATATTTACTAGATGACCCGTTGCGCCGCTGGCGCAGAAGACAGAAGCGAGACTGTATTTTAGCCCAGATAATTACATGTGTTGTATGTATGTTATTTTGCACGATTCTCATGGCACTAACATAGTTGCTAACACGTATCATGCTTGTGGTAATCACATTGTGTATGTTGGTGCGAATGACGGAGTCGAGGCAAAAATTAAGACATGAGTTTTATATTCTTTTGTTTTCCATTGTATGTTGATTTGAACTTCGCTCATGTTAGGACCGCTTATTGTGTGACTTTGAACCCATGACATGTAACACACGTACACGTATGATGACTCCACATGTCAATGACCCGAAGTCTTCTGACTTCGAGGCTAATAAAGTCGGGAATCCATGTCCCGCTATATGTCAAGGATTGTTGAAATACGCTCTGTGGATCTCCAATCACTAAATCTAACAAAAGACATAACCCATAGTGTTTATGCTAAATAACCACTAATGTATTCTAAACAAACTGAAACAATGCAACATTAGAATACACCTTACAGTGAGCATAATCAACAGATTTTTCATATGGAAGTACACAACATGTTTCTATGAACAGAATACACAACACATCAAAAGTGGGTTTAAAAGGGTACTTTGACATGTCATTCACAAGAAAACAAGCACATATATCAAACCTATTTGTTCTCCGTCACAAGTTCAATCAGAATAAAATATTCAAGTAAAAAATGTCAGAAATAAGGTCATTACAAATTCGAAATCACTCAACTATATAAACAAATATTTAGGAAACTCTCTTTAGTGTTTACATCGACCACAATGAAGTCTCAATTGTCATCAGCCTTCTTCAGCTATGTGTCACCATTTTGAAATACTTAGTCACACATCTGCAAGAATTCATGAAATCCAACGAAAATGGCAAGCACATGACGACACATGAACATTAGATCAGGGATTAAAGTACAAAATATTCCCATAATAAAAATTTAAAGATTAGCATGTTTGTATAGAACACCGACAATAAAGTGATTTGAAGTTCAATGAAGTGCCAATGCCATAATCTTACAAGAACACATCATAAATCAAGCTCAATGTTTGTAGCTGCTTCTACTGAAAGTCCATGTTCTTCACAAATCAATCAAGTATTTAGAAGGATTGTTCGAGATGAATCCTGCGATTTATCGTATGTCATTTAAATACAAAAGGAAGTATCACCTCTGACTCCTTGATGCCCTCAGCACATACAAATGTAGAAACACGAAATTTAGATATTGCTCCCTTTGTCTATAGACAGAATTCAATCATTTTTTTGTAACAAGAACGCTGAAAACAGAAACATGAGAATGTTATGCTACTTCACCATTCTGCAACCCGAAAGCTCATGTCATATATTGCAAAACGAGGAAACATTTAAAAAACTGATATCAATGTAAGTGTCGAAGGATGCTCATTTTTGGGTGATGTTTCTTCCAAGCATAGCTTATGGGTTGGTGGCTGCTAAGGATACATATTTGTGTAATCCATGTTCTCTATTGTAGTTCTTAGGCTAAGTCCTGGTTCGTGCATAAGTCATAACATTGTGTAAGTGGAAGTGTAAGTTAGGTGCCTTTGCTTATATATAAAACTTGTACTGTAACTCTGACCCAATCAATGAAAAGTATCAAGTTCAGTTTGTATTCCTGCTATATCAATTAGCTCGGAAGGCCCAAAATAGTTGTTGTTCAGTCTAATACTCATGCATACACGCAAAGTGACTGAAGCCTAAGATGTTTCTTCAGTTTTAACTGGAACAGCTCATCGATAGATGGACCACTAATACTTCTTCTTTACATCGTCTCTGATCCCAACTGGAGCATTTCATTTTTCAACTTCTCATATTCTAGTGCTTCAGGAAAGAAATCTTCAAGCCAGTCAGTTGCCTACTTTTGCAGTACACTTGCAGGCATGTTGCTTTCTGAGGTATGCTTTCTTTTTTTCCTCTACTGTTCTTAGAATTGGATTCATACAAATTTTGCCTCATAAAAATGGTAGAGGTCAACAAAAAGGCCAAAAATATTGCTTTCTGTCTAATGTGTATTGTACCCATTACGTTAGGAGCAAGAAGGCCCTTGCATTGCAACAAACATGGAGAACCTCAGGTGCAAACATCTATCTCAATTTTCCGATGTCTGATCAGAGACCCAACAAAAAATATCAAATAAAAAATAGGGGGAAGAGACCAAAAGACACCTAACACTGATATCTTCATGAATTCGATGATACTCAAGTAAATAAACTATAGAAAACTAAACATGCACTGTTCAATCGCTTAGAAAATAAGCATGGGACCACAGAAGTTAAGCATATAGTGTTATAGAACATCCCACATTGGTCTAATTTGTGAAACAATACTAAACATATCGCACATGCTGCTTAGTTGACCCATTTGACTGGTTACTCTCTTTATTTAATCTACAGACTACAATAAAAGATGGAAAGAATCATATTGATTTTGGTAGTGTGACCAAATAATTGCTAGCTAGTAATAAGCAGAATAACATTTTGTTTTCGTTTTATAGAATATAATATTTTCTTTTCGTTTTATAGAACACTACAAAATACAACATATGTACTATATATGAAAGAAATACATGCTGATATTTCCAGATATACTATACCAAGGTCTTGCCAGGGAGAAATGTGTGTTTTCATACATGTGTAAACATGAACAAACAAATAACCATGATTGTGAGAACTCTGCGCACCGGTGACTCACACAATTAGAGCTCTTTAGATAATAGCATTTTCGTTCCTCCTTGCCCACTCATATCAATACCAATTTTCTAAACCATTGTTATGTTCAACATGAGCTCAACGAAAATGGAAGATCAAAAATGGCAGCAAACATCATCGGAATTACGATGAAAATGAGTCTTGCCCACCCATGTCAATATCTGAAGAGCTCCTTGCCATATCAATATCAAAATGAATTCAAAATGAGGTCAACAAAAATGCTATTATCTGAAATGATTGAAAATTTTAAACCATTGTTATGTATCATCCATTGCCGACCCATATCAATATCAATTTTCTAAACCATTGTTATGTATCTTCCAAAATGATTGTAGGCATTTTCCTTATCAATAAACCTTGTTAACATGATGGGAACCTTAACAATTTCTTTTAGGATGACCAAAAATAATTATCAGCTTAACCACAATATAAAAAGAAAATTCGAACACAAAAAGGCAGTGCAATGTGATCCAAGCTGCCAGCAAACTATGAGTAACTAAGAATAAACAAAGGTCTATAGGAGCAGAAAATCACGCAAGTGATGCCAAACTAATACTAACCTGTGTCACTCGGTTGAGTTCAAAAACAAATGCAAGAGGTCATCATATAGCATCGATAAAGTAAGCTGCTTTATTAACTCGGAATTTAAAACAAGCGGGATTTAAACCTAGTATGATCAGCAGTCGTTAAAGCATACGTCATGCAGTCAACCTCAATATCGCTGTCGAGTAGGTGCTTCAAGTTCCAAGGTAAATATCTGCTGCATGTATGCACGACAGACACGATATGAGGTGTAGACAAGGAAATCCGCGGGCACCATCACCTACTCCAGACCACAATAAATTTATGTTTTGTCTCCAATGCTAACAGACTAACTATTTGATGCCAAGACAACACGTAATAAATCTCCTTCTTACAGTTAAAAAACACAACAAATGAAGTGAAAAACAATGTCAGAAACATTGAAATGGCACTGGAAAAAAGGTGAAGTTGGTTACCATTAATTTTTCAATTCATTAAAGTGATAATTCGAAGAAAAATTGTACAACTTTCCTCAGGAGCGCCAACAAAAGGTTACTGCCATATATCAGTTACATGAAAAAACATAGTCATTTTGCAGCGGCACATAGGTCTGACCAGATTAGTCTAGCGCTGAGGTTGCACCAAATATCCAAAATTTGTCACCGATCTAGAGCCATACCGGCATACCGCTGGATCAAAGTTTAAAAATAGGATAACTATTGCAATTCTTATTTGAACAATAAAAGGTATTTTGAAAGGCATATTTGCATTCATGATGAGAAATTAAATGAGAGGATGGTATTCACCTGGGACTTGTGGGATTGGCAGAGTGAAGCTTATCATGGCAAGAATAGTATCCATTCATAAATAAATTAATACTTCAACATTCCCACAAAAGAGTTTTTTATCATCATTGGACAGTCGCCATCAGCCATAATTTTTCTGTATGTAAATCAAGTAGAGCTGTCAGAATTGGCCGAAAAAAAAGTAGAGCCGTCAGAACACAATATATATGAAGACTGCATTAAGTTAGTCAAGAAAAAACCCAAAATTGTGGGTACCAAGACAGTACAGATCAGAGAGACGAGAGATATGAATTTACCATCTCCCTAGAACAATATTTAAATTTAAATGTATCAACCGGGGCTGCCACTGCATGTTTCAAGAATGATAAAGAGGCAATGGATCATGTATGATTCAATGAACAAATGAAATAAAGGCTCAGGAATTCAGTTTGTTCAATTCCCCAAACCGGAACACTTGTATATACCTTGCAAGCCCGAGATATATAGACATAACCAAAAGGCCCTTCATTAGGAATATTGAAACCCCTATTGGTCAAGGTTTTCCATTACACTGGTCCAGTTAGTTCTTGGTGCCTGCATTTGCAACAAAAAATAAGTTAGATAATTAAAATGAAGAACAGAAACAGCAGGCGAAGGTAACAAGAACTCACAATTTCGTTAAATGAATTCACAAAAATATCGATACATCATGCCGTTGATTGAAATGTGTCACTTGTTTGGCTGTTGCCGAAATGAGCATTGAGTGCGTATTATTAGCCTCACCAAGACCAGTAGTAGTGGAAAAAACAGCCTGAAGCAACTATTTTCTTGGCTGCAAAAAACAGCCTCAAGCAACATTGATTTGAGCGGTTGAAAAATCTTTGGCCTGCAAAATAAATAAAGGGTGGTGCGAGTAAGCACCTATAACAACTGATCAAACCAACATATTTGTTTTCCAAAACACTTCCTAGATTGAATCCTCATGTATGATTCAATGAACAAATGAAATAAATGCTCAGGAATTCTGTTTGTTCAATTCCCCAAACTGGAACACTTGTATATACCTTGCAAGCCTGAGATATATAGACATCAGTAACCAGAAGCCCCTTCATTAGAAATATTGAAACCCTTGTTGGTCAAGGTTTTCCATTACGATGGTCCAGTTAGTTCTTGGTGCCTGCATTTGTAACGAAAAATAAGTTAGATAATTAAAATGAAGAACAGAAACAGCAGGCGAAGGTAACAATAACTCACAATTTCGTTAAATGAATTCACAAAAATATCGATACATCATGCCGTTGATTGAAATGTGTCACTTTTTTGGCTGTTGCCGAAATGAGCATTGAGTGCGTATTATTAGCCTCACCAAGACCAGTAGTAGTGGAAAAAATAGCCTGAAGCAACTTTATTCTTTGGCTGCAAAAAACAGCCTCAAGCAACATTGATTTGAACAACTGAAAAATCTTTGGCCTGCAAAGTAAGCACCTATAACAGCTGATCAAACCAACATATTTGTTTTCCAAAACACTTCCTAGATTGAATCCTATATTCTCGGAATCTGCAGGGAAAGCCCAATACCAACCTTCTCAGTTCTTGATATTTGACAATGTTTCAAGGAATCTGCAGGGAAATAATTAAGGCAACACTACTATCAATATTCAATCACAAAGTTGCTGAATGGTCATGGACTGAATCAACATTCTGAACTTTGCTCTAATGTAACTAACAATCAACATGATCATGGACTGAATCATCCAACACCCCACTGGCCACTAACTCCAAGCAGCTACAAACTATGGTCGCTAGAAGTATGAGTACATTACCATTCACCAATACCATGCAGTGCACAAAAAATGGAACTACCTATGCTCTTATGAAGTAACAAGGCCTTTTTTTCGTGACAGTGAAGTGAACTATCATAAGGAACTTCACACATTTATTGACGCTTCAAATGCATGTCGTGTGAAATCAAATTTACAAACAGCACTCCAGCAATCATGACATACCTTGTTATCATTACACGAAGTATGACGCAACACCCCTGGAGAAATTTCAAGCTAGACAATCCATCCAACTACAAATAAATAGAAACTGGCAACCATAATGCTCATTCCCACTTCAAAAATAAAACAGATCCAACCAACTAAAAGCTCTATCGTAGGAACTACACCTACAGATGTGATTGCCCATCCAAATACACCAACTGTTCCTCCTCTTACCCAAAAAAGATGAACCACTGGAGCAAATGAGACCTGTAGGCAAAGGAAAGACAATAATTAGGTGTGACAATTAACAAGAGGGCAAGGTCAGTAGCACGCAAAGAACAAGGGCGAGCTAACCTAAACCAGCCACCATGAATTACACCACAAAGCAGATCGATGGAAATAAGGGTATACCTTGCTGTCTTGGTGGTGCTTGACGGAGAGGAACTGCACCTCCTCCTCCCTGTGACGTCAGACCTGCGGGCGGCCCCTCCTCCACCCGCCGAGGCGACGATCAGCTGCGGCCTCCGGACAGCCGCCAAACTCCACCTCATCCTCCTCCGCTGACGTCGGGCCATCTCGCCTGCCGGGGCTGCCCCTCCTCCTTCCTCCTCCTCCTGCAGAGGAGGCGACCCGTTGTGGCCTCTAGACAGCCGCCGAGCTCCACCTCCTCCTCCCGTGCGAGGTCGGGCCTGCGGGGCGCTCCCCCAACGGTGCCGCACTTCTTCCTTCCCGGCTCCGTTACTCATCTGGAGAAGGGCACCAAGTTCCTCGCCGCCACGGCTTGGAGGCCGATCTGCTGCAGGACGTGGAAGAGGAGGGCGACAACGCAGGAGGCTTAGCCCGGCAGCAGACTCCGCCGTAGGCAGCAGTAGCGGACGGAGATCAGAGGAAGAAGAGGAGATGAGGGAAAGGGAGAGGCGCGGGGCTCGAGGACGGGTGGGGATTGGTTGCTCGATGTGCTAGGGTTTTCACCGCGTTTTGTCCAGCGAGGGAACCCAGGAAAAGGAAGAGTTACGCGGATGAGAGGTTGTCTGGCTGACTGATTTCTTAGACCCATGCAAAACAGAGCCCCACCCGTCATGGACTGGTTCAGCCAGCCAGAAGGTGAAAAAAAAATGACAGCATCCGATGGCTGATGTCAAAAGCGGGATTCACAAATCACTGTTCGAGGCCGATCCAACGTAGGCGCTTCGTTTGGAGCTGAGGATGGCCTGGGAGGCCGGGTAGGCTCACGCCCTTTATAGGAGTAATGGCCTGGCACTGCGTTGCTCCATACATATATATGGGTCCAAAAATTATCTGACACGGGAGGACGGATACAAAAACTGCAGACCAGCCCGCCTACGCATCAGACGGGCCTGTTTCTGTTTTTCTAAGCTCTGCACGTCGTGTGCTTTCCTTTCCAGCTTTTTGTTATCGATCGATGTGAACGGTTCTAGACTTTGGATCGGTTCCTTTACGGCTTTACCCATTTACACTTGGTGCAACGTCGCTGTGTAACAGCCGACAAAAACACCTAAATGGCAAATAAATCGTTCCTTTTCTTTTTGAACAACCAACTGAATCATTCTAGTCTACTCTTTTTATTGACTGTACTACTGTATGTTTTTTAACAACCTTGAACGGGATATATTAAAACGAGAGCTGGCACCATTGGACTTGACATACACGTCGTACACAGTAGTGCCAATGTTCAATAATCTTCTGCATGTCCTACACATGAGTAGCAGGACAAATCTCGTGCATACTACTTGCTCTCAAAACATAACGTGGTAGTTTTTTTTTTTTTTTTGAGGAAAGGATCGGATCCATATAATCAGGAAAACTCAGTACAAATTACACGAAGGTCCAAGATCCATCCGCCGCACCGCGACGGAATCTGAACTCGATGAACGGACACGGCCACAGCACGAACTCCCCAGCTCCACCCATCTTCCCGCCGACGCAGCGCCGCCCAGGTCCACCATCCTCGCCACCCAAGCTCCTGCAGACACCGCTCCCCTCGCCACCAAAGCCGGCCAGAGCATAGACACCACAGAAGACCACCACCAGCACCAGCACCAAAAGCGGAACACCCCCATCCACCCACTTCTCCCCTCGCCTCCACGGCCGGCCGGAGAAGCACAGATCGATGAGCGCGCTCGACGAAGAACCTTCACGACCTCCCGGCACCCAGGCTGGAACGTTCCTGACTGTCTGTGCTTTTTTAGCTTTTTATTATTGATAAAATGATGTGTTCGTGGTGAACTTCAGCACGGTCAATTCCGGTAGACATTGTCGTGTCGTATTGTCAGTTGATCCACAAACCACTGTCGCCTGACTTGCTAAACTCTTCTGATGCCCGACTTGCCACAATTTTGTTCGTCGTCGGTTCGCCAACGCCTGTCATCCTAATTAGCTAGAGAGGTGACTTCTCCATTCGAAAACACATGTGAGGTGACTTCTCAATTCGAGAACACATGTTATTTTCGTTTACTCTAAATAACTACGCGAATATTTTTCACTGGATATACTTTCTTTTATTGATGGAAAAACAACATACCATATGAGTTCCTCGGTTGTTTTTACCAAGGGAAGGACCCTAAAATGAAGAAGTTGAAGCTTGCGGTGAATACATTGTTTTCTCGCCTTGGGTTTTAAATGAACGGGACCAGTTAAAAAACATACGGTTCCTACTCAAACCATAAATGGTGCCTAATGTATGACCAAACTGTGCATCCTACTGTTCATAGGCTATATTCTTATGAAATGAATGTCAAAATTATGCCGGTTAGAGCATCTCCACCGGTGGGGTCATAAAAGAGTCCGTAAAGGCCTTTTGGGGTTCCGGACAGAAAAATCGGCCAGTAATGAATAAGTAAGCCAGACCGGATACGAGGAGGACGTAATGAATAAGGACTTATTTCGATTATGCCTACCTTGGTTTGTGATCAAGACATAGTGCCACGTGAACATGATATAGTAAAATACAAGTTTTTAGCCGTTCAATTTTGAATCGGAGTGCACGAATAATTATTTTTATAATTAATATGGACACTTGGCTAAACTCTTGTGGAAAACCACACTCAAGAACCATATGGAGCCCATTCAAAATCATACGGTGCATCGACTACTCTCGTAGTACAACATAGGTTCCTACTCAAACGTTTGGGATAAAGTGGGATTTTAATGAACGGGGCCCGTTCAAAAACATACGGTTCCTACTTAAACCATAAACGGTGCCCGATACATTACCGAAAGGTGCATCATGTTGTCCAAAATCTATATGGTTATCGGACTAGTTGGGTCAGTGGCGCCGTGACGCCAGTGATTCACGGAGGCGTCATCAGTGCTTATTCGTGAGTCTATCGTTCAGCATGCCACGTCGAATCAAGTCTTTTCTTCGGTGATGTTTATTTTTGGTGTGTTAACGTGGTTCAGCGGTTCCTTTTTATGTGGCTTCTGTCAAAGTCAACCCGTAGAGATTTGGACACCCTTAGAATTCGTACAAATTTGCAATATGCCACGCTAAAGAAATCTAATTTAAAAGAACTCAGAAGAAGTATCACCCTTAGAATTTGTATAGAATTGCAACATGCCATGCTAAACAATCTATTTTAAAAGAACTCACAAGAAATATTAAAGCAGTTCACAAAAATAAGGTGACTGACAATTGTTGGAAAATCAGTGGGGTTTCAGTCAAGGCGGCTCTTTCTATAACTACTGCTTCTATCTTCATTTTTCAAGGCATGCGTACATACTGGTTGAGATAATCCTCAAACATCCAAGTATTGTGATTTAAAACATCGATCAATAATAACGACGAAAGGGATCTAGCCCTTGATTGTAGACATGTGAGTAGAAGTTTTGGAACTGTACTGTGCCCGTTACAATTGAATCTGTGCCTGCTCTAGCTCACAATGGGTGCTTAATAGCTTCTGAACGGTGCCTGTACAGAACATGATTCAGACTTGTACATACAACAATGCGATTAACGCTACCACTATCGTTCTCTGAAAAATGTTTCCGTTGTATTTCTCATATTTTCACGAATCTCTTCACGACAGCACAATCATCTACACATCGGGAGACAATACACATCAAATTCACCAAGACTCGGTGAACAGAGAAGTAGTGAGGACGAACCTAGTACAACACCAGACGGTGCATCTATCTCACAGTACCAAAATCAAGAAAGGTAGAGGTATCAAACGGAGCACATGGGAAATCATTCGGTGCCTAACCAACAATCAAACGGTGACCAGTGCAGTACCAAACGGATCCTCGACGCAACGAGATAATCTACCCTGGCCATCGCCGCCACCATGGAACGGTCGGGCTCCGCCGGCAACGTAGGGCAGCGTCAAGATGGAGCACCTTGAGGAACGGACACGATGTAGGCGACGCAGGGCGACCGTCGCCGTGGCTGATGATGCGCCTCTTCCAGCGCGTCTCCTCCCTCCTCCCTCCTCGCTGCACGCCATGGCCAGAGCAGGCCCGTCACTCTAGGCTCAACCTCTAGCCTGGTCGTCGTAGCCATCACAGGCCTGGTCGACGGCAGAGCTCCCGCCGCGCCTCCTCTTCGTGCCCGGCGCGGTACCATAACGGGGACATCAACCACCACATCTGAGACCGTCCACCGGTGCGGTGCCACAGCGGGAGCAACACCACGTGTTGGGGAAGGAGATGGCCGCGTGCAGCCTCCTACCGTCGCCCCGCACTGTGCTGGGGAAGGATCCCTCCAGACGGCAGCCTGCAACCTCCAACTCCCGCCTGCAGCCTCGAACCGCCGCGCCAGATTCCGTGAGCCTCCAACCGTCGCCTTGCTCCAGCCAGATCGGAGGAGAGGGGTGGCCACGGGCTGCCGGTGCGATTGAAGCCGAGATCCCGGAGGACCGAGTCGGCGCCCGGGCGAAACAGGTCGGGCGCTCCGGGTATGAGGACGGCGGCGAAAGGGCCGGCGAGCTCGGAACGGGGAAGGCGACGCAAATACGCAATGACGGTGGGGACTAGGGAGCCGCAGCTGGATGGAGAATCGAGAGGGGTGAGAGGGTGGAGAGTTGGAGTTAGTGGGGCTGGTCACGGACATGTACTGTAGATTGTAGATGGCACCAAACACGGTGGGTCATGTGCTAGGGAATCTAAACCGTCACGGCTGCAGGCCTATGAGTCTGTCACGCCGTAGAAATCCGGACCAGTCCAACCAAAAGAGGAAATACCAAATGTTGCTGGAAAGTATCTAAATGAAAAGAGGGAAAGTTTTTCCAGCTCCAGGACCGAATCCCAAAGGCGCATGTGTGGCCACGATATGTCTTTCTCCAATGTTTGTTCATACCAAATCTTTTAACTATATATATATATACATAGGTAAATTAACTGGTGCTCCATGATGCCTAGGCACCAACATTGCCAACCGTTGGATCGATCGCTAGGCTTTTGAGATGAATTCGGGTATGTGGTTGAAAAAACTCGTTAGTGCAGCATCAAACCCGATTTATTTGCATGCAGAATGGTTGAAATTTTACCCAATATATTCAAACGACAATTTATGATGGATTCCTTCGTTTATGTGCGTGCATGATTCCTGCTGACTAATTGATCATGCAAGATTCCTTCCAAAACAGGTGCATGCAGATTTATTTTCTTACCTAACCAATACCTTCCGAGATTTACGCGTCATAATTGTATTTTTTGAACGAGGTATCCTCTCTCTCATTTATATGCTCTCTAATCATGCCACAGTTACGGCTACTCTCCTGATATGGCTTGACCAGAATATTTCGTACCAAGCCACCCTCACGTCAACAGCTTGGGGGAGCTGTGCTTGTCCAAATTTTGTCATCGTTCATTCAATTGATTATGGCCTGAGGTATGTTCTTTCTTCCATAATTTTTTTTAGTTGGCCATGACCGTGTGAATTTTCCAATGTCATCGTGGGCATCGCAGCTACTGTAGACATGCGATGCGAACGCCGAGATTTTCTCCATGCATATCGTCTCATGCATTTTCAATCTGAAATCCATGTTCATTCATCTACTTTCTGTTTTCAAACGCAGGTATTTTGATGCCCAGACTACAGAAGTGTGCGAGTGCTAGAAGGGAACCGTCTATCTCTTGCTATCCGCGGCAACATGGCTTCCCATGGAGATCATCATGCTCCTACCAGGTCAACCACACGTGAGAAATTTACACCTCCTATTTCTAGATGCACACCCATTTCATTCTGTAGCATTGTCAAAGGGTTCAATTCTGAAAAGAAGAAACTAGTCAGTAACATGGTTTTAGGTGGTATGTTGAAACTGTCAGACATTGAAAACAATAGAAAATTCGTTTTTGCAGGTTCATGCAACTGCAGGTGACGGTTTATGGAATCCCGAGATGTTCCAGAACCAATTTACCGGTCCAGAAATAGTGTATGATGTCTCCAAGTGCGAAAATGTAAGTGCTCTTCAGCTACCCTTTTTTGTATAATACATCACATAGCATGGATTGTGGTGAAATACTATACCAGGTATATGTTCAACTCTGTGATGTCAACCACTGGAATTGCTATGTGTTTAACCTGCGCCAGCATGTGATCCACATCTTAGACTCTAGCTATGCGTAAGTCTGGGAAGATAATGAAGTTCAGCCAGGCAGTAAACACCACTGGATTGTACCCATTCTTCCTCGAGCTATGCAAGAATGTTTGATAATGTTCTTCGCTGACTGGACTGAAGATGTGACCAAGTGGAATTACAAGGAACCTGCTGTACCTGCACCTGCACAGTCCTTTGAGTACTATGACCTTTTTCGACCAAAATTTATACTTTATTTCCCATTAAACTATACTATTTTATCATTCTAATTCGATGCATCGTACATACAAATTCGAAGAGTTGAAAGTGGCGTCTACACTTTAGAGTTGATGAAGAACTGGAATGTGACTGTGTGTACCAGAGAGCTCAACTCGGTAGGCCAGTCATACCCTATTCAAACAAGCACGTATATCTGAATTAATACATACTTACTCGTAGTGCCGACTAATTTTGTTATGATTTTTCAAATACAGGGTTGTATGGATAAGGTTCAAACCGAGATTCTGATGGACATTCTTACATGCATAGAGAATGTTGTGCCACTCCCCTCGTTCGTGCAAGAATTGATGACGCAACACACATTTGGAGACATATGAGGCAACACACCAATGGAGGATAGTTAAAATGACATCACTTCACTTCAGCTACAATTATCTTACATCCTTCGAAAAGATTCAACAAACAAGTTGTCCTTTCATCAAATAAAAAGTAGTTGTATGAAGTTACCTTTATTTATTTCGAACAATGTATTTTATTTTGAGAGTCTTATGTAATAAGTACGATTTTATGCTACCGATAATGGATGTCTGAATACCCGCAACTCACGACATTTGAATTTTAATGTTTATATCGGTTTCATACGACTTGAGTATGTGATATCACCATACTCGCAGCTCGGGGTATTGAATGTTCATTTTCAACGGATAATTTCAATACCAACTAGGTATCCAACGACCTGAGTATGCGCTATCGATATACCTTGCACTCACGCCATTCATACCTTAATACTTGTTTCACGCTCCACTATGAGTAGGCTCTATACCCCGCTTCCTTCATCTTCCGGTATCGATTACTAATTTTGGTCGACTTTCCATGTTTACATCGGTACCATACATACTGAGTATGTTATATCAGCATACCCGCAACTTGGAGGCTCGAATGTTCATTTTCAATGAATAATTTCAATACCAACTACGTATCCAACGACTTGAGTATGCGCTATCAATATACCATGGACTCACCTTCCTTCATCTCCCTGTATCGATTACTAATTTTGCTCGATTTTCCATGTTTACATTTGTACCTTATATAGTGAGTATGTTATATTAGCATACCCGCAACATGGGGTATCGAACATTTATTTGGACATTATGAATATTAACTAGTCATCAAACAACCTGAGTTAACACTATCGATATAACCTTGATTCTCGTCATTGCTATCCCAAAACGATGTTCATGTATTTTTTTACATGAAACTGATATACCTTCGTTCCTTACATTGGTATCTTACCATATGTTATTTCATACCCCCAAAAAAATTCACAAACAAGTAAACTGCCGATAATGGTTGTCTGAATACCCTGAACTCACGAAAATTTATTTTTCATGTTTAGATCGGTTTCATACGTCCTACGTATGTGTGTCATCGTACCTGCAACTCGTTTCTACGACCGCACGTGCCCACTGGATCGTGCTTCCTATGGTACGCATGGCATGACTGCATGGTTGCACACCACGACTCTCGGACTCTCCCCTCTACCAAATGATGGGTATCGGTTGTTTAGTTAGTCGAATGTTCAAGTTTAATTGGGCATTCCATACCATCGATTATGTGATATCGATATACCCAGGTACCCTAGAATCACGACATTAAAACCCCTAAAACTTGAGGTACCGAATGCTTATTTTGCGTCAAAAATTTAATGTTACATTAGTATCATACGACGGGTACGTGATATTACTATACCTTCAACTATGGGTAGGGATATCAATTTTACCTAGGTATCATACGACATGAGTATGCGATATCGATACCCCGTTTGAATTGGGTATCGATAATTATACCTCAAATGATTTATATCTTGTTATTTACATGATTAACTGGGTATGATCCTACCGTCAAACATGAAAACAAAAAACGTTGATGGTGTTTTCCTATACCCAAATTCCTTATCCTTATTCATTTGTAGACAATCATGGATCGTAAGATGAAGTTGCATAAGATCATTTACCCAAATTCCAACAGATCAGTCACACATTTAATTATAACAACTTAACTCAATTTTATATGGACAGAGAATATACTCAGCACGTACATGATTTTGGGGTATCTATTTGACGGTACGTCAGAAGATGGTACACACAATCATGTACCCAATTCCCTACCAATAATCATTCACCCATTAATTAGTACAATTTCATGTCAACTTTATATGGCTGGAGATTACAGTCAACGCGTCAATGATTTTTTAGGTATGCATTGAAATGGCCGTGAAAGTTTAATTATTTAGTACATTACTCTGGCCATCCAGTCAAATCAGTATTTAATACCCCGAATTACTCAACCATAACACTCTCTTTTGACCACGTTGGGCATATTAAAACAACCAAATAAAGGCCAAAGATAAGGGACGATCTAACCTATATATTGATTAGCAGAAAGTCAAATCTCTCTCCTCACATAGATGACGAATCGGGTATCTGCCTATTTTTTTTCTTTTGCTACTGGGTCGACCCGGCTATCAAATGCCCATTAGAAAGACTCCATCAACATACCCAATCGTACGGTCATGATGCATGGTGCCTGGGCTCCTTGCTGTCCCAATTGAGCTTCCTACATACATATATATATATATATTCCAACTATTCTGCATTCCTTTGCAGAATAACTATTCTTTACAACTTTCTGAACTTACTAAACAGTAAACCGTGAACCTCTCGGCGGAACAGTCAGATCACTGTTTTTGCGGACAGTATTTCGACCGTCATTTTCAAATCGTTTATCGCAATGACGCATGCGATGTGTCGTTGGATTCCTATTGTAAATGCGCAACTTTTACTCTTCTGGACAGTTTTCAAATTCTGTACGGTTTTAGAACAATTTCGAATATACTAAACACGGATTTCATAATTTTGTCCATTTCTGTACAGTATTTGGGGCACCATTTTCAAACCGCTCGTCAGTTGGATGCAAATAATATGCCGTTGGATAGGTATGGAAATTACGCAATTTTTACTCTTCTGGCAGGTTCCGAAATTATGCACGGTTTGAAAACAATTTCAAATATACAAAACATTGTTTTCGCGGATTTATCCGTTTTCGTACTGTATTTTGGACGTCATTTCCAAACCGTTTGTCGGATTCATGCAAGTAATACGCCGTTGGAAAACTATGGAAAATGCGCAACTTCTCTATCTCTAGCTAATTTTCGTAATTCATTACGGTTTAAGAGCAGTTTTAAAATAAGCAATTCTGTTTTAGGTCTAGCGGACAGTTTTTTGGCAATTAGTTTCAAACCGCTTATCGAAATGTAACAAATGATACTTCGTTGGAAAGATATTAAGGAGACACAACTTTTTTGTGAAGACAAGTTTTTTAAATTTCTTACCGTTTATGAATAATTTAAAAAATGATAACAACGGATAAACGAACCAACACGATTACGATTTGAAATTGACACGGTTGTGGTGTTCGGATAGAATATTGGTGGATGACAGAGTCAAATTAGAGTCAAATCGTTCCTAATTACATACGGGGACGGTCGATTTGGCCAACCGGAGCTCGTATGAACGATTTATATGCATAATATTTCCGCCCCAAAAAACAGGGTATAATGAACTTCCTAATTATACGGTAATGAACCTCTAGTTATCTGTTACTGAACTTCCTAACGCTAATTTTTTCTACCGTAATGCTCACTGTTTTCTCATTATTTTCAAACCGTTTTTCCAAACGATGCAAATGATATACCGTTGAATAGGTATGGAAATTGCGCATCTTTTTCGTGTTGACCATTTTTCGAAATTCTTTATGGTTTGAGAGCAGTTTAAAAAATAATAACGTTGTTTTCAGGATCTTTTCAGTTTTCACAGTGTTTTACTCTAAGTGGACTTCGATATTATATACATCGAACTTCAAAAAGTTCTGAGAGTGAACCTTTAGATTTTTTACACATAAATAATTTGGACGTTTTCTCAAACCTCCGACATGAATGTTTGAACTCCCAAGCATGAACTTCCTTGATTAAGAAAGTGAACCTCCTTTTCGGAAAAACTTGAACCTTTTTTTTAATCGCGAATGAATTTTTATTTTTATTGTTGATAGGAAAAATGTGAACCTCGGGTATGGATGTATTGAACTCCCTTTTTTTTTTAACTTCCGCTATTAAAATGTGAACTTCGTTTTTAAAATGAACATTTAAGAAATATATGAACTTGTTGAAGTATTGGAAAAATAAACTTCGTGCCGTGCATAACGTGAACTTCACATAAGTGACGAAGTGAACTTTTCTGCATATATTAGGTGAACTTCGTTTTTTTCTAGCAAATGAACTTCCGTTACGGCTATAACCGAACTTTCACGTGGGACAATTTTAACTCCCCAATATAGTATAAGTGAACTTTTAATTTGGATGTGTTGGAGGAGCTAGCTAGTGGACTTCTTTCAAATATACCAACTAACATTTTTAAGAACTTTCCTAGTTTCATGTTATGGAAAAATTTTAGTGTGGACTTTTAAAAATGTGTACTTCGTGACAAAAACTTATGATTTTTTTCATCTGCTTAATGTGTCCAATGAATATTGCATTGGATGCAAAGTAATTATGGCTCACTAAGCAACTGAAACAAAACAGCCAAAACGACTAATCAGTGTAGAAATATATTCCCGAACTGCAGTTGCCAGCGGTTCAGCACAAGCAAAGCAGCAATTCATCACTGAAGAAAATGTAAGAAAACATATGTATGGACGGGGAAAAGAAAGTGCGTTAGAGGGGAAGCGTATGCGGCCGACCCAAAACTGAAATTCCACGAGCGTGTGGAGGGGGATGGATGCGGCACCGCCGGTCGAGCGTGCTGTAGGATAGGGGCTCCGTAGGTGCCACAGGGCAGCACTCCGTGGACACCGAGACCCTGGCCTGCAGCTAGGTAGGCGGGGCGGCGCGCTGGGGCAAATCGGCCGGGAAGCCGTGCGGGAGATGGAGGAGCCTCCGAGCCGGTACATCGCCCATGGAAACAGGGGGTGCGCGTGGTGGATTCTGAGCCGGTGCAGCGCTCGCGTTCCGGAAACAGGGCGACATGTGGCGGATGGGGCTCCATAGAGGAGCAGGTGGCCGGATTCCCGGGCGGCGCAGTCGAGGAGGCAATCCCGGCAGCGCTAGAGGCAGGGCGCATGGGGAGTTGAGTCGGGTGTAACCGGAGGAAGAGCGCGCGGGGGAGCAAAGGACGGGGCAGCAGCCACGGTGGCGCACCGGCCCTCCAGAAGATGGCGGCGAGGAGCACGGTGAGGGCGAGCGGCGACCCTCCCCAAGACGGCGCCGACACAGAATCACGGGATGGACGGAGCGCCCACTTCGCGGAGGCGGCGGCGTTGGATCGCTGGAGACGGGGCGTCGGTGATGCTGGCCGTTGGGCGGGGAATTCCAGATCATGGGTGCGCGGCGGCGCGCTGGAGGTTGAAGCGGCGGGAACGTGGCGGCGCGGTGGAGATGGAAGAGGGGCGGCGGCCGGAGGCGGTGGTGGGGAGGCGACGGCCACCGGGACGGGGACGGGTCCTTCCTCGATCGGGAGGAGAGCGGGTGCGGAGGGTGGTTACGGGCAAGGTGATCCAGAGAGTAGGTGTTTTTTTTTCGGGTGGGTTCGGTTCGGGAGTGGTGGGTTTGGGTGCGTTTTTTATGGTACGGGCAGGTGGGTCGGTTCGGGTTTAGAAGGTTTTTAGTATGGGAACTTGTCTAGAATAACTATTCAGCAAATACTTAAGGGGTTGTGCAGAATAGTCCTACCCTCTGTTTAAACTAAACAGGGAATCAAGTGAACTTCGGCCGCACTGCTGAGTGAACTTTCAGTATATTATTATGTGAACTTCCAAACGCAACACACTGATTCTCTACCTTCATCAGAAAAAAATTTAGTGTGATTTTTGATCCGCTTATCGGAATGATGCATGCGATATACCGTTGGATAGCTATGAAAATTACGAAACTTTTTCATTTTCACAGGTTTTCGAAATTAGTTACAGTTTTTAAAGAATTTCAAATATACTAACATTATTTTCGTGACCGTACCATATTTTGATCGTCATTTTCAAACCATTTATCGGATTGATGCAAATGATATGCCGTTGGAAAGTTATGGAAAATCCGCAACTTTGTTATCTACGTATTTTTTCGAAATTCCTTAGAGCAACTCCAGCCGTCCCCCCACGAAGCCCCCCCAGGACAACTTTTCGACGCCGGCGGTCCATTTTCCCCGTAGTCGCGCCCCCAGGACCCCCCCAAGGCCTCGTTTTTCGCCGGATTTGGGCCAAATTTTATCCGGCGTCCCAGGCCGAACCCAGCGCGCTGGGTTCGGCCTGGGGGCACCGGCGAAAGGGGAAAACCGCGCGGGCCACCACTGTCGGCGAGAGAACACACCTTTCCACGAACGGGTTCGTCCTTTCCTCCTCTCCTTCTCCCCGTCGCCGGCACCGACTCCTCCCATTCCGCCGCGAGCTCGCCACCAAAACCACCGCCAACTACCGCGACGACACCCTCTGTCGCCTCCACCCCGAGAATCGCCGTCGCGGTCAAGTTTTCGCGCACATCCGCATCCACCCTGCCCGCGAGGTGTTCGACGCTTTGCCTCGATGGACTCCGACGATGAGGAGATGCTCGCCGCTCTGCTGGACGAGGAAGCCGAATCTGCCGCCGCCGACGACGAAGAGCACTTACTGATGCTCGCCTGTCTGGCTGGCCTGTACGACGCCGATGCACAGCCGAAGCGCGGTGGTTCGGCACCAGGTCGGCGCAAGAGCAAGGCACGTCAGCGTGCCGAGGGGTATTGCATGCTATATGCCGACTACTTCGCCGACGATCCAGTACACGGCGAGAAGACAATTCGGCGCCGTTTCAGAATGAATCGGCACCTTTTCCTTAAGATTTTGCATGGTGTCCGAGAGTTCGACAACTATTTCGTTTGCAAGAAAGATTGCACCGGTACGGTTGGTTTTTCCTCGCTCCAGAAGTGCACGGTCGCATTGAGATTGCTTGCATATGGAGCTCCAGCTGATTCGCAGGATGACTATCTGCGCATGGCCGAATCCACCATCCTTGAGTGCTTCTACAGGTTCTGCAGAGCCGTAATTGGCGCATTTGGACCTGAATATTTGCGATCACCCACTGCTGAAGACACTGCTCGGATCCTAGCCGAGAATGAAGCAAGAGGATTTCCTGGGATGCTAGGAAGCATCGACTGCATGCACTGGAAATGGAAAAACTGTCCATTTGCTTGGCAGGGGATGTACAAAGGGCACAAAGGCGGTTGCAGTGTCGTACTTGAGGCAGTGGCTTCGTATGATACCTGGATTTGGCATTCCTTCTTTGGAATGCCAGGATCAAACAACGACATCAACGTCCTGCAGTGCTCGCCTGTCTTCTCCAAACTTGTTGAAGGTATTGCTCCCCCGGTGAACTTCGAGATCAACGGGCACCATTACAACAAGGGATACTACCTGGCAGATGGTATCTATCCAAAATGGTCAACATTTGTGAAGACCATCTCAAACCCTGTGCCGAAGACGGCTAAAGCTTGGTTTGCCAAGTGCCAGGAGGCTTGCAGGAAGGATGTCGAGCGGGCATTTGGTGGGCTCCAAGCTCGATTTGCTGTTGTCCGGTATCCCGCTATGTCTTGGTCGAAAGATCAGATGTGGGAGGTGATGACTTGTTGTGTGATCTTGCACAACATGATCATCGAGAGCGAGCGGAAGTATCCAGTGGATGAGAAGGAGAAGAAGGTGCCATACTTCAGACAGGGTCCTCTCGTGGGCGAGGATCCAGAGGAGAGCGAGCGTCTGCCTGTACCGAAATCATGGACTGCCTACCTTGCAACACGTCAGGAAATCCGAGACCCAGTAGTTCATGAGCAATTGCAGCAAGATCTGGTGGAGCACCTGTGGAGGCGCAAAGGCGAGGTCTAGGTTTTATGTAATTTGATTTTAAAAACTTGTTTTAAATTTTATGATTTGTTAAACAATTTGTAATAATTTTTCTGTCGAATTATTGGATACAAATGATAAATTTGCTTCAAAAATAATAGATTTTACTAGTAAAATGGGGGTCTATGGGGAAAACGCCGGAAAATGATTAAAAACGCCGGAAAACGCCGGGCTGGGGGGCGACACGGCTGGGAATCGGGCTGCCCCCAGGCCGTTTTTTTCCGCCGGCGCCCCCCCAGCAGGGCCAAAAAATCGCCGGCAATTCGGCCTGGGGGGGCCAACGGCTGGAGTTGCTCTTATGGTTTAAGAGCAGTCTTAAATATACATAATTTTATTCTTTTAGAATTCTCGTTTTTTCTGGACTTCCAAAGAATCCGAAGTGGACTACTAAAGCTATTTAACTGAACTTCCGTTTCCTATTATTTTTTAAAGTGAGGTTTTTTGTATACGGTGAACTTCTAAAATTCATCACATGTGAACTTCATTTTATAAAAACAGTGCAGATGATCTGAACTTCCGAATTAAGATAAAACGAACTTCTTTTTTTCTAGAACGATGTGAACGCCCGTTTTCCGTTTGAATGAATTTCTAAAATTCATCAAGTGAACTTCGTTTTGCAAAAATATAAATCTTTTTTTACTCATGAATAAATTTGAAGAGTAAACTTTGAAAGTGTCCGAAGTGAACTTCGCGATCAAAGATAAATTATCATTATTTTTATTTCGTGAAATTGAAGTGAACCTTCAAATAAATTCTGGACTTCTGAAGCTTATCAAGTGAACTTCTTCACGTTACAAAGTGAACTTGCGATAGGTCCAAAATAAAATTTTGACAAGAGGTGAATTATCGTTGACAAATTGATTTTTTCTAAAATCCGAAGTGAACTTCGAAAATAATAGTAGACTTCTAACACTTTTTGAGTGAACTTCCGTTTTCTATTTTCTTTAGTGAATTCTTTGGTATATGGCGAAGTTCTAAAAATTCGTCAAACGGGCTTCTAAAAATCATCAACTGAACTTCGTTTGACAAAAATGTCAACCTTTTTTTTACTCGTGGATGAATATGATTTTTTTTTGTGAATAAAAAAGTGAACCTTGATGATGGTTGATGTGAACTCGCAATTCTGAATTTTCGCAACATTAAAAAGTTAACTTCCCGAGACGTCAAATTGAACTCTCTCACGGTTAAAAGTGAAATTCCATTATACACTTAACTTCCGATTTTTTTGAAAATAGAACTTCTGCTATTCTTGTGTACTTCATAAGAGCGAAGTTCCATCTTGTGAAGCGAACTGAACTTGAGTACATCTGAACTATCAAAACTATAACTGAATTTCTGAGCAGCATTTTAACAAGTAGCTAGCATGTGCGTGCGTGCTCCCGCGATGCCCGCTCGAGATGCTAGGGCGACGCGGTGCGCTGCCGGCTCGGGAAAAGAGGGTGAGCCATGGCACCACAGGCTCGAGATGCAGGGCTAGGGACGGCGACGGCGGCCGGAGGCTGGGGATGCTTGCGTGCGGGGCGGCGCCGCCAGAGGAAGAGGAGCAGGGGAGGAGGCGCGCGCGACGTCGGATGGGTGAGCCATGGCGGATCCAGCCCGGTGCGAAGGTCGGGCTCCCGACGGCACAGGATGGAGGCGGGGCCTCGTCCAGGACGACGACGACATGGCCCTAGGCCAGGGTGGCGGCGCGGGCCTCATCCAGGGCTGCGGACGCGGGGCCTCGCCCAGCGAGGAGACGGACGCGACGTGTGGGTGCGGACGGGGGCTGCCGCGGCGAAGTTGGTGGGGGAGGGGGTCGCGGTTGTCCGCCGGCGCCGAGTAGCAGGGGGTCGCGGCCGGAGATTGCCGGGGGCAGGCGCGGTGGGATGTCAGAGGTAGGTTGTGGGGAACGATGGGATGGTTGGTGGGAAGCTTCGATGTATATGTATGTATATAGTGAAAAGCTTTCTTATCTCGTAGTGACTGCAGTCACACCAATCACGACCGCACATGAGCCTTGGGGATCTGGACCCGGAGCTGGACAAAAACTTTCCTCTTTTTATTTTCTCATTTTCCATCAGCGCTAGTTATTTCCTCTTTGATATGGTTTGGTCCCGGATTCTGTCATGCGGCAGACCTAGCCTACGATTATAGCCCACTAGCCTAATGCTCTCTGCCCACCCAAGTTTGACTCTCTCTCCCGTGATCCACCCACCCCCACAATTTCCTCCCGTGACCCAGTTCCCCACCCCACCATCCCACCGTCCCACACTTTCCTCTCGTCTTGGAAAAAGGAGCAAATCCCGGCCGCATCACAACTCCGTATCACGCCTAGATACGTCGGGTGGAGGAGTTCTTCACGGATGGAGGAGTTGTGGGTGGTCGCATCCCGCTGCCCGTGCCCCTCGCCGGCGGTCGCGGGCGTCGAGGAGGCGGCGGTCGCAGGCGTAGGCAAGCGCCGGTCGCGGGCGTCGAGGAGGCGCCCGTCGCGGGCGTGGGCGATCAATCCCGGTCGGCGCGGGCGCTGGAGCATGCCTGCATCCCTTCCGGCTTCCGATGGCGACGACCGCTCTCTGCTCGGCCCGGCTGGGGAACCAGAGTAAGCCGAAGGAGCCAGGCTGCGAGCAACAGCACATGCGCCGGTCGCGAGCGTCGGTGACAGGCGCCTCACAGCAGCACCTCTCTCGATCTGCTCATCATCGACTCCTCTCCCTGCATGCTGATGCACCTTCCCTCACACTCAAATCCCGATCTGGTCCCGTCCGGCGGGCTTGATTCGGCCAAGCTCAAGGCAGTGCTTGATTCATTCGCTCGCTGGATCGAGATGGGCGGCGCAGGTGGTCGCCGCATTTTTGTGTGCAAGCTGTGTATTATTCTGTGCACCGGATGGAATGCCTTCCTGTGTAGTTTTGTTCGAATGCAGCGTCCATTCACCTACACAAGCGAGCTAGAAGAAACTCTCCATTGAACAATCCTAAAGATGCCTTTGTCTAATGGTACTTGAGTATTGTTTTTACACGACTTAATATAGCCCAAATTAATACATACAGTGTTGGGCAAAGGGTGCGTGCATGTCAGGTCGATTGCAAGGGACAGCACGGCTTGGCAGAGGATATCCAAAGGGTTCCAACCTCGTCAGCCTAATACGCCGAAGAAAAGGAGCCATAATCAGATCCTAGCATTGGGGTAAATGGTGTTGGAACCTTTCTTTCTAAGCAAGCGACAGGGTGCGTCAGATAAAGTCGCTTCCGGCAGAATCGTACACAGACCGCTGCAGGTACATCAGAGAAAAGTTTGAACTAGGTTTCCTATTAGGGTAGGAGCTAGATGGAAAGGCAACGAGATGCTTGCCTCTTTGATCACGCGTGCACAAGAAAAGAATTAAAACAGCTCCTTTCCTTATAAAAAGTTCGGATCTCAAAGCAATCTAACGGTTCCGAATGGTGTGACGCTAGTAACCATGTATATGTTCTTCTTGACTTACGAGCTAATACAAAATTTACGTGACGTAAAAATCATTTACGGTTTAGAAGATATGGGGTGGGTGTAGAATAACTTATTCTACTCCCTGGGTGTCAAATAGCGCGTCATATATATATACACCCTATTCAGCACCCAGGGTGCATAATACTTATTTTGCACCCTAAGTTTGTTTTACTTTCTTTTGTTTAGAATTTATGTTTGATATACAAATAATTACATTCATATTGACCCACAATGAAAATTGACATAAAAAATGCAATTTTATGAGTCATAACAGTGTAAAAACCATAAAAAATGTATATTTTACGACACATTTTTTACGTCATGTAAAAAAAAGTTTTACGCCATGTCGATATTTTCTTACGTTCTCCTTGACTTACGAGGTAATACAAAATTTACGTGACGTAATAATCATTTACGGTTTAGAAGATATGGGGTGGGTGTAGAATAACTTATTGTACTCCCTGGGTGTCAAATAGCGCGTCCCTATAAGACACCCTATTCAGCACCCAGGGTGCATAGTACTTATTTTGCACCCTAAGTTTGTTTTACTTTCTTTTGTTTAGAATTTATGTTTGATATACAAATAATTACATTCATATTGACCCACAATGAAAATTGACATAAAAAATGCAATTTTATGAGTCATAACAGTGTAAAAACCATAAAAAATGTATATTTTACCACACATTTTTTTACGTCATGTAAAAAAAAGTTTTACGCCATGTCGATATTTTCTTACGTTCTCCTTGACTTACGAGGTAATACAAAATTTACGTGACGTAATAATCATTTACGGTTTAGAAGATATGGGGTGGGTGTAGAATAACTTATTCTACTCCCTGGGTGTCAAATAGCGCGTCCTAGACACCCTATTCAGCACCCAGGGTGCATAATACTTATTTTGCACCCTAAGTTTGTTTTACTTTCTTTTGTTTAGAATTTATGTTTGATATACAAATAATTACATTCATATTGACCCACAATGAAAATTGACATAAAAAATGCAATTTTATGAGTCATAACAGTGTAAAAATCATAAAAAATGTATATTTTACGACACGTTTTTTTACGTCATGTAAAAAAAAATTTACGCCATGTCGATATTTTCTTACGTTCTCCTTGACTTACGAGGTAATACAAAATTTACGTGACGTAATAATCATTTACGGTTTAGAAGATATGGGGTGGGTGTGGAATAACTTATTCTACTCCCTGGGTGTCAAATAGCGCGTCCCTATAAGACACCCTATTCAGCACCCAGGGTGCATAGTACTTATTTTGCACCCTAAGTTTGTTTTACTTTCTTTTGTTTAGAATTTATGTTTGATATACAAATAATTACATTCATATTGACCCACAATGAAAATTGACATAAAAATGCAATTTTATGAGTCATAACAGTGTAAAAACCATAAAAAATGTATATTTTATGACACATTTTTTTACGTAATGTAAAAAAAATTTTACGCCATGTCGATATTTTCTTACGTTCTCCTTGACTTACGAGGTAATACAAAATTTACGTGACGTAATAATCATTTACGGTTTAGAAGATATGGGGTGGGTGTAGAATAACTTATTCTACTCCCTGGGTGTCAAATAGCGCGTCCTAGACACCCTATTCAGCACACAGGGTGCATAATACTTATTTTGCACCCTAAGTTTGTTTTACTTTCTTTTGTTTAGAATTTATGTTTGATATACATATAATTACATTTATATTGACCCACAATGAAAATTGACATAAAAAATGCACCCTAGGGTGCATAATACTTATTTTGCACCCTAAGTTTGTTTTACTTTCTTTTGTTTAGAATTTATGTTTGATATACAAATAATTACATTCATATTGACCCACAATGAAAATTGACATAAAAAATGCAATTTTATGAGTCATAACAGTGTAAAAACCATAAAAAATGTATATTTTACGACACATTTTTTTACGTCATGTAAAAAAAAGTTTTACACCATGTCGATATTTTTTCTTACGTTCTCCTTGACTTACGAGGTAATACAAAATTTACGTGGCGTAATAATCATTTACGGTTTAAAAGATATGGGGTGGGTGTAGAATAACTTATTCTACTCCCTGGGTGTCAAATAGCGCGTCCTAGACACCCTATTCAACACCCAGGGTGCATAATACTTATTTTGCACCCTAAGTTTGTTTTACTTTCTTTTGTTTAGAATTTATGTTTGATATACAAATAATTACATTCATATTGACCCACAATGAAAATTGACATAAAAATGCAATTTTATGAGTCATAACAGTGTAAAAATCATAAAAAATGTATATTTTATGACACGTTTTTTTACGTCATGTAAAAAAAAATTTACGTCATGTCGATATTTTCTTACGTTCTCCTTGACTTACGAGGTAATACAAAATTTACATGACGTAATAATCATTTACGGTTTAGAAGATATGGGGTGGGTGTAGAATAACTTATTCTACTTCCTATATATATATATATATTGGAAAAATCCATCCTACACCCAGGGGTAGCTACCCCTGCCCCATTGCCACACAATTCCACCGATCCGTGTGTTTTGTTTAACGGGTTGCGGGTACGATAAAACTAGATTTGTTTCTATTTTTTCGGCCACCAGCGTGAGCGCTACCTTCCGGTTTCCTTAGGTTGTTCTATTTATATGGATGGATATTGTCGATCCGTACAGTCTGCTCTCTTCTCTCTCTAGATTCAAAATTTCATCTGTCTCGTTCCATCAAATCAATGGCCTAAGAAAGAAGCAGATCTGGAGCAGCGAAAAAACAGGTATGCGGTGTTGTGTATATCATGGATGCACCATGGGAATCAATTCTTGCTTCTTCCTAATTAACCTGTTGTTTATTTATTTTCGTGTAGCTATTGCCGTCTACGGATTCATCTAATCTGCTGGTGCCTCGACACCTGCGGAGGTACATGGACCCAAAGGGGAGGGAAACATGCCAATGCAAACAGCTGGACGACGGCGCTAGTTGGATTCAATACGCATCGACGGACGGCCGACAGATCGATGGCTGCTCCGGTGCGCGAGTTAACATGATGGAATCGTCTCCAGCGGCGACCATGATGTGTGGCTGCTCCGGTGCCGCGATTGATGGAAGCGTGGCTGCTCCGGCCGGCAACGGCGATGACGACGTACGTACATATGAGAAAAACGGACGCCACAAGCACCTACGGATGAAACAAGATTAGAACATGTGTATTGAAATCTGATTCAAGAATACATGACGCACGCCATGGACGGTCTAGTTGTGGTGTTGAAACCAGTTATCAATCGTGGTATACTCATATTTTGTAAAAGGAAATATGCATACTCCATACTTTTTTTAAACATACCCCATAGTCCCATACTACTTTTTCTGAGAGATACTCCATACTTTTTTGTAACGATACCCCATACTACTTTCTCTGAGAGATACTCCATACTTTTTTTTGTAACGATACACCATACGTACTACTTTATGTGAGAGACTCCATACTGCTTTTTCTGGAGATACTCTATACAACTTTTGTATACGATATAATCCAAAATACTTTTGTTAAAAATAGCTAGCTAGAGCGAGCTACGAGGACGTACACTACCGTGATAGATTGATGTTTGCTACCACAGCGTAATTAATTGAACGTGTGCATTATGCATATACAAATCAATCAATCTACATGCTATGTGCTTTTATATCTGGTGCGTGCGAAAATTGCACCCATTACTATAGTATTACGTTTCAAAATCTACTCTCTTTCCAAAAGACATACTCCTTGTGATACTCCATACCTTGATACCTACTTAGAGCACATACACGTACACAGTTTAACAAGATACTCCATATACTGTAATACACATATACTTCATACTCCACGCCCTATAATGCAAAAAAAAAGTAGACCATACAGTACATATCCTTTATACGACATGCCTCCATGTAATCGTGCTAGCACTTATCCTTCTTTTTTTTTGATAGAAGCTAGCACTTATCCATTCAATGAGATGTGGTGCTGGCCCAACTAATTGGAAGTTCGTTAGACTATTCCATTATTTAATTTGCATGGCTCTGACGGATCTCTTTATATCCACTAACCCGATTTGCAACGCTATTAGAGTCAGTGGACAGATGGCAGGCTAATAGCAAGGGGGTAGCTACACCCGGGTGTAGTATGAATATGTTCTATATATAGGGACGCGCTATTTGACACCCAGGGAGTAGAATAAGTTATTCTACACCCACCCCATATCTTCTAAACCGTAAATGATTATTACGTCACGTAAATTTTGTATTACCTCGTAAGTCAAGGAGAACGTAAGAAAATATCGACATGGCGTAAAACTTTTTTTTACATAACATAAAAAATGTGTCATAAAATATACATTTTTTATGGTTTTTACACTGTTATGACTCATAAAATTGCATTTTTATGTCAATTTTCATTGTGGGTCAATATGAATGTAATTATTTGTATATCAAACATAAATTCTAAACAAAAGAAAGTAAACCAAACTTAGGGTGCAAAATAAGTATTATGCACCCTGGGTGCTGAATAGGGTGTCTATATATATAGTGAAAAGCATTCCTATCTTGTGAGATTGCAGTCACACCGATCGTTGCCGCACATATGCCTTGGGGATCTGTACCGGAGTTGGACAAAACGTTTCCTCTTTTTGTTTTCCTGATTTTCCATCGGCTCTCCTTATTTCCTCTTTGATCCGGCTTGGTCCCGGTTTCTGTGTATGTGTCAGACCTAGACCTGCGGTAGCAGCCCACTAATAAGCCTCATGTGATGCTCTGCCCATCCATCTCTCCTCTCCCGTGATCCCCACCCACCCAGGATTCTCCCGTGACCACTACCCACCCCATGTTCCTCTCGATCCCGATCCCAAATTCCCTATCGTGCCCACTAGCTACCTCCTCCATCGGCGCGCAGTGCTCCTGCCCCGGCGAGACGCCGCGCTCCTGTGCTCCTCCCAGGCGAGCCCCCTCCTGCCTGACTCCTCCCCACCAACCACTTCCCGGCGACGTGCCCAGCCGCCTCCCCCCACCAACCACCTCCCGTTAGTGCCGCCGAGCTGCCATGCTTCCTGTCCCCGGTGTGCTCGACGGCGTGGCCGCTCTCCCCCACTGGAGTCGTGGACGTCTCCGTGCACGCAGGGATGGAGAGGAGGGCCCTGGTCGTCCGGGAGCATGGTCAGGGGCGGGGCAGTCGCATCTGGCCGCAACGAACTCCGGCCAGCCTCGCATCTCTGGCAGCTCCAGCACCAGGAGGAGGTTAGTGGCGGGGCGGCGCAGGTCGCGGCGGCGTGCGTGGGAGCAGGCCAACGGCACGCGCGGGAGCAGGCCGGCAGCGCGCGGAGAGCAGGCAAGCAGCGCGGAAGGAGGACATCGCGCGTTGGGGTCGCGGAAGGGCAGCGCAGGAGCCCCCTACCACCGTTCTACTGGTCCGCCGCCAGCACCGTGCCTGGCAACCTCCATCGCCCTCCGCTGCAGGACGCCGCCCTTCTACCCGACCAAGCTCCGCTCGCCGCCGGCCCACCTCAAGGCTCAAGCCAGCCCCGCCTCCCATCTCCGTCCACCGCATCCTCCTCTAGAGCATGCCGGCGATGGCGACAGCCGCTCTAGGCTCGGCCCGACTGGGAAGCCAGAGGCAGCCGCAGGAGGCGAGCCGTAGCCACGGATGCTTCTTATCCTTTCTTTCAATTCTTTTTTACAGCTTTTTTTTTAGATCTAGATATGTTTGGGAGAGTAACCATGATTTCCTGTAATTATTCATAGATTTGTGAGCAACTTCTGTGAAACTAGCCTTCTGTGAAAGTGGCACCGTTTGTTAATACAAGGGGCACCTTTATGCATTTGATACAGGCACCGTTTGTATACACAGTGGGCACCGAATGAATTTTAAGCAGAAGGCTAGTTTCTTTATTTTGATTTTGGTTTGAAAATTTTCTGTGCATGGAACCTCTTGTGTATTAAGCCGGGCACTCTTTAGAATATGGGAACTTCGGTCAACAACTTAATACGAGAAGAGTTCTCCGTTGGTGCCATGATCCCATGGTCGCATGCTTCAGACTAGACTAGATGATAATGGCCAGAAAAAACGTAGATTCCGTACCGCATGCTCCTGCATATGCATCAGAGTAGAGTCAGATTTAGGTTGCCTCTTTGGGTAAGAGCTAGAGTGAAAGGCAACCACGGGCTTGCCTCTTCGGTCATGCGAAATGAAGAAAAGAAATAACATGGCTCCTTTACTAATAAAAAGTTCGGATCTCAAAGCAATCTAACGGTGCTGGATGGTGTGACGCCAGTAACCAAGTATAGCAAATCCCTGCTCTATATATATATATATATAACCAAGTAGAGCAGGACTATTCTAGAACCACCCTTAAGTGGTTATAGAATAGCTATTCTAGAACCCTCCTAATCACCATCTTACCCCCGACCACACCCCACCCCTCGTACCCACCTCCTTCCCCTGACCACGCCCCAGTCACCCACCTGCCGGCGATCCACCCCATCCACCCACCTCTTCCGCGCGAGATCCGGCCGACCACCCACCTTCCCTACGTGAGATCCGCCGCGTGCCACCAGCCCGGCTCCGGCCACCTCCGTGCCAGTAACCCGACGACCACCTCCGTGCGCTGCCCCTGCAGGCCACCCCAAAGCACCCCCGCCACTGGCGATCTGCTCACACCAGCGCCGCGCCGCCCCCATCCTACTAGCCAACAGGAGGACCTCCCGTCGCCACCGACCTGCCAACATCAGCCCCGCCCCCATCCTACTCGCCAACGGAGGACCTCCCGCCGCAGATCCACTCCAACGCGTGCCATGCCGACCTCTATCGCATCCGGCGGATCCGCGCCCTTCCTCTGCAAAACTGGCGGTAGCCCCAACCTTCTCAGTCGCCGCTCGCTTTCTTCCGGCCGAGCGACTGCCTCCCCCAGATCTCGACCGGCCAGCGCCACCCCATCACGACTCCTGCCTCCACGGGGAGC
Source organism: Puccinellia tenuiflora (assembly GCA_012064385.1). Lineage (NCBI taxonomy): Eukaryota > Viridiplantae > Streptophyta > Magnoliopsida > Poales > Poaceae > Puccinellia > Puccinellia tenuiflora. The sequence goes on along the minus strand of QRDG01000179.1, from coordinate 56,893 downwards.
AGGACTGACGGGGAGTACCTGTTCTGGTCCTCAACGTCCCCAAGGAACTCCGCGTGGCCGTGGACTGTCCGACCACCTCCCTGGAGAAGATGCAAGAGACGGTGCCTACACTGTTCCCCTAGTGCAAAGCGCGCCGTCCTCGAGCTCAACCTACCGGCGCTCTACTCCAAATTTCCAAGCACATAACTGCACAGGTGTAGAACTGCGGTTGTTTCTGAACTGCAGTGTTTCAGTTCAGAGCTCCTACTAGTTCCTAGCTGAACCGTTGATTGTTTCCGTCTGCCAACATGCATTGTCCATTCACTTGTATTAATTCTTTGGCGGAGTTCACAACACATTTTGAAGAAATTCGCTATGTTTGATTGTGAAGTCCAGAGAGTGAGGTGTCGAAGTTCGGAGAGGGTGAGCGGTGAAAAATTCAATGTTGCAAAGTTCGCTTCTAATTGTCGTGGAGTTCGGTTTGTTCCACAATGCAAGTCCATGAAGAGAGATGTGAAAGTTCGGAGAGTTCAGTGAATTTCGTCTGCCGCCAACTCGTGAAAAATTCATTAATAAAATCAAACAAAGTCAAAACCATGGCGTCTGGTGCTCCGTCAGGAAGTTCACTTACGTCTTCCATAGAAGTTCAATTCAAAGACGAGGGAAGTTCAGAAATGGTCCGTGTACGAAAATCAAACAGGTAAAAAAAATCAAAACAAGTAAAAACATGACATAACACGTACATCTGGTGCTCCATGAAGAAGTTCACTTATGTGTTCGAAAGAAGTTCACAGATGCGAAGTGGGAAGTTCAGAAAAAACGAGAATTCTAAAACAATAGAATTATGTATATTTAAAACTTCTCTTAAACCGTAATGAATTTTGAAAAAATGCGTCAGATAACAAAGTTGCGTATTTTTCGTAGCTTTCCAACGGTGTATCATTTGCATCAATCCGATAAATGGTTTGAAAATGGCGATCAAAATACGGTACGGTCTCGAAAATAGTGTTAGTATATTTGAAATTCTTTAAAAAACGTAACTAATTTCGAAAACCTGTGAAAATGAAAAAGTTTCGTAATTTCCATAGCTATCCAACGGTATATCACATGCATCATTCTGATAAGCGGATAAAAAATCGCACTAGAAAATTTTCCCGTGAAGGTGGAGAATCAGTGTGTTCCGTCAGGAAGTTCATATTACCATTGAATGAAGTTCATCAACTTTGCGAGGGAGTTCAGAAGTGGTTCCAGAATAGCTATTCTAGAACTAGTTCCAGAATAGCAGGCTATATATAGAGCAGGACTATTCTAGAACCACCCTTAAGTAGTTCTAGAATAGCTATTCTAGAACCCTCCTAATCACCATCTTACCCCCGACCACACCCCACCCCTCGTACCCACCTCCTTCCCCTGACCCCGCCCCAGTCACCCACCTGCCGGCGATCCACCCCATCCACCCACCTCTTCCGCGCGAGATCCGGCCGGCCACCCACCTTCCCTATGTGAGATCCGCCGCGTGCCACCAGCCCGGCTCCGGCCACCTCCGCGCCAGTACCCCGGCGAACACCTCCGTGCGCTGCGCCTGTAGGCCACCCCAGAGCACCCCCGCCGCCGGCGATCTGCTCACACCAGCGCCGTGCCGCCCCCATCCTACTAGCCAACAGGAGGACCTCCCGTCGCCACCGACCTGCCAACACCAGCCCCGCCCCGCCCCCATCCTACTCGCCAACGCGAGGACCTCCCGCCGCAGATCCAGGTCCACCGCGTGCCATGCCGACCTTTATCGCGGCCGACGGATCCGCGCCCCTCCTCTGCAAAACCGGCGGTAGCCCCAACCTTCCAAGTCTCCCGCTCGCTTTCTTCCGGCTGAGCGACTGCCTCCTCCAGATCTCGACCGGCCAGCGCCACCCTGATCGGTAGTGGTTTAGGGGGGTTTTTGTTATCGTCTCCACAGGGATCAAAATCTATTGGTGCTTTTTCCTTTCCAGAAGCTTGGCACAACGAAAAGGTGGGTTGGTGTTTTACGGATCTAGGCTAGTTCTTGCGGATCAAGCAACAGAAAATAAAACAGTGACAGCAAAGGGGAGGCTAAGGAAGATTCTCGCGGACAGCAAAGGGGAGGCTAAGGAAGAGTGGATCGTCAAACATAACAAAAGCTCAAAACTTCAGCAAGGTGGAGGCTAAGGGAGAATCAACAAACACATAACATGAACAGCAGCAAAGGGGGGCTAAGGAAGAGTTCACAAGCAACAAAATCACAGCACGATAACTAAGTTCACACAACAGAGCGATTCAGAGAGTTACACAGAGTTTTCACCAAAGGGGTTGGAGAGGATCGAATTAGTTCATCGCGGCGGCAGCAGAGGAAGCAGAGGCGGCAGGCTAAGGAAGATACAGACGAAGTAGAAGCAAGGAAGAAGACAGGGACAGATACGGATCAAGGGCTTCTTCTTTCCTCTTGTTCCTCGCGGATCGTCTTCGCCATGATTCTCCAAAGTTCTTCATAGTTCTTCGGTTCTTGATCTGGGTGGAGTGGTTGGTTGGGTCTTGGATCTGGTGGATGCAGTGGAGTGGTTCTCCTGGATGCGGAGGTCTCTTCTTCTTGGACAAGGAAGCTGCTTTATAGGCGCTGCGGAAGTGGCGAGAGGGCCGCGGCTACGGAAGTGGCGAGGGCCGCAGTCGATGGCGTGGTTGGTGGCGAGGCGGGAACTTCCGCAATCGCTTTTCAGCTTTTTGCCCAGACGCACATGGTCTGCTCCCTACTTTATCACCTTTCCGACTCTTCTGGTTTCTTCTCCTCCAAGTTGATCGATTCCCTCCTTGCTGATTCAAACGCGTGTGCAGCGCAAGTGAGATACGCTCGCAAACTTCTCTTCTGGCTTCGAGAGGTCCTGGCTTCGAGAGGTTCTGGCTTCGAGAGGTGGCACCCTCGCGAGGCATTCATCCTCGCCAAGCGAAACCCTCGCGAGGCCTTTTTACTCGCGAAGCAAAACCCTCGCGAGGCCTTTTTCCTCGCGAAGCGTCAAGTCCTCTGGAGGCGTCTTCTAAGCAACAAATTTTGAGTTGGAGATGAAGAAATATGTGCCTTGGCGCACTGATCTGCAAAGAGTGGATAACTGATGTAAAAAGCATTTAAAACCTTGACTGAACTTCTCAAATATGAGCAGATTTAGGGTTTTGGATGTCAAAAAGATGTGCATAATTCAGAGTGATCAAACCCCCAGACCCAAACCTTTGCTTGTCCCTAAGTAAAGCAGATATGATGAAAACAGTGCTCAACTTCTGCATACACAGCAGTTCATACATATTGGATTCAAAGCAGTTTCTGCATACCTGGTTGCAATCTCTAGTTCAGAGTCAAGTTTCAATTAACAACTTTTATATTTGTCTCAGTTCAGATACTTTTCGATTACCTAGATAAGACATTTGGCAGGGAAATCAAATAAAGTGATCCATGAAATAGCCATGAGGGTTAAGTGAATGCAAAGTCAGTGCTTCACCGGTCGAATCCTCGAGAAGTCTTCCTCGCGAAGCAAAAATTCTCGCGAGGCTTTCTCTTGAAGCAGAATCCCTAGAGAGGCCTTTTTCCTCGCCAAGCGACCTTCTACTCCTTGCTTGCAGGGGTCTCTGCCAACCCACTTCACTCTTTTTTTTTCAACAATCTGAAAAACAATACAACAAACAAAAAGGAAAGGGAACACACAAAACAAAAATAACTCTTGAAGGGAAATAATATATAAAAGGATATCAGGCTGCCTCCGGATGAGCGCTTGTTTAAGGTCACGAGCCTGACCGTAGCTTCTTCTCACAGCTTCACAGCTTTAGAGGATGCATTGGGAACATCCTCTGACTCGTCATTCTCGCTTTCTTCAGGATCTTCAATGTCAATCTTCTCTCCTGCTAGGTAATGCTTCAGTCTCTGACCATTTACCTTGAAGGTACCTGCTGATGGGGTCTGGACTTCGAAAGCACCATTTCCCAAGTCCTTCTTCACTATGCAAGGACCAAACCATCTTGACTTGAATTTTCCAGCAAACAGATGCAACTTGGAGTCATACACCAACACTTGCTGTCCAATGCTGAACTCCTTCCTGAGGATATGTTTGGCATGCCATTTCTTGGTCTTTTCCTTGTAAATCTTGGAACTCTCATATGCATCATGCCTCAGCTCTTCAAGCTCACACATCTGCAGTTTCCTTGCACTTCCAGCTTTCTTCATGTCGAGGTTTAGTTTTCTGATAGCCCATTGAGCTCTATGCTCTAACTCGACAGGCAAATGGCATGCTTTACCATATACAAGCCTGAAGGGTGACATTCCAATAGGTGTCTTGTATCCAGTTCTGTATGCCCACAAGGTATCAGGCAATTTCAGGGACCAATCTGCTATGGACTTGGACACAACCTTTTGAAGGATCTGCTTAATTTCTCTATTGGATAACTCAACTTGTCCATTGGCTTGAGAATGGTAGGGTGTAGTAACTCTGTGATTATTCACACCATACTTGCTCAACAGCTTCTCTAGCTGTTCATTGTTGAAATGGGCTCCTCCATCACTGATCACAACTCTGGGAACTCCAAATCTGGGGAAAATTATAGTTTTGAACAGCTTGCAGATTGACTTGGAATCTGCACTGACAGTTGGTACCGCTTCAACCCATTTGGACACATAATCCACTGCTACAAGGATATGCTTGAAACCTCGAGAGGAAGGTAGAGGTCCAACAAAATCAACTCCCCATACATCAAACAGTTCAACTTCAAGAATGCCTTGCTGAGGCATTTCATTCCTTCTCGAGATTTTCCCAGTTCTCTGGCAGGGATCACACTGCTTGACAAAATCATGAATATCTTTGAACAGGCTGGGCCAATAAAATCCAGCTTGAAGAATCTTTGCTTGAGTTTTCATTACTCCAGCATGGCCTCCATACATGCCAGAATGACATTGGAACATCACATCATGAGTCTCTTCAGAGGGCACACATCTCCTCACTATACCATCTGCACAATGCTTGTAGAGGAATGGTTCATCCCAGTAATAGCTCTTGGCTTCATGCATGAATTTCTTTTTTCTGCTGGTAGGACAAATCAGCTGGCATAATTTTACACTCTAGGTAATTCACAATGTAAGCATACCATGGAGTCTTGGCTTCCCGCGAGACGTCGACCCTCGCGAGGCATCCCTCGCGAAGCATTTCCTCGCGAAGCACATCTCGCGAAGCATCTCCTCGCGAAGCATGAAGAGTTAGATCGTCCTGAGGTCTCCCTCATGAGGCTTCAAGAAGCCCTCGCGAGGCATTTACTCCCATCAGTTGCTCTCCAGGGATGCTGTCTTCTATTTTTCTGGTTTCAGAGCAACTTATTCTTGACAAATGATCAGCTACCACATTCTCAGAACCTTTCTTATCCTTGATCTCAATATCAAACTCTTGAAGCAGGAGAATCCATCTGATTAGCCTGGGCTTGGCATCCTTCTTGCTGACAAGATATCTTATTGCTGCATGATCAGTGAAGACAGTACATTTTTGCCCAACTAGATAAGATCTGAACTTGTCAAATGCGAATACCACTGCAAGCAATTCTTTTTCAGTAGTGGAGTAATTGATCTGAGAATCATCAAGAGTTTTGCTGGCATAGTGGATCACATGCTGAGCTTTCCCTTTTCTCTAGCCCAGAACTGCTCCAACTGCAAAATCACTTGCATCACACATCAACTCAAAGGGTAGGGTCCAATCTGGAGGCTGCACAATTGGAGCAGAAATAAGAGCTTGCTTCAACTGGTTAAAGGCCTTCAGACAAGCTTCATCAAAGTGGAATTTGACATCTTGACTGAGCAGTTTTGTTAGAGGCTTTGCAATGCTAGAGAAATCCTTAATGAATCTCCTGTAAAATCCAGCATGTCCAAGGAAACTCTGTATTCCTTTTACATTTTCAGGGGGTGGTAACTTGGCAATCACATCAACTTTTGATTTATCCACTTCAATGCCTCTAGAGGATATCAGGTGTCCAAGCACAATACCTTCAGTGACTAAGAAGTGGCATTTCTCCCAGTTCAATATCAAGTTCTCCTCTGAGCATCTATGCAGGACTGCTGCCAGGTTCTTCAAGCAGGTGACAAAATCTTTTCCATAGACAGTGAAATCATCCATGAAAACTTCCATAAATTTCTCAATGTAGTCAGAGAATATTGAAGTCATGCACCTCTGGAAGGTTCCTGGGGCGTTACACAGACCAAATGGCAATCTTTTGTATGCAAATGTTCCATATGGACATGTGAATGTAGTTTTTTCTTGATCTGCTGGATGGATGGGAATCTGAAGAAATCCAGAGTATCCATCAAGGTAACAATAGAACTCTTGCCCTGCTAACCTCTCCAACATCTGATCCATAAATGGCAAAGGGAAATGATCCTTCCTAGTTGCCTTGTTCAATTTCCTGAAATCATTGACCATTCTCCATCCAGTAACTGGTCTTGTGGTCATCAATTTTTCTTCTTCATTTTCAACCACTGTATAGCCTCCTTTCTTGGGAACTATGTGGATAGGACTCACCCACTCGCTGTCAGAGATGGGGTAGATCATGCCTACTTGTAGGAGTTTCAGAACTTTATTTTTTACTACTTCTTGCAGGGCAGGGTTTAATCTCCTTTGGCCTTCTCTGGAGGGGGCGCTATCCTCTTCAAGATATATTCTGTGAGAGCAAACCTTTTCATCGATTCCCTTTATGTCATCAATGGAATATCCAATGACATTCTTGTATAGTTTGAGGACTGACAATAGGCTGTGCTCCTATTCATCATCAAGTGCAGAGCTGATTATCACAGGGTGAATTTTTTCTTCCTCTAGAAACAGATACTTCAGGTGAGCAGGCAACTCCTTCAACTCAACAATAGATTTATGAGACGGCTGACGAGGTTCTCTCCAAGGTTCTGCTTCCTCGATATTTCCCACGCGAGGCATTTCTCCTCGCGAAGCTTGAAGAGGCTCTCGCGAGGCATCTGGCAGGCCCTCGCGAAGCATTTCTCTTGAGGCATTTTCTGCACTTCCAGAATTTTCATTACAAAGAGTGATTCCAAACAGTTCTTGAAAATTAGGACTATCAACTGTCACAAAGACTTGTACTTCAGGCTCTTGGGGTTGCATTTGCTGCTGAGATTGAATTACACTCTTGTCGACGACATCCATGGCATGGCATTGTTCAAGCATGTTTGGCAGGTGGGAAGCGTGCTTCATGTTAAACTCTGCTTGTTCAGAACCAAATTGCAACTTCAGGGTTCCACCTTTCACATCAATTATGGCTCCAGCTGTGGCTAAGAAAGGTCTGCCAAGAATCATTGACTCTGAGTTGTCTTCCATTTCCAACACAACAAAATCCACTGGATAAGCAAAATTTCCAATTTGGACTGGCACATCTTCAAGAATTCCAGTTGGTTTTCTCAGTGTTCTGTCAGCAAGTTGCAGTGTCATAGAGGTGGGCTTCGGCAAGCCTAGCTGCAGCATCTGACTGGCGGCTTGGGGTAACACACTGACTGAGGAACCTAAATCACAGAGAGCTGTGAAGGTTCTTTTTCCAACCACACAGGGGATACTGAAACTCCCTGGGTCTCCTAACTTCTTGGGCAAGTTGTTTTGGATAACTGCACTGCATTCTTCTGTCAAAGCAACTATCTCAGGATCTACTATACTTCTTTTCTTGGTTATCAGGTCCTTAAAGAATTTGGCATACAGAGGGATGTGCAACACTGCATCAAGGATGGGGATTGTTATTTGCACTTCCTTCATTGTCTCTAGGAACTTGGCATACTGCTTTTCTTCCTTAGTTTTTTCCAATCTTGAAGGGAATGGGATCTTCTGAACTAAAGGCTTCTCAACCCTTGGTACTGCTGCTGGTTCTACTGGTATTACAGGCTCTTGAGGAGGATCCCTCGAGGGGCTTTCCTCTCGAGGTAAATTTTCCTCGCGGGGCAAATTTTCCTCGCGAGGCCTCCTTGGTGGGGCTACATAGGTGACAGTTGGAGGTGTCTTTAGAATGGGTTCAGTGTTTAATCCACTTCTAGTGGTGACAACCTCTACTGCTTCAGTAGTGGTAATTGCACCACATTGCTTAGGGTTCTTCTCTACCTGAGCAGGTAGTTTGTTCTCTGTCTGATTTCCCTGGGTATTGGAGATTCCAGCTGTAAGCTGCTGCATTATCTTGTAAAATAATTCAGACTGCATCTTCATTGTTTCTTGCATTCCACTGAACATTTCTTTTTGCAAACGCATCATTTCACTGATTTCAGACTGCCTACTGCTTGAAGCGGCATTTTGCTGGGTTGCTTGGTGAGGATGCTGTTGTGGCTGCTACATATGGCCTTGAGGTCTGAAATTCTGCTGAGATGTTGAGGCATAGTTCTGTGGAGCTGCTTGAGGGTAACTTTGTGGGGCTGTATTCTTGTAGGACAGGTTTGGATGATGTCTCCAGGAGGGGTTGTAGCTCTGAGAAAAGGGACCTTGATTCTGAGTGTAATTCACTTCTGCCACTTGAGATTCACTGGCACTGAAATAGGGACACTCCTGAGGCGAATGACCATCAATTCCACAAATCTGGCAGGGTGCTGAAACTGAACTTACTGGCACCAGGGCTTTTCCATTCTTTTCCAACATAAGCTGAGATATTTGGCTGGTCAGGCTATCAAGCTTTGCTTCAAGGGCTTCTGGGCTTCCATGTTGCATAACTATTGGCTGAGGAGGCTGCATTGCTCTTTCATTTGTCCAGGAGAAATTGTGTGAAGCCATGCTCTCAATCAATTCAAAAGCTTCATCCAGGGTCTTGTTCATTATACCTCCTCCAGCAGCAAAATCTACAAGGATCTGGTCTGATCTGTTAGACCCTTGTAGAATGTCTGCAGAATTAGCCACTATTCTTGGCCATGGTTAGGACACATACTAATCATGCCTTGGTACCTCTGCCAGGCATCATATAAACTCTCTCCTTGGCATTGCACAAATCTGGTAATTTTGTCTCTACAATCGGCTGCTTTGGTGGGGGGAAAGTATTTCTCAAAGAAAGCTTGCACCAGATGTTCCCAAGTGTCCCTAGCATGAGTAGGCAAGGCATGGAACCATAACTTAGCACTACCTGACATGGAAAAAGGGAATAGCTGCATCCTAATGGCTTCAGGAGGCACACCATTGTGCTTGAGGGTGTTACAGTACTCCAAGAAATTTCTGATATGTTCATGAGGACTCTCCAAGGCAGAACCTTTGAAGGGGTTGTGCTGAACCATATTGATTAGGGCTGGTTTGATTTCCCAGTTGTTTGCTTGAATAGCAGGCATAACCACTTCAGAGGTGGCTACATGGTCTTTAGGGATCCAGAGGTCTCTCAACTTCCTGTCTCCCATCTTGGAAGCTGGCAATCTTTCTTCTACGGCTGTCGAGGAAACTGCCCTTCTTCTATTTGCAAGAAACGTTCTTTCAGGCTCAGGATCAAAGGGGGCTAAAGGTGAATCTTCAGATGTCTGCATACACAAACTCACCAACCTGCACGAAGGAGATCATGTTTCCACTATACACAAGCACAAACAAGAACTTTATCAAGGGTTAGTGAACTAAATCCCCTAATAACCGTTCTAGAAACAAGATGAAGAGACTAAGAGTAACAAAGCAAGCAGATTTATCACGGAGGTGAACTACGGGGAAAGAAACACAACCAAGGCTACTGTACTTTGAAAAGCAATCAATATTTGATCCCCGGCAACGGCGCCAGTTTTGATCGGTAGTGGTTTAGGGGGGTTTTTGTTATCGTCTCCACAGGGATCAAAATCTATTGGTGATTTTTCCTTTCCAGAAGCTTGGCACAACGAAAAGGTGGGTTGGTGTTTTACGGATCTAGGCTAGTTCTTGCGGATCAAGCAACAGAAAATAAAAACGGTGACAGCAAAGGGGAGGCTAAGGAAGATTCTCGCGGACAGGAAAGGGGAGGCTAAGGAAGAGTGGATCGTCAAACATAACAAAAGCTCAAAACTTCAGCAAGGTGGAGGCTAAGGGAGAATCAACAAACACATAACATGAACAGCAGCAAAGGGGGGCTAAGGAAGAGTTCACAAGCAACAAAATCACAGCACGATTACTAAGTTCACACAAACAGAGTGATTCAGAGAGTTACAGAGAGTTTTCACCGAAGGGGTTGGAGAGGATCGAATTAGTTCGTCGCGGCGACAGCAGAGGAAGCAGAGGCGGGAGGCTAAGGAAGATACAGACGAAGTAGAAGCAAGGAAGAAGACAGGGACAGATACGGATCAAGGGCTTCTTCTTTCCTCTCGTTCCTCGCGGATCGTCTTCACCATGATTCTCCAAAGTTCTTCCTAGTTCTTCGGTTCTTGATCTGGGTGGAGTGGTTGGTTGGTTGGGTATTGGATCTGGTGGATGCGGTGGAGTGGTTCTCCTGGATGCGGAGGTCTCTTCTTCTTGGACAAGGAAGCTGCTTTATAGGCGCTGCGGAAGTGGCGAGAGGGCCGCGGCTACGGAAGTGGCCAGGGCCGCAGTCGATGGCGTGGTTGGTGGCGAGGCGGGAACTTCCGCCGTCGCTTTTCAGCTTTTTTCCCAGACGCACATGGTCTGCTCCCTACTTTATCACCTTTTTGACCCTTCTGGTTTCTTCTCCTCCAAGTTGATCGATTCCCTCCTTGCTGATTCAAACGCGTGCGCAGCGCAAGTGAGATACGCTCGCAAACTTCTCTTCTGGCTTCGAGAGGTTCTGGCTTCGAGAGGTGGCACCCTCGCGAGGCATTCATCCTCGCCAAGCGAAACCCTCGCGAGGCCTTTTTACTCGCGAAGCAAAACCCTCGCGAGGCCTTTTTCCTCGCGAAGCGTCAAGTCCTCTGGAGGCGTCTTCTAAGCAACAAATTGAGTTGGAGATGAAGAAATATGTGCCTTGGCGCACTGATCTGCAAAGAGTGGATAACTGATGTAAAAAGCATTTAAAACCTTGACTGAACTTCTCAAATATGAGCAGATTTAGGGTTTTGGATGTCGAAAAGATGTGCATAATTCAGAGTGATCACACCCCATCACGACCCCTGCCTCCACGGGGAGCACGACTGACGGGGAGTACCTGTTCTGGTCCTCAACGTCCCCAAGGAACTCCGCGTGGCCGTGGACTGTCCGACCACCTCCCTGGAGAAGATGCAAGAGACGGTGCCTGCACTGTTCCCCTAGTGCAAAGCGCGCCGTCCTCGAGCTCAACCTACCGGCGCTCTACTGCAAATTTCCAAGCGCATAACTGCACAGGTGTAGAACTACAGTTGTTTCTGAACTGCAGTGTTTCAGTTCAGAGCTCCTACTAGTTCCTAGCAGAACCGTTGATTGTTTCCCTCTGCCAACATGCATTGTCCATTCACTTGTATTAATTCTTTGGCGGAGTTCACAACACATTTTGAAGAAATTCGCTATGTTTGATTGTGAAGTCCAGAGAGTGAGGTGTCGAAGTTCGGAGAGGGTGAGCGGTGAAAAATTCAATGTTGCAAAGTTCGCTTGTAATTGTCATGGAGTTCGGTTTGTTCCACAATGTAAGTCCATGAAGAGAGATGTGAAAGTTCGGAGAGTTCAATGAATTTCGTCTGCCGCCAACTCGTGAAAAATTCATTACTAAAATCAAACAAAGTCAAAACCATGGCGTCTGGTGCTCCGTTAGGAAGTTCACTTACGTCTTCCATAGAAGTTCACTTCAAAGACGAGGGAAGTTCAGAAATGGTCCGTGTACGAAAATCAAACAGGTAAAACAAATCAAACAAGTAAAAAACATGACGTAACACGTACATCTGGTGCTCCGTGAATAAGTTCACTTATGTGTTCGGAAGAAGTTCATAGATGCGAAGTGGGAAGTTCAGAAAAAACGAGAATTCTAAAACAACAGAATTATGTATATTTAAAACTGCTATTAAACCGTAAGTAATTTTGAAAAAATGTGTGAGATAACAAAGTTGCGACTTTTTCATAGCTTTCCAACGGCGTATCATTTGCATCAATCCGATAAATTGTTTGAAAATGGCGATCAAAATACGGTACGGTCTCGAAATGCATTGCTACGGAAAAATAAACCATTCTATTTAGATATACATGGCATCGAATATCATACACATGTACTTTCCAATTGCATAATGCCACATTCACGACTATCCTCTACCCATTATATCATACACATGTACTTTCCAATTGCATAATGCCACATTCACGACTATGCTCTACCCACATTCACGACTATCCTCTATCGGAGATGCATCCACGGACGAGAAGGCGTGCCGGGCAACCTTCTGCAAAATTCACTTAACTTACCTCGTGTTCAACTCTTATAATAAATCCATAAAAAATTAGAGAAGTCCTATGAAATTTAGAAAGTTAGGGATACTTCAAAAAAAATTACAACCAAAATATAAATATGAAAATCCTAAGGACATATTCATACTACACCCACCCAGATAAAAAAAGCTACACATACACGCGTTTCTAAAGATTTAGGAGGTATCTAGCATACCGGAGAGTACGTACATATAGTATGAAGTATACATTACTATTTCGATAGTATATGTTCAATTTGTAGGTAGTATGTATAATTTTTCCACATAATCTTTTTTATGTACAAATATGACAGTATTTTTAACATAGTGCAAACTACGTACGCACTTGCAATATTTTTCACGCAACTTTCTATAAACTATCTTAGATAAAATATATGAACATACTCAAATCAATAAAGTAAATATATGTACTTCCGTATGGCGGTATTTGAGATGTGGGTCCGCACTCGGGAGTAGATTGACATGTTATATTTAAAGCTTGTATTGAAATTTTTCTTTGATTTTTTCGAGAAACATTTCCGTTTGATTTTCAATTTTTCCCTTTATTATCAAGTCTTGTGAGGTGTGCACTATACATACCTCGCCCCCCTGCGCTTCTTCTCACCTTGAAAGAAAAGTGAGACAAAATCATTGTTCATTTTCTCCTTGAAGGATCCCTGTAAAGTGAGGACGAAGACGCGCAAGCAACCGCCATGATCACCCAGCATGCCGTTCACCACCATTTTTCCTCAGAAATTCCTAATGAGGTACTTGTCGTAGAGGCCTTCATATCATACCGAAAAGTCATTTATAGTGGCTCCGGTTCCTACCGGACTTGCACCAACCAATTAGGACCCGCTACATGTCCCGTATCTATACCTAATGGCATGTATTTTAACTCGTATTTAATGTATGATGCATAAAAAATATTATTTACTAATAAAATCCAAACTATTTTTCATTCGATTTCCACTAACTTTTTTTTAAAAAAATTCAAAGAAATTTGATTAATTATTTGAAAACCGGTGACACATTTTCTTTCCATAATTGTTTTGGCGATATTTCATTGTTCCAAAAAGAATATTAAATAAATTTAGAAAGCCGCCACAAAAAAATCATTACGTTTTCATCAAAATTGTATAGATTTGTATAAGTTATGGTCAAAACGATGAAACTTAATATTGAAGAAATATATATGGTGTCACAAAAAATATAATGAAATGTGCATGAAACCTCAATTATGCTCCTACAAATTAAAATTATTTCAGTACTTTTATAAAATATATGTGTTGTCACAATAAACGATAACAGAATATGCAATGAATCCTTTAGTATACTCCAGCATATGTCATATCAATATAATAATTCAAATGGGATATATTGATTTCATTCAAGTTTCATTACAATTCCAATAAAATTTCAATGTTCAAATTAAAAAAAATCAAAATATATCCAAAATTGAGATGATTGGAAGATTTAATAACGGGGAACTCAAATATCAAAACAGATAAAAAATTGGAGTTTCGGTTCAAAAGATAAGTACGATACAAAATTACAAAACCAAATCAAAAAGGATGGGTGGGTTGACAGGACATTGCACTTTACATGCAAACATACCCATCACTCACTTACTTGTGGGGCACAAAACTACGGTACCCACATGTCATAGACTGAGAAGACAAATGGGTATATGTGTGGTATTCAATAGGTACTTTATACATCTACCAATCTGCTTATTTTTATACCTACATGTTAGTACAAGATACCTGAAATACAACACAAATCTCAAATCAAACAATCAGTGGTAGATGCATCTCCGGTAGGAAATACGGTTCCGTCGGAAAATCCGCGTCCGCCTTCATAGCCACAACATTCTCCTTACACTGCACGGTTGCCCGGCATGCCTTCTCGTCCGTCCCCTATGTCCTTCACAATTGACCACACATACATTAATCAAAGGAATAAATTAATTAAATGAAATCCAACTTGTGTGAAGAATGTCGCAACCTGTTGATGTCGAGGGGGCGGTAGTAGTAACGGATCACCCGGAGACCGGAGTGCGTGGTGCCGTGTAGTAGCCGAAGCCAATGGGTTCGATCCCGCCGCTGATGTTGTTGCTTTGGCAAGCTTGCTAGTGCCCTGGTTCCACAAGAGTAGCTTCGCCGGGCTGCTGACGACGAGGACACCAGAGCAGTGCATGATGCTACCGCTACGACCAAAGCTCGAAGGGAATAGGAGTAGGCTTAGTATGCCGACAGAATCAGCAAGAACTATGAGCAGAGCTGTGTGGATTAGAGAGGGAGTGCGGCAACAAGAAACATGCAGTTTCATGAAGACATGCTCCGGCAGCGGCAGGGCCGTCTCGACCGTCTTCGTCACGGCCTCGCGCAGGGTTCCTGGAGGCCCTGATGAAGTGTCGACTCGAGACCTATTTGATACAGAGAAAGATGTATGAGGATTGCGTCTGTGTGCAATGATTAATGTGACAAATTGAAGAAGAGCATTCAATCAAGACATGAAGCGGTTATATATATATATACACCCTATTCAGCACCCAGGGTGCATAATACTTATTTTGCACCCTAAGTTTGTTTTACTTTCTTTTGTTTAGAATTTATGTTTGATATACAAATAATTACATTCATATTGACCCACAATGAAAATTGACATAAAAAATGCAATTTTATGAGTCATAACAGTGTAAAAACCATAAAAAATGTATATTTTACGACACATTTTTTTACGTCATGTAAAAAAAAGTTTTACGCCATGTCGATATTTTCTTACGTTCTCCTTGACTTACGAGGTAATACAAAATTTACGTGACGTAATAATCATTTACGGTTTAGAAGATATGGGGTGGGTGTAGAATAACTTATTGTACTCCCTGGGTGTCAAATAGCGCGTCCCTATATTCAGCACCCAGGGTGCATAATACTTATTTTGCACCCTAAGTTTGTTTTACTTTGTTTTGTTTAGAATTTATGTTTGATATACAAATAATTACATTCATATTGACCCACAATGAAAATTGACATAAAAATGCAATTTTATGAGTCATAACAGTGTAAAAACCATAAAAAATGTATATTTTACGACACATTTTTTTACGTCATGTAAAAAAAAGTTTTACGCCATGTCGATATTTTCTTACGTTCTCCTTGACTTACGAGGTAATACAAAATTTACGTGACGTAATAATCATTTACGGTTTAGAAGATATGGAGTGGGTGTAGAATAACTTATTCTACTCCCTATATATATATATATATATATATATATATATATATATATATATATATATATATATATATATATATATATATATATATATATATATATAACCGCTTCATGTCTTGATTGAATGCTCTTCTTCAATTTGTCACATTAATCATTGCACACAGACGCAATCCTCATACATCTTTCTCTGTATCAAATAGGTCTCGAGTCGACACTTCATCAGGGCCTCCAGGAACCCTGCGCGAGGCCGTGACGAAGACGGTCGAGACGGCCCTGCCGCTGCCGGAGCATGTCTTCATGAAACTGCATGTTTCTTGTTGCCGCACTCCCTCTCTAATCCACACAGCTCTGCTCATAGTTCTTGCTGATTCTGTCGGCATACTAAGCCTACTCCTATTCCCTTCGAGCTTTGGTCGTAGCGGTAGCATCATGCACTGCTCTGGTGTCCTCGTCGTCAGCAGCCCGGCGAAGCTACTCTTGTGGAACCAGGGCACTAGCAAGCTTGCCAAAGCAACAACATCAGCGGCGGGATCGAACCCATTGGCTTCGGCTACTACACGGCACCACGCACTCCGGTCTCCGGGTGATCCGTTACTACTACCGCCCCCTCGACATCAACAGGTTGCGACATTCTTCACACAAGTTGGATTTCATTTAATTAATTTATTCCTTTGATTAATGTATGTGTGGTCAATTGTGAAGGACATAGGGGACGGACGAGAAGGCATGCCGGGCAACCGTGCAGTGTAAGGAGAATGTTGTGGCTATGAAGGCGGACGCGGATTTTCCGACGGAACCGGTTTTCCTACCGGAGATGCATCTACCACTGATTGTTTGATTTGAGATTTGTGTTGTATTTCAGGTATCTTGTACTAACATGTAGGTATAAAAATAAGCAGATTGGTAGATGTATAAAGTACCTATTGAATACCACACATATACCCATTTGTCTTCTCAGTCTATGACATGTGGGTACCGTAGTTTTGTGCCCCACAAGTAAGTGAGTGATGGGTATGTTTGCATGTAAAGTGCAATGTCCTGTCAACCCACCCATCCTTTTTGATTTGGTTTTGTAATTTTGTATCGTACTTATCTTTTGAACCGAAACTCCAATTTTTTATCTGTTTTGATATTTGAGTTCCCCGTTATTAAATCTTCCAAACATCTCAATTTTGGATATATTTTGATTTTTTTAATTTGAACATTGAAATTTTATTGGAATTGTAATGAAACTTGAATGAAATCAATATATCCCATTTGAATTATTATATTGATATGACATATGCTGGAGTATACTAAAGGATTCATTGCATATTCTGTTATCGTTTATTGTGACAACACATATATTTTATAAAAGTACTGAAATAATTTTAATTTGTAGGAGCATAATTGAGGTTTCATGCACATTTCATTATATTTTTTGTGACACCATATATATTTCTTCAATATTAAGTTTCATCGTTTTGACCATAACTTATACAAATCTATAGAATTTTGATGAAAACGTAATGGTTTTTTTGTGGCGGATTTCTAAATTTATTTAATATTCTTTTTGGAACAATGAAATATCGCCAAAACAATTGTGGAAAGAAAATGTGTCACCGGTTTTCAAATAATTAATCAAATTTCTTTGAATTTTTTTTAAAAAAAGTTAGTGGAAATCGAATGAAAAATAGTTTGGATTTTATTAGTAAATAATATTTTCTATGCATCATACATTAAATACGAGTTAAAATACATGCCATTAGGTATAGATACGGGACATGTAGCGGGTCCTAATTGGTTGGTGCAGGTCCGGTAGGAACCGGAGCCACTATAAATGACTTTTCGGTATGATATGAAGGCCTCTACGACAAGTACCTCATTAGGAATTTCTAAGGAAAAATGGTGGTGAACGGCATGCTGGGTGATCATGGCGGTTGCTTGCGCGTCTTCGTCCTCACTTTACAGGGATCCTTCAAGGAGAAAACGAACAATGATTTTGTCTCACTTTTCTTTCAAGGTGAGAAGAAGCGCAGGGGGGCGAGGTATGTATAGTGCACACCTCACAAGACTTGATAATAAAGGGAAAAATTGAAAATCAAACGGAAATGTTTCTCGAAAAAATCAAAGAAAAATTTCAATACAAGCTTTAAATATAACATGTCAATCTACTCCCGAGTGCGGACCCACATCTCAAATTTCGCCATACGGAAGTACATATATTTACTTTATCGATTTGAGTATGTTCATATATTTTATCTAAGATAGTTTATAGAAAGTTGCGTGAAAAATATTGCAAGTGCATACGTAGTTTGCACTATGTTAAAAATACTGTCATATTTGTACATAAAAAAGATTATGTGGAAAAATTATACATACTACCTACAAATTGAACATATACTATCGAAATAGTAATGTATACTTCATACTATATGTACGTACTCTCCGGTATGCTAGATACCTCCTAAATCTTTAGAAACGCGTGTAGGTGTAGCTTTTTTTATCTGGGTGGGTGTAGTATGAATATGTCCTTAGGATTTTCATATTTATATTTTGGTTGTAATTTTTTTTGAAGTATCCCTAACTTTCTAAATTTCATAGGACTTCTCTAATTTTTTATGGATTTATTATAAGAGTTGAACACGAGGTAAGTTAAGTGAATTTTGCAGAAGGTTGCCCGGCACGCCTTCTCGTCCGTGGATGCATCTCCGATAGAGGATAGTCGTGAATGTGGGTAGAGCATAGTCGTGAATGTGGCATTATGCAATTGGAAAGTACATGTGTATGATATAATGGGTAGAGGATAGTCGTGAATGTGGCATTATGCAATTGGAAAGTACATGTGTATGATATTCGATGCCATGTATATCTAAATAGAATGGTTTATTTTTCCGTAGCAATGCATTTCGAGACCGTACCGTATTTTGATCGCCATTTTCAAACAATTTATCGGATTGATGCAAATGATACGCCGTTGGAAAGCTATGAAAAAGTCGCAACTTTGTTATCTCACACATTTTTTCAAAATTACTTACGGTTTAATAGCAGTTTTAAATATACATAATTCTGTTGTTTTAGAATTCTCGTTTTTTCTGAACTTCCCACTTCGCATCTATGAACTTCTTCCGAACACATAAGTGAACTTATTCACGGAGCACCAGATGTACGTGTTACGTCATGTTTTTTACTTGTTTTGATTTTTTTTACCTGTTTTATTTTCGTACACGGACCATTTCTGAACTTCCCTCGTCTTTGAAGTGAACTTCTATGGAAGACGTAAGTGAACTTCCTGACGGAGCACCAGACGCCATGGTTTTGACTTTGTTTGATTTTAGTAATGAATTTTTCACGAGTTGGCGGCAGACGAAATTCATTGAACTCTCCGAACTTTCACATCTCTCTTCATGGACTTGCATTGTGGAACAAACCGAACTCCATGACAATTAGAAGCGAACTTTGCAACATTGAATTTTTCACCGCTCACCCTCTCCGAACTTCGACACCTCACTCTCTGGACTTCACAATCAAACATAGCGAATTTCTTCAAAATGTGTTGTGAACTCCGCCAAAGAATTAATACAAGTGAATGGACAATGCATGTTGGCAGAGGGAAACAATCAACGGTTCTGCTAGGAACTAGTAGGAGCTCTGAACTGAAACACTTCAGTTCAGAAACAACCGCAGTTCTACACCTGTGCAGTTATGCGCTTGGAAATTTGCAGTAGAGCGCCGGTAGGTTGAGCTCGAGGACGGCGCGCTTTGCACTAGGGGAACAGTGCAGGCACCGTCTCTTGCATCTTCTCCAGGGAGGTGGTCGGACAGTCCACGGCCACGCGGAGTTCCTTGGGGACGTTGAGGACCAGAACAGGTACTCCCCGTCAGTCGTGCTCCCCGTGGAGGCAGGGGTCGTGATGGGGTGTGATCACTCTAAATTGTGCACATCTTTTCGACATCCAAAACCCTAAATCTGCTCATATTTGAGAAGTTCAGTCAAGGTTTTAAATGCTTTTTACATCAGTTATCCACTCTTTGCAGATCAGTGCGCCAAGGCACATATTTCTTCATCTCCAACTCAAAATTTGTTGCTTAGAAGACGCCTCCAGAGGACTTGATGCTTCGCGAGGAAAAAGGCCTCGCGAGGTTTTTGCTTCGCGAGTAAAAAGGCCTCGCGAGGGTTTCGCTTGGCGAGGATGAATGCCTCACGAGGGTGCCACCTCTCGAAGCCAGAACCTCTCGAAGCCAGGACCTCTCGAAGCCAGAAGAGAAGTTTGCGAGCGTATCTCACTTGCGCTGCGCACGCGTTTGAATCAGCAAGGAGGGAATCGATCAACTTGGAGGAGAAGAAACCAGAAGGGTCAAAAAGGTGATAAAGTAGGGAGCAGACCATGTGCGTCTGGGAAAAAAGCTGAAAAGCGACGGCGGAAGTTCCCGCCTCGCCACCAACCACGCCATCGACTGCGGCCCTGGCCACTTCCGTAGCCGCGGCCCTCTCGCCACTTCCGCAGCGCCTATAAAGCAGCTTCCTTGTCCAAGAAGAAGAGACCTCCGCATCCAGGAGAACCACTCCACCGCATCCACCAGATCCAATACCCAACCAACCAACCACTCCACCCAGATCAAGAACCGAAGAACTAGGAAGAACTTTGGAGAATCATGGTGAAGACGATCCGCGAGGAACGAGAGGAAAGAAGAAGCCCTTGATCCGTATCTGTCCCTGTCTTCTTCCTTGCTTCTACTTCGTCTGTATCTTCCTTAGCCTCCCGCCTCTGCTTCCTCTGCTGTCGCCGCGACGAACTAATTCGATCCTCTCCAACCCCTTCGGTGAAAACTCTCTGTAACTCTCTGAATCGCTCTGTTTGTGTGAACTTAGTAATCGTGCTTTGATTTTGTTGCTTGTGAACTCTTCCTTAGCCCCCCTTTGCTGCTGTTCATGTTATGTGTTTGTTGATTCTCCCTTAGCCTCCACCTTGCTGAAGTTTTGAGCTTTTGTTATGTTTGACGATCCACTCTTCCTTAGCCTCCCCTTTCCTGTCCGCGAGAATCTTCCTTAGCCTCCCCTTTGCTGTCACCGTTTTTATTTTCTGTTGCTTGATCCGCAAGAACTAGCCTAGATCCGTAAAACACCAACCCACCTTTTCGTTGTGCCAAGCTTCTGGAAAGGAAAAATCACCAATAGATTTTGATCCCTGTGGAGACGATAACAAAAACCCCCCTAAACCACTACCGATCAAAACTGGCGCCGTTGCCAGGGAACAAATATTGATTGCTTTTCAAAGTACAGTAGCCTTGGTTGTGTTTCTTTCCCCGTAGTTCACCTCCGTGATAAATCTGCTTGCTTTGTTACTCTTAGTCTCTTCATCTTGTTTCTAGAACGGTTATTAGGGGATTTAGTTCACTAACCCTTGATAAAGTTCTTGTTTGTGCTTGTGTATAGTGGAAACATGATCTCCTTCGTGCAGGTTGGTGAGTTTGTGTATGCAGACATCTGAAGATTCACCTTTAGCCCCCTTTGATCCTGAGCCTGAAAGAACGTTTCTTGCAAATAGAAGAAGGGCAGTTTCCTCGACAGCCGTAGAAGAAAGATTGCCAGCTTCCAAGATGGGAGACAGGAAGTTGAGAGACCTCTGGATCCCTAAAGACCATGTAGCCACCTCTGAAGTGGTTATGCCTGCTATTCAAGCAAACAACTGGGAAATCAAACCAGCCCTAATCAATATGGTTCAGCACAACCCCTTCAAAGGTTCTGCCTTGGAGAGTCCTCATGAACATATCAGAAATTTCTTGGAGTACTGTAACACCCTCAAGCACAATGGTGTGCCTCCTGAAGCCATTAGGATGCAGCTATTTCCTTTTTCCATGTCAGGTAGTGCTAAGTTATGGTTCCATGCCTTGCCTACTCATGCTAGGGACACTTGGGAACATCTGGTGCAAGCTTTCTTTGAGAAATACTTTCCCCCCACCAAAGCAGCCGATTGTAGAGACAAAATTACCAGATTTGTGCAATGCCAAGGAGAGAGTTTATATGATGCCTGGCAGAGGTACCAAGGCCTGATTAGAATGTGTCCTAACCATGGCCAAGAATAGTGGCTAATTCTGCAGACATTCTACAAGGGTCTAACAGATCAGACCAGATCCTTTGTAGATTTTGCTGCTGGAGGAGGTATAATGAACAAGACCCTGGATGAAGCTTTTGAATTGATTGAGAGCATGGCTTCACACAATTTCTCCTGGACAAATGAAAGAGCAATGCAGCCTCCTCAGCCAATAGTTATGCAACATGGAAGCCCAGAAGCCCTTGAAGCAAAGCTTGATAGCCTGACCAGCCAAATATCTCAGCTTATGTTGGAAAAGAATGGAAAAGCCCTGGTGCCAGTAAGTTCAGTTTCAGCACCCTGCCAGATTTGTGGAATTGATGGTCATTCGCCTCAGGAGTGTCCCTATTTCAGTGCCAGTGAATCTCAAGTGGCAGAAGTGAATTACACTCAGAATCAAGGTCCCTTTTCTCAGAGCTACAACCCCTCCTGGAGACATCATCCAAACCTGTCCTACAAGAATACAGCCCCACAAAGTTACCCTCAAGCAGCTCCACAGAACTATGCCTCAACATCTCAGCAGAATTTCAGACCTCAAGGCCATATGTAGCAGCCACAACAGCATCCTCACCAAGCAACCCAGCAAAATGCCGCTTCAAGCAGTAGGCAGTCTGAAATCAGTGAAATGATGCGTTTGCAAAAACAAATGTTCAGTGGAATGCAAGAAACAATGAAGATGCAGTCTGAATTATTTTACAAGATAATGCAGCAGCTTACAGCTGGAATCTCCAATACCCAGGGAAATCAGACAGAGAACAAACTACCTGCTCAGGTAGAGAAGAACCCTAAGCAATGTGGTGCAATTACCACTACTGAAGCAGTAGAGGTTGTCACCACTAGAAGTGGATTAAACACTGAACCCATTCCAAAGACACCTCCAACTGTCACCTATGTAGCCCCACCAAGGAGGCCTCGCGAGGAAAATTTGCCTCGCGAGGAAAATTTACCTCGAGAGGAAAGCCCCTCGAGGGATCCTCCTCAAGAGCCTGTAATACCAGTAGAACCAGCAGCAGTACCAAGGGTTGAGAAGCCTTTAGTTCAGAAGATCCCATTCCCTTCAAGATTGG
This sequence comes from Puccinellia tenuiflora, assembly GCA_012064385.1. Taxonomy (NCBI): domain Eukaryota; kingdom Viridiplantae; phylum Streptophyta; class Magnoliopsida; order Poales; family Poaceae; genus Puccinellia; species Puccinellia tenuiflora. The sequence goes on along the minus strand of QRDG01000179.1, from coordinate 34,217 downwards.
AAAAAACTAAGGAAGAAAAGCAGTATGCCAAGTTCCTAGAGACAATGAAGGAAGTGCAAATAACAATCCCCATCCTTGATACAGTGTTGCACATCCCTCTGTATGCCAAATTCTTCAAGGACCTGATAACCAAGAAAAGAAGTATAGAAGATCCTGAGATAGTTGCTTTGACAGAAGAATGCAGTGCAGTTATCCAAAACAACTTGCCCAAGAAGTTAGGAGACCCAGGGAGTTTCAGTATCCCCTGTGTGGTTGGAAAAAGAACCTTCACAGCTCTCTGTGATTTAGGTTCCTCAGTCAGTGTGTTACCCCAAGCTGCCAGTCAGATGCTGCAGCTAGGCTTGCCGAAGCCCACCTCTATGACACTGAAACTTGCTGACAGAACACTGAGAAAACCAACTGGAATTCTTGAAGATGTGCCAGTCCAAATTGGAAATTTTGCTTACCTAGTGGATTTTGTTGTGTTGGAAATGGAAGACAACTCAGAGTCAATGATTCTTGGCAGACCTTTCTTAGCCACAGCTGGAGCCATAATTGATGTGAAAGGTGGAACCCTGAAGTTGCAATTTGGTTCTGAACAAGCAGAGTTTAACATGAAGCACGCTTCCCACCTGCCAAACATGCTTGAACAATGGCATGCCATGGATGTCGTCGACAAGAGTGTAATTGAATCTCAGCAGCAAATGCAACCCCAAGAGCCTGAAGTACAAGTCTTTGTGACAGCTGATAGTCCTAATCTTCAAGAACTGTTTGGAATCACTCTTTGTAATGAAAATTCTGGAAGTGCAGAAAATGCCTCAAGAGAAATGCTTCGCGAGGGCCTGCCAGATGCCTCGCGAGAGCCTCTTCAATCTTCGCGAGGAGAAATTCCTCGCGAGGGAGATCTCGAGGAAGCAGAACCTTGGAGAGAACCTCGTCAGCCGTCTCATAAATCTATTGTTGAGTTGAAGGAGTTGCCTGCTCACCTGAAGTATCTGTTTCTAGAGGAAGAAAAAATTCACCCTGTGATAATCAGCTCTGCACTTGATGATGAACAGGAGCACAACCTATTGTCAGTCCTCAGACTATACAAGAATGTCATTGGATATTCCATTGATGACATAAAGGGAATCGATGAAAAGGTTTGCTCTCACAGAATATATCTTGAAGAGGATAGCGCCCCCTCTAGAGAAGGCCAAAGGAGATTAAACCCTGCCCTGCAAGAAGTAGTAAAAAATGAAGTTCTGAAACTCCTACAAGCAGGCATGATCTACCCCATCTCTGATAGCGAGTGGGTGAGTCCTATCCACATAGTGCCCAAGAAAGGAGGCTATACAGTGGTTGAAAATGAAGAAGAAAAATTGATGACCACAAGACCAGTTACTGGATGGAGAATGGTCAATGATTTCAGGAAATTGAACAAGGCAACTAGGAAGGATCAATTCCCTTTGCCATTTATGGATCAGATGTTTGAGAGGTTAGCAGGGAAAGAGTTCTATTGTTACCTTGATGGATACTCTGGATTTCTTCAGATTCCCATCCATCCAGCAGATCAAGAAAAAACTACATTCACATGTCCATATGGAACATTTGCATACAAAAGATTGCCATTTGGTCTGTGTAACGCCCCAGGAACCTTCCAGAGGTGCATGACTTCAATATTCTCTGACTACATTGAGAAATTTATGGAAGTTTTCATGGATGATTTCACTGTCTATGGAAAAGATTTTGTCACCTGCTTGAAGAACCTGGCAGTAGTCCTGCATAGATGCTCAGAGGAGAACTTGATATTGAACTGGGAGAAATGCCACTTCTTAGTCACTGAAGGTATTGTGCTTGGACACCTGATATCCTCTAGAGGCATTGAAGTGGATAAATCAAAAGTTGATGTGATTGCCAAGTTACCACCCCCTGAAAATATAAAAGGAATACAGAGTTTCCTTGGACATGCTGGATTTTACATGAGATTCATTAAGGATTTCTCTAGCATTGCAAAGCCTCTAACCAAACTGCTCAGTCAAGATGTCAAATTCCACTTTGATGAAGCTTGTCTGAAGGCCTTTAACCAGTTGAAGCAAGCTCTTATTTCTGCTCCAATTGTGCAGCCTCCAGATTGGACCCTACCCTTTGAGTTGATGTGTGATGCAAGTGATTTTGCAGTTGGAGCAGTTCTGGGCCAGAGAAAAGGGAAAGCTCAGCATGTGATCCACTATGCCAGCAAAACTCTTGATGATTCTCAGATCAATTACTCCACTACTGAAAAAGAATTGCTTGCAGTGGTATTCGCATTTGACAAGTTCAGATCTTATCTAGTTGGGCAAAAATGTACTGTCTTCACTGATCATGCAGCAATAAGATATCTTGTCAGCAAGAAGGATGCCAAGCCCAGGCTAATCAGATGGATTCTCCTGCTTCAAGAGTTTGACATTGAGATCAAGGATAAGAAAGGTTCTGAGAATGTGGTAGCTGATCATTTGTCAAGAATAAGTTGCTCTGAAACCAGAAAAATAGAAGACAGCATCCCTGGAGAGCAACTGATGGGAGTAAATGCCTCGCGAGGGCTTCTTGAATCCTCGCGAGGGAGACCTCAGGACGATCTAACTCTTCATGCTTCGCGAGGAGATGCTTCGCGAGATGTGCTTCGTGAGGAAATGCTTCGCGAGGGATGCCTCGCGAGGGTCGACGTCTCGCGAGAAGCCAAGACTCCATGGTATGCTTACATTGTGAATTACCTAGAGTGTAAAATTATGCCAGCTGATTTGTCCTACCAGCAGAAAAAGAAATTCATGCATGAAGCCAAGAGCTATTACTGGGATGAACCATTCCTCTACAAGCATTGTGCAGATGGTATAGTGAGGAGATGTGTGCCCTCTGAAGAGACTCATGATGTGATGTTCCAATGTCATTCTGGCATGTATGGAGGCCATGCTGGAGTAATGAAAACTCAAGCAAAGATTCTTCAAGCTGGATTTTATTGGCCCAGCCAATTCAAAGATATTCATGATTTTGTCAAGCAGTGTGATCCCTACCAGAGAACTGGGAAAATCTCGAGAAGGAATGAAATGCCTCAGCAAGGCATTCTTGAAGTTGAACTGTTTGATGTATGGGGAGTTGATTTTGTTGGACCTCTACCTTCCTCTCGAGGTTTCAAGTATATCCTTGTAGCAGTGGATTATGTGTCCAAATGGGTTGAAGCGGTACCAACTGTCAGTGCAGATTCCAAGTCAGTCTGCAAGCTGTTCAAAACTATAATTTTCCCTAGATTTGGAGTTCCCAGAGTTGTGATCAGTGATGGAGGAGCCCATTTCAACAATGAACAGCTAGAGAAGCTGTTGAGCAAGTATGGTGTGAAGAATCACAGAGTTACTACACCCTACCATCCTCAAGCCAATGGACAAGTTGAGTTATCCAATAGAGAAATTAAGCAGATCCTTCAAAAGGTTGTGTCCAAGTCCAGAGCAGATTGGTCCCTGAAATTGCCTGATACCTTGTGGGCATATAGAACTGGATACAAGACACCTATTGGAATGTCACCCTTCAGGCTTGGATATGGTAAAGCATGCCATTTGCCTGTCGAGTTAGAGCACAGAGCTCAATGGGCTATCAGAAAACTAAACCTCGACATGAAGAAAGCTGGAAGTGCAAGGAAACTGCAGTTGTATGAGCTTGAAGAGCTGAGGCATGATGCATATGAGAGTTCCAAGATTTACAAGGAAAAGACCAAGAAATGGCATGACAAACATATCCTCGGGAAGGAGTTCAGCATTGGACAGCAAGTGTTGGTGTATGACTCCAAGTTGCATCTCTTTGCTGGAAAATTCAAGTCAAGACGGTTTGGTCCTTGCATAGTGAAGAAGGACTTGGGAAATGGTGCTTTCGAAGTCCAGACCCCATCAGCAGGTACCTTCAAGGTAAATGGTCAGAGACTGAAGCATTACCTAGCAGGAGAGAAGATTGACATTGAAGATCCTGAAGAAAGCGAGAATGACGAGTCAGAGGATGTTCCCAATGCATCCTCTAAAGCTGTGAAGCTGTGAGAAGAAGCTACGGTCAGGCTCGTGACCTTAAACAAGCGCTCATCGGGAGGCAGCCTGATATCCTTTTTATATATTATTTCCCTTCAAGAGTTATTTTTGTTTTGTGTGTTCCCTTTCCTTTTTGTTTGTTGTATTGTTTTTCAGATTGTTGAATAAAAGAGAGTGAAGTGGGTTGGCAGAGACCCCTGCAAGCAAGGAGTAGAAGGTCGCTTGGCGAGGAAAAAGGCCTCTCTAGGGATTCTGCTTCAAGAGAAAGCCTCGCGAGGGTTTTTGCTTCGCGAGGAAGACTTCTCGAGGATTCGACCCTTAAACCAGGTGAACACATTCCAATTAACAAATCCTGTTACACCATAAATATCATTGCTATGCCATGATTACAAATTTTCTATCTATTCTTGGCTATATTTTCGAAGTTGCTTGTCGAGTAAAAGTTTCTTGGAGTGCTTAATTTTGCCTAAACAATCTTTCATGCTATTGAGAATCTTGCAGTTTTCTATCTATAATGATTGCAAACTTTTGTGTTAGAGTCAAGTATCAAAACAGAGTTCATATATGTCTCTGCTCAGATCTGTTGGAATACCTTCATAATGCAAGTGGCTCTGAAATTGAATAAGTTGATCCTCGGAGAGCCATGTTTTAACTGCATTTCTGCATTTCTGCATTAGCTACCAGTATCTCTGGATGGTGGTATGTGAAGCACTAACAGTGAAACTAACTTGAAGTAAGTGATTTGAAAGCAAATTTTTGCATTAGCAGTTATGATCTCGGGATTGTAACCTGTGAAGCACTAACCTGAAGTTCCTGATAGTAATTTGAAAGCAAATTTTTGCATTAGCAGTTATGATCTCGGGATTGTAACCTGTGAAGCACTAACTGAAAGAATCTGACAAGTAACAATGATCCTAACCCATCTTTAATTTTTGCATTAGCCTACTTTGTTCTCGGGAACGGTAGTAGGTGAAGCACTGACTTTACATTCACTTAACCCTCATGGCTATTTCATGGATCACTTTATTTGATTTCCCTGCCAAATGTCTTATCTAGGTAATCGAAAAGTATCTGTACTGAGACAAATATAAAAGTTGTTAATTGAAACTTGACTCTGAACTAGAGATTGCAACCAGGTATGCAGAAACTGCTTTGAATCCAATATGTATGAACTGCTGTGTATGCAGAAGTTGAGCACTGTTTTCATCATATCTGCTTTACTTAGGGACAAGCAAAGGTTTGGGTCTGGGGGTTTGATCACTCTGAATTATGCACATCTTTTTGACATCCAAAACCCTAAATCTGCTCATATTTGAGAAGTTCAGTCAAGGTTTTAAATGCTTTTTACATCAGTTATCCACTCTTTGCAGATCAGTGCGCCAAGGCACATATTTCTTCATCTCCAACTCAAAATTTGTTGCTTAGAAGACGCCTCCAGAGGACTTGACGCTTCGCGAGGAAAAAGGCCTCGCGAGGGTTTTGCTTCGCGAGTAAAAAGGCCTCGCGAGGGTTTCGCTTGGCGAGGATGAATGCCTCGCGAGGGTGCCACCTCTCGAAGCCAGAACCTCTCGAAGCCAGGACCTCTCGAAGCCAGAAGAGAAGTTTGCGAGCGTATCTCACTTGCGCTGTGCACGCGTTTGAATCAGCAAGGATGGAATCGATCAACTTGGAGGAGAAGAAACCAGAAGGGTCAAAAAGGTGATAAAGTAGGGAGCAGACCATGTGCGTCTGGGCAAAAAGCTGAAAAGCGATGGCGGAAGTTCCCGCCTCGCCACCAACCACGCCATCGACTGCGGCCCTCGCCACTTCCGTAGCCGCGGCCCTCTCGCCACTTCCGCAGCGCCTATAAAGCAGCTTCCTTGTCCAAGAAGAAGAGACCTCCGCATCCAGGAGAACCACTCCACCGCATCCACCAGATCCAAGACCCAACCAACCACTCCACCCAGATCAAGAACCGAAGAACTAGGAAGAACTTTGGAGAATCATGGCGAAGACGATCCGCGAGGAACGAGAGGAAAGAAGAAGCCCTTGATCCGTATATGTCCCTGTCTTCTTCCTTGCTTCTACTTCGTCTATATCCTCCTTAGCCTCCCGCCTCTGCTTCCTCTGCTGCCGCCGCGACGAACTAATTCGATCCTCTCCAACCCCTTCGGTGAAAACTCTCTATAACTCTCTGAATCGCTCTGTTTGTGTGAACTTAGTAATCGTGCTATGATTTTGTTGCTTGTGAACTCTTCCTTAGCCCCCCTTTGCTGCTGTTCATGTTATGTGTTTGTTGATTCTCCCTTAGCCTCCACCTTGCTGAAGTTTTGAGCTTTTGTTATGTTTGACGATCCACTCTTCCTTAGCCTCCCCTTTGCTGTCCGCGAGAATCTTCCTTAGCCTCCCCTTTGCTGTCACCGTTTTTATTTTCTGTTTCTTGATCCGCAAGAACTAGCCTAGATCCGTAAAACACCAACCCACCTTTTCGTTGTGCCAAGCTTCTGGAAAGGAAAAAGCACCAATAGATTTTGATCCCTGTGGAGACGATAACAAAAACCCCCCTAAACCACTACCGATCAGGGTGGCGCTGGCCGGTCGAGATCTGGAGGAGGCAGTCGCTCAGCCGGAAGAAAGCGAGCGGGAGACTTGGAAGGTTGGGGCTACCGCCGGTTTTGCAGAGGAGGGGCGCGGATCCGTCGGCCGCGATAAAGGTCGGCATGGCACGCGGTGGACCTGGATCTGCGGCGGGAGGTCCTCGCGTTGGCGAGTAGGATGGGGGCGGGGCGGGGCTGGTGTTGGCAGGTCGGTGGCGACGGGAGGTCCTCCTGTTGGCTAGTAGGATGGGGGCGGCACGGCGCTGGTGTGAGCAGATCGCCGGCAGCGGGGGTGCTCTGGGGTGGCCTGCAGGGGCAGCGCACGGAGGTGGTCGCCGGGGTACTGGCGCGGAGGTGGCCGGAGCCGGGCTGGTGGCACGCGGGGGATCTCACATAGGGAAGGTGGGTGGCCGGCCGGATCTCGCGCGGAAGAGGTGGGTGGATGGGGTGGATCGCCGGCAGGTGGGTGACTGGGGCGGGGTCAGGGGAAGGAGGTGGGTACGAGTGGTGGGGTGTGGTCGGGGGTAAGATGGTGATTAGGAGGGTTCTAGAATAGCTATTCTAGAACCACTTAAGGGTGGTTCTAGAATAGTCCTGCTCTATATATAGCCTGCTATTCTGGAACTAGTTCTAGAATAGCTATTCTGGAACCACTTCTGAACTCCCTCGCAAAGTTGATGAACTTCATTCAATGGTAATATGAACTTCCTGACGGAACACACTGATTCTCCACCTTCACGGGAAAATTTTCTAGTGCGATTTTTTATCCGCTTATCGGAATGATGCATGTGATATACCGTTGGATAGCTATGGAAATTACGAAACTTTTTCATTTTCACAGGTTTTCGAAATTAGTTACGTTTTTTAAAGAATTTCAAATATACTAACACTATTTTCGAGACCGTACCGTATTTTGATCGCCATTTTCAAACCATTTATCGGATTGATGCAAATGATACACCGTTGGAAAGCTACGAAAAATATGCAACTTTGTTATCTCACGCATTTTTTCAAAATTCCTTACGGTTTAAGAGAAGTTTTAAATATACATAATTCTGTTGTTTTAGAATTCTCGTTTTTTCTGAACATCCCACTTCGCATCTGTGAACTTCTTTCGAACACATAAGTGAACTTCTTCACGGAGCACCAGATGTACGTGTTATGTCATGTTTTTACTTGTTTTGATTTTTTTTACCTGTTTGATTTTCGTACACGGACCATTTCTGAACTTCCCTCGTCTTTGAAGTGAACTTCTATGGAAGACGTAAGTGAACTTCCTGACGGAGCACCAGACGCCATGGTTTTGACTTTGTTTGATTTTAGTAATGAATTTTTCACGAGTTGGCGGCATACGAAATTCACTGAACTCTCCGAACTTTCACATCTCTCTTCATGGACTTGCATTGTGGAACAAACCGAACTCCATGACAATTAGAATCGAACTTTGCAACATTGAATTTTTCACCGCTCACCCTCTCCGAACTTCGACACCTCACTCTCTGGACTTCACAATCAAACATAGCGAATTTCTTCAAAATGTGTTGTGAACTCCGCCAAAGAATTAATACAAGTGAATGGACAATGCATGTTGGCAGACGGAAACAATCAACGGTTCAGCTAGGAACTAGTAGGAGCTCTGAACTGAAACACTGCAGTTCAGAAACAACCGCAGTTCTACACCTGTGCAGTTATGTGCTTGGAAATTTGGAGTAGAGCGCCGGTAGGTTGAGCTCGAGGACGGCGCGCTTTGCACAAGGGGAACAGTGCAGGCACCGTCTCTTGCATCTTCTCCAGGGAGGTGGTCGGACAGTCCACGGCCACGCGGAGTTCCTTGGGGATGTTGAAGACCAGAACAGGTACTCCCCGTCAGTCGTGCTCCCCGTGGAGGCAGGGGTCGTGATGGGGTGGCGCTGGCCGGTCGAGATCTGGGGGAGGCAGTCGCTCGGCCGGAAGAAAGCGAGCGGGCGACTTGGAAGGTTGGGGCTACCGCCAGTTTTGCAGAGGAGGGGCGCGGATCCGCCGAACGCGATAAAGGTCGGCATGGCACGCGGTGGACCTGGATCTGCGGCGGGAGGTCCTCCGTTGGCGAGTAGGATGGGGGCGGGGCTGATGTTGGCAGGTCGGTGGCGACGGGAGGTCCTCCTGTTGGCTAGTAAGGTGGGTGGTCGGCCGGATCTCGCGCGGAAGAGGTGGGTGGATGGGGTGGATCGCCGGCAGGTGGGTGACTGGGGCGGGGTCAGGGGAAGGAGGTGGGTACGAGGGGTGGGGTGTGGTCGGGGGTAAGATGGTGATTAGGAGGGTTCTAGAATAGCTATTCTATAACCACTTAAGGGTGGTTCTAGAATAGTCCTGCTCTATATATATATATATTCTATAGCAGGGATTTGCTATACTTGGTTACTGGCGTCACACCATCCAGCACCGTTAGATTGCTTTGAGATCCGAACTTTTTATTAGTAAAGGAGCCATGTTATTTCTTTTCTTCATTTCGCATGACCGAAGAGGCAAGCCCATGGTTTCCTTTCACTCTAGCTCTTACCCAAAGAGGCAACCTAAATCTGACTCTACTCTGATGCATATGCAGGAGCATGCGGTACGGAATCTACCTTTTTTCTGGCCATTATCATCTAGTCTAGTCTGAAGCATGCGACCATGGGATCATGGCACCAACGGAGAACTCTTCTCGTATTAAGTTGTTGACCGAAGTTCCCATATTCTAAAGAGTGCCCGGCTTAATACACAAGAGGTTCCATGCACAGAAAATTTTCAAACCAAAATCAAAATAAAGAAACTAGCCTTCTGCTTAAAATTCATTCGGTGCCCACTGTGTATACAAACGGTGCCTGTATCAAATGCATAAAGGTGCCCCTTGTATTAACAAACGGTGCCACTTTCACAGAAGGCTAGTTTCACAGAAGTTGCTCACAAATCTATGAATAATTACAGGAAATCATGGTTACTCTCCCAAACATATCTAGATCTAAAAAAAGGCTGTAAAAAAGAATTGAAAGAAAGGATAAGAAGCATCTGTGGCTACGGCTCGCCTCCTGCGGCTGCCTCTGGCTTCCCAGTCGGGCCGAGCCTAGAGCGGCTGTCGCCATCGCCGGCTGGCTTGAGCCTTGAGGTGGGCCGGCGGCGAGCGGAGCTTGGTCGGGGTAGAAGGGCGGCGTCCTGCAGCGGAGGGCGATGGAGGTTGCCAGGCACGGTGCTGGCGGCGGACCAGTAGAACGGTGGTAGGGGGCTCCTGCGATGCCCTTCCGCGACCCCAATGCGCGATGTCCTCCTTCCGCGCTGCTTGCCTGCTCTCCGCGCGCTGCCGGACTGCTCCCGCGCGTGCCGTTAGCCTGCTCCCACGCACGCTACCGCGACCTGCGCCGCCCCGCCACTAACCTCCTCCTGGTGCTGGAGCTGCCGGAGATGCGAGGCTGTCCGGAGTTCGTTGCGGCCAGATGCGACTGCCCCGCCCCTGACCATGCTCCCGGACGACCAGGGCCCTCCTCTGCATCCCTGCGTGCACGGAGACGTCCACGGCTCCAGTGGGGGAGAGCGGCCACGCCGTCGAGCACACCGGGGACAGGAAGCATGGCAGCCCGGCGGCACTGACGGGAGGTGGTTGGTGGGGGGAGGCGGCTGGGCACGTCGCCGGGAAGTGGTTGGTGGGGAGGAGTCAGGCAGGAGGGGGCTCGCCTGGGAGGAGCACAGGAGCGCGGCGGCTCGCCGGGGCAGGAGCACTGCACGCCAATGGAGGAGGTAGCTGGTGGGCACGATAGGGAATTTGGGATCGGGATCGAGAGGAACATGGGGTGGGTAGTGGTCACGGGAGAATCCTGGGGTGGGTGGGGATCACGGGAGAGGAGAGATGGATGGGCAGAGCATCACATGAGGCTTATTAGTGGGCTGCTACCGCAGGCCTAGGTCTGACACATACACAGAAACTGGGACCAAGCCGGATCAAAGAGGAAATAAGGAGAGCCGATGGAAAATCAGGAAAACAAAAGGAGGAAACGTTTTGTCCAACTCCGGTACAGATCCCCAAGGCATATGTGCGGCAACGATCGGTGTGACTGCAATCTCACAAGATAGGAATGCTTTTCACTATATATATATATATCGACGCAGATTTGCTACCATGGGTGGTAGCTGTGCATACCCCTTTGACCGTTAGATATAGAGAGTACCTGATCTGATTGTTGTTGGATTTTCTCGTTAGTGTTGCTTGCGTTTGACGGCGTCTCTGCCATCCGTTACATGCATGCTGTGCAAAAATTCTTACGACGCGTGTGTGCCGTATTAGTCTGTACAGTGTGTTAGAAGCTTCTTTTTAAGACCGTTGCAGGTTGGTGTCGTCAAACAGAAGGCCGTTTTGACAGATAAGTTTGCCAATACGTTATACGTGTCAGATCTGCCAAACAGGAAAAAGGACAAAATGAAGAATGGGTTGTGCTGGCATCAAAAGACATGTTTATCACATAGATGAATGAGAAAGCCAAATTGCCACTTGAATACAATATAAATGTTCATCCTAACCCATTGGCATTAACAGAATTTACAGAATCCTCAAAAAAAAATGGACCACATCAGGGAAATAAACCAAGGAAGGAAGAGGAAAAGAACAACAGGAAAATAAAGAATCTCAGGCTACGTGAAGAAATACAACACCATTGGACAAATAATCAACCACATGGATCGAGCGATCAAGAGAACAAGCAGAAACTATCTATAAATTGCAAATACATCACCATTGCCGGCCAATGACCAGACTCCTCTTTCGCTCTTTGGTTACTATTGGAAAAGTCAAATGGATATTGGCCCTCACGCTGCTGACAGGCTCAGCCCCTGACGCCCACGACCGGCTGCATCAGGTTTCCCCTGCAGCCGAATGAATCCATCGCCTGACACCGGCGCACCAAGGTGGAGGTAAGGCTCTGCGGCGGGCTCCTTCATTGCAGCCATGGCTGACGCCGTGCGCGGCAGAGGCAATGCGCCCTAAAAGCTCCAGCACCGGCATTTATCTGCCACCCCTCGAGTAACCACAATGGCATGGAGAGACGCTGCCGTACACCTGGAGCTAAAAATCCATCACACAATGCTAATCAAATCAGCTCAAGAATCCATTGCAAAATAAAATAAAATATTAAAATAATGCCTGCCAAGCATGTGGTCAAGCTGCCGATGGAGAACCATGAGCCATCACTCTAGTGCTGCACCACTCAATCCAGTGAGCACGGAAGAAATTGGACGTGCTTCTTTCACTGATTCAAGAACATTCGTGCAGTAACAAAAAGTCAGAAAGAGAGATAAGGAAGTGGCGCATCCAAAAGTTTTCCAATTTGAAGAAACTCAAGCAGAAGAACATGTATTTTGCGTGACTCCGGGGGAGCTTGGATACACTATATTCTGCATCCACTAGTTTTTCTGCATCAGTAGGTTTTGATCTAAGGAATATAATCAGAAGGAATTATCTACAAGTACGATGATCTTTGTGAAAAAAACTGCTACTAATGATGATGCACTTGAGGGGGCGTGGCGTCGGGACAGCCCGCTCTAGCTCGAAGAGATCGCCAGGAACAGACAGAGCTAACGCAAAGAGATAGCCTGGAACAAACAGAGCTAACGCCAAGAGATCGAAGAAACAAAAAAATCATGCAACAACCCCAAACCGACCAAGGATAAGCATGACTAAATCGGGCAAGAGAGCAAGCAAAAGACATGGAGGACCATACCAGCAACCTAGCCGGGCGCGACCAAGGCAGGGGCTCGCCGGTTCCTCCAAAGAGACCAGGGACACCAGGATACCGCCACGGTGGTGGCCCTTCCCTTCCATTCGTGTGATCCGGCAGAGAGCAGCACCAGTTCCGACAGACACCCCCTGCCTGCATCGTGCAGAGGGCGGATCTGGAGTGGTGGGAGCAGGAGAACATGGCCGGCGGCGCGTGGGGTGGATGCCGGTCGTGGCGCGCGCGATGGAGGGATGGTGACGGCGGGCACGCGCGGTGGAGCCCCCGTTCCCCACCGGCAACAACCCTCGCGGCCGCTCCACTCCATGCTCCTGCCGATGGGATGCCGGCGATGCAAGGACATGATGCGGAAGGCCACACTCTCCGTGATTTGAAATGGAGGCGGACGGATTCATGGATCGAGTGGGCGTGGAGCGGTTTGAGTGAGGACATGATGCGGAAGGCCACACTCCCGGCGGGCTCGAGCGCCTCCCGGTCTTCGGGAGCACCAGAAAACACGACGCACACGCGGTGCGTGACCTCGTCAGAGCTCACCTGGTGGCCGCCGCCGGATCCCCGGTCGATGAGGACGGCCACAGAGCATGGGGCTTCGCACAAGACCCTTCGGTTCACAGCGCGCCATTCTGACCCGAGGTTCTCGGCTTCGTCGCCGCCGCCTCCGTCTCCGTGGGCCGCCGCTACGCATCCCCAGCAACACCACCAGCGGAAGTGACTGTGGGTCCCAGATCTTGTGAGAAGAGCACCACGAGCCGCTCGCCTGCCGCCACCACGTCTCCATACCCCGCCGTCCGAGCGCTTAACTCCGGCTTGCTACTCCACGGCGGCTCCCGATTCCTGCCCCTATAGGACCGAGGACCGGCGTTGGCCTGACCAGGCACCCCGCGCCATGGTACCCCTCCTCCTTTGTTGGGCAAAGACCGATTTTTTTTCACGGCGTCCCTGGCAAATGGCGACGATGGCCGGGGCAAGGTGGGGAACGGGCGGTGGTGGGGAAGGAACTAGAGAGGTGGGGAACGGGAGGTGGATTGGTGGAGGAGAAAAGGACTTTTACCACACGAAGCGACGGATATGGGTCCTGTGGACTTGTGGTGTGTCAGAATTACCATCCGTAGACCGTAAGACTTTTCTCACCACCGCACGAGCGAAAACACGAGTGGCGGTGTGCGGCGCATGGTGGGACCGGACGGATGACGTGCTTTGAATCCTCACGCGCTGGCATGCTCTTGTTTTGACGGCGTAGTATGTTGCTGTTTGCTTCAGAATTCTATGCCCTACAATCATATTGCTCTCTATAGGTGATCCGACGGTCGGATGGTGGTGGGCAGCTACCCACCATGACATCCCACTATTATCTACTATATATATATATATATAGGCCAGGACTAAACAGGAACCTGCCCTTAAGAGGTTCCTATTTAGCTTAAGTAGGAACTATACCTAATTGGGGTTGGAACAGGTTCGGGACCCAACTCCCGTCCAGACCAAATAAACTTCCCCGATCCCCACGTCCCGACCCACGCGCCTACCCGCAGAAACCTCCCCCGATCCCCCACTACCTTCATCGTTTGCCGGCGCCGGCGAGTGAGCGGCGGCCGCGGCCGACGCGAGGGGGCCGGCGACGGAAACGGCGAGAGACCCCGATCCCCCACCACCTTCTTCTCCCCTGCCATAGGCATGTACTCTGCACTACCTTGTTTGCTAAAAAAATTGCGGTCCACATGTTGTGTATGGTGAAGTTCAGTTAGTTCAGTGTTGTATAATTATCCTTGAATAAACACACCCGATGTTATGGAAGATCACATGTACTCTGTGCTACATTGTATGTTAAAAAACTGAGGGTCCATTGTTGTGTAAGATGAAGTCCAGATAGCTCAATGTTGTATATTTGTCCTTGAAAATAAACAATATGGTAGTTCAAAAAAATGTGTTAGCTATAGAAGTTCACATGTAGTTCCAGCATGAGTTCATAGCTCTGAAACTGCTACATTGTATCGTGACATTGAAAATTTCCCCGGGTGTCGCAGGGTGATCGAGATGATGTTCGCAAACGCATGAGGGGCACAGATGAGCGTGAGGAGATACTCTGCTGGTCAGGGCCAACCCCGCCATCCCGATCACCTATTAGTGATGTTGGTCCAATACGTGTTGTTGATCCTGTGTTGCGTCTTCCACGACGTGGGGTTCCCTCTGGTAACTGTGGCGCCAAGGTGGATAAAACTTGCAGCAGTGTACCTGCAGGAGTTCATAATCGTAAAAAACTTATAGATCAGCAGCAGCACTCAAATGGGGAACATGGGGATGGGTCCCAGTTCAGTAAATTCCGTGAAGCAATTCCTATACAACTATACATGTCAAGCATGGATCATAAAGAGGAAGAAATAATCAGTTGGTCTGCCCCACAAAAAACTCCAAGCTTGCCTATACAACATGACAAGCCTATAGGTGTTGTTGATCCTCTGTGCCGACTCCCGCGCAGACCAATTGGCGTGACCTTCGAGAAGTCCAGAACTGGTCCTGATGAAGTTCCATGGGTCTCGAGCTATGTCACTACAGGAGGCTCGAGGAAAAGACCGGTTGATGACAGTGAGGAATGCCTTGGTGACACAGAGAGTGAGGCAAATGATGCAGGAGGGGAGCAGTCCACTGGTCTGCCTGTCAAGGTTCTGAAGAATGTAAGGTCAAGTAAGCATCCTCCAAAAAAAACATAGAACCCCACATTCTGCATCAGAGCATCGAGGACAAGATGCTGATTGCCATGCCAACAACACTAGTACAAGTCATATGCCCCCTAGGGATCCATTGCTCCATAAGCCAATTGTCACTCCTCCTTGTCCAATAAATCCTTTGCAGCGACAGACACCTACGCCTCTGCGGACATACAAACATGTAAGATTTTCTGGTGCCATTCACATGTAACTTCTCCATATGTTACTACCCTCCTTATATATTTTTGAAACATGGAAATCTGTGCAGGCCACGGAGCTCCTAGACCATCTGATACCGACCATTGGTCAACAGTTCGAGACCCACGATGAAGCCTATGAATTTTACAACACTTATGCAAGGCATACAGGGTTTGGTGTGAAAAGGAGCCAGAACAACAAGTATCGGTGGTATCTTCGATGTGTCCGAGAGGGTAAGCGTACAACAAGTGTTGTTGATGGTGAGAGGCAGCGAGATAGGGGGAGCCAGAAGGTTGGCTGCAAAGCATGTATCAGCTTGAAAGTAAGGGCAGATGGTACCTGTGCTGTCAAAACAATTGTGTTTGAGCACAACCACCCCCTTGTGCTGAGCGAGTCGATGCTCGTTTTCTTACGTTCACACAAAAGAATCGACTCAACGCTGCAAGATTACATAAGGGACCTCCAGTTTAGCAATGTCAGGCATGTTAACATTATGGGGATACTTACCAAGCTGTGTGGTGGCCGTAATAGACTGGGCTGCCACGAAAAGGGTATATTGAATATGTAAGTACCATATATAGACCCAATAAATTCCCTACTGTTGCCTCCCTGTTAAAAACATTGGTGCTAACTTGCTTTCAACATCAAATTCCTAGGAAAGCTAAAAATGTCCGCCGAGAGTCCGCGGACGATGTCCAGAAGATGTTCAAGTTTTTTGAAGAAATGAAATCAGAGAATGACAACTTCTACTACTATGTGCACGTTGATGAAGACAAGAGGATCAAAAATATTTTCTGGGCAAACGCAAGCTGCAGAGCTGCGTATGCAGATTTTGGTGATTGTGTCACTTTTGATACAACATACAAGTCCAACAAATACCACATGCCTCTGGCGGTATTTGTCGGGGTAAACAACCACTTGCAATCGTCCATATTTGGTGTTGCATTAATGGGTGACGAAACGGTCGACTCGTTCAAGTGGGTTTACAGCACCTTCTTGAGGTTCATGAAGGGGAAACAACCCATTTGCATTTTAACAGGTATTTCAAAAAAAAAAAGAGGAGAAGTTCATTACTGTCATATTCTGAAGTTAGCTTTCCATTACTTTGGTAGTTCAAAAACATTGTTGCCTTCTTGAAAAAATAATCCGTGTTTTTTCCAAAAACTTTCCAAATTTAATGTAATCTATTATAATAAAAATGCAGACCAGTGCCCTTCAATGGCGAAGGCTATACCAGATATTTTCACCCGGGCTCTACACAAGCTATGCAGATGGCATATTACAAAAAAGTACAAAGATCCTTTGGGGAAACTTTACAAGCTATTTCCAGAGTTGAAGGATCAACTAGCAGTAGTGCTTAACCATCCGCTGATGCCATCTGAATTCGAAGCAGCATGGCATGAGCTTATGGCACGAATGACATCCACACAAAGGAGCGAAAGCATGAACTTTGTGCTAAAAAGAGGATTCGTTAAAGAAGAAGATGATCTTCACATTTTTGTGCGTCAAGTTAACAATTGCATTCAGACAAGGCGTGAGGCAGAGAATGCCGAGACAATTGCCTCGATGGTATGCACCCCCAAGATTTATTTTTTAAAATAAAATAAAAACTCTATTTATTTAGCAGTTTAAATTGAAGCCTTTTGAAGTTCTGACATGATAACTGGTGAAAATAATCTCATGATATATTTATGTTTTAAAAAAATATGCAGGGTGTGAGCAAGCCATTGACGCGCTATGGTTTCGAGGAACAGGCAATGAAGCACTACACTAGGGCTGTGTATGGGGTATTCCGGGAACGGCATTATGAAAGCACAGGTTTCCGCATAAAAACAAACCCGGAAAACCCAACTGAGCTCCTTGTGCACCACTATAACCAAAGCAGGATATTTTCCTGGTCAAGGCATGAGTTCCGCATGTTGGCTGACGAGAAAAATGGAAGGTTTGAGTGCGAATGCAAACTATGGGAACACACAGGTACGCTGATTACATTTCTTCAAATGAACACTAATGTAGATAACAATGCTTCCCCATAATCACCAAGCTTTTATAACATGCTTATGTACAAAACACGAAAACTGTTGCTTTTGCTGGACTGTTCTGCCATCATGTAATAGCAGTGCTCGACCACCTGCGGCTGCCTAGTTTTCCAACCAAATACATACTGAAGAGGTATTCGAAGGATCCGGTTACAGACCCAGAATTCAACCGCAAAGACTACAGGACAACAGCAAGCGACGGGACATCACTCGAATACAGGCGGACAATGCTATACAACGAAGCAATGAAAACAGTCAGCAAAGGTTTATCCTCGGACCACATGTTTGACATAGCCATGGCAGCTTTTAGGGAAGTGAATTCACGCATGGATGGCAATGAAAGCGGGGTAAACATTGGGCAACAACAGCCACAAGCCTCTGCTCCTGAAGGATCACTTGGAACTGGTGAGATTCCTGAGACTGATGATACTCCTGAGGCTGTCAATACTGATCCTTATGCAGATATTCAGCCACCTCCAGTGGCTAAGACAAAAGGCAGTAGATACAAAGACAAAAGACAGGCTCCTGCCTCTGCCCTGCCCCTGCCACTGCCCGTCCGCAGCCAGAAGTCGATGAAAATGGAAAACAAAAAGGACAACGATTGTGCAACATCTGCAATAGAATTGCAGGGCACAATGCAAGAACCTGCAGGAAGAAACAGATGGCACAGCAGCTTATGGAAGCACATACAAGACTATATGGTAAAGCTGGCTCTACTGAGAAGGTGAAGATATGCATCAAGAATGTACTAGCAAAACAGAATATAAGGGGAGCTGATGGTGATGAAGAATTACTAGATACTGATGAAGATGAAGATTACGAGGACGAGACGGATGAAGATGAAGAAGAAGATGAAGAAGAAGTACAGGATGAATCTGAAACAGAAGAACCACACTTCGACACTAGAGAGCCTTCAGATGAAGACAACAAAAAGACATCAGACGGGTCTGCACAACCAGAAAGAGATCTAAGCACAAAACTTGCAGAAGGTCAGAGAGTTTGCGGCGCATATGGTCTGAAGGCTGGACACAACGCAAGAACGTGTCCTAACAAGGAAGAGATCATGCGAAAAAAATTAGCTTCTGTCCAGCAAGGGGGCGACATGAAGAAGATGATGTCGCAAGGTAAACGGACTTGCGGCACCTGTGGGAAGATTAGAGGATACAATGCAAGGACTTGTGAGAGGTTGCAGCTCGAGGAACAACTTCGACAACATCAGTTAAAAGTGCAAGCAGAAACACGTGATTCTGTGAAGCAAACAGACGAATAGGGGGGGGGACTAGATCACGCACAGACGACAACAAGACAGTGAAGAAGAAGCAATAGATTAAAGTACGAAACAAAATAAACAAAATAGTATAGATAATAGATAATAGTATAGGATAATATATAGATGCAGACATGAAAAAAAGAAGTTCCTTTCTGCTGCTGCTGAAGTTCATTCCTGATACATTGACACTTCATTCCTTCCTGTTTATAGAACTTCACTTCATTTATGGTAAAAAATCGTAGAATAAAAAGTCTGTCCTAGTCCAACTAGAAGTTCACTGTATCACATTGTAAATGTTCACTGGTTTTGACTGAAAACAAAAAGGGATAAGATAGACCAACGTCTATCCATGAATCCGTTTGTGTTATCTCGCATGCAACAGGGGAAAAAACTAAGATAGCATGCAGGGGATTTTTTTAATTGTTTGAGGTGGTTAGTCAACGTGACATGATATGGGAAAAAAAGAAGTTCTGTTCGACGGTTATAGAAGTTAAGCAGGAAATTTGATGAAGTTCACTCCACCTAGAACAGACTGGGCAGTGATCATATAAAAAACTTGTTGTATATGGTACAAACAAAAACAGGAGGAACTTTAGACCTATAACAAGGGGGGAGTTACCACATCAAAAAAATGTTTAGAAAAACCTGATATCAAATTAATTATTAAAAAAATTCACATCCCCACAAAAATTGAAGTTCAAAACTGGCAAAAAAAAAAAGACCAGCTAGTAATACAATTTAAAAAGAAGAAACTATGTGAATATCAACAAAACTGAAATTATCGATATTTGTTGGAGTTCACATAAGATATTTGTGAAGTCCACTACAGAAACTGAAGGAAGGTCATATCATCCAGTAATTGAAGTTTCAATGTGAAGCTGCCAAATATAAAAAATAGGTTTCACAAATGGAAACTAAGGAATACATGATGTACACTGAATTTCACATGTATTTAAAAGCAGCTAAGTCCATATTCTTCAAACAGTGGGGCCTCTGGCTGCTTGTGACAACAAATCCTGAGTAGCTTGAGATCCTAGGCCTAACAGTAGGACAAGATCTTGGACATCACTTGGCCACTGTGTGGGAGCTACTTCATTCTTCGGGTGGAACATCAGCTGGTACATGTACTCAGCTTTCCAGTCCTCAACACGACGCTGACAAGATCAAACGGATAAACGAATCAAAACAAACAAAGATCCAGAAAATATGTGAACAGGAAATTATTATTAAGAAGTGAAAGACACTAACATCTTTGTTCTTTATCTTTTCAACAAACTTCTCGCCATCAAATGTGCATGCAATCTTCAGTGCATAAAATCCGCACTCATTTGCACCCTGCTCAGGTGTGGAGAAGTAGTTGCATTTCTCTGCGAGGGCCTCCCACTGGAATTGGTTCCTTTTGTTGTATTCTTCTATCCCATACACCTCTTTCATTAAACTAACCATTCTCCTCACCTGATATGTGTGTTTAAAAAGGAAAACAGTACGAAAAAAAATGTATATTAGTTCCGATAGTGAAGAACAATCACGGTTGATAACAAAAACTGAAAAACAAAAATAATGACATAGAGAAGTTTTTAGCTTGCACATACAATTTCCACGCGGTCCTTGTGATGCGCAGACCTGGTTGTATGCTTAAGATTCGAATATCTCCTGCTATCGAAAATATCCAGTGAACCAGTGTATCTATTCATCACATATATTGTGTGGTGATACTCATTGAATCGAGGAATTATAATCTGCAAACACATAAAAAAGACAAACGTTCAAAATGTAGTACGTTTTGGGAATTCAGTAAGAAAAGAAAAAAAAAGTTCATTTGTTTCACCCAGCCAAAACACACATCCCTTATATAAAAAAAAGAAATGGTCATCTGTCTGTACCAGTTTTGCTTCCAGCAAATTTTCAGATTTCCTCACATACTGGTTGAATATTCTGGCAGCAGACTTTGCATCAAATGAAGACCTTCCCGATTTTTTACCATTACTATCTTCGGCCGTGAAAGGAGCGTAATCCTGAAGATACTGCAGAGGGCACATGAGAAATAACCCTCAAATGTCAGACAAAACAAGATCAAAAATAAAATTACTATATAAAAACAGTTTAAAACACAAAAAGATATTTACGGGGATGGTGAAGGGTCCGAGCAGAACCCGATCCCCAGATTTGAACACATGATTCCTGTTGCGGTCATCCTTCCAGTACGATATTATGTGGTCCATAATTTCTGCTTCCATCATTTCAGCCCGACCGAACAACTTGAACATGTAGTTGCCATCGAGAACAAGAGGATCATCGCTTGGACTTGTGATCTTGAAGAGAGGTTCTCTGCATAAAAATAAGAAGTTAGTCCAGCTGCATGATATAAAAAAAGAAGTTCACAAATGCATTTCAGAAAAAAAAAAGAGTGAAGTACTCACGTCCCATGTGCCTCCAAGTACTCTGGGCTTAGGATCAAGCTTTTGAGATCCACCGCCTTGGATAGGAAAGGGAACACGTAAGGAACAAGCTTTGCCACAGGATCCCTCAGCTTCTTCCTTACAATAGTTGCCCTCTTACTTGAAATCACAAGTCGTCTGGAGTGTGGATTCCTAACTTTCTGTGTTACAAAATCATCACTGCTCCCCCTCAAACATATTTGCACATCTTTAACAGGCTTGGTCACCTCCACCTTGCGACCCACCGGAGACATGAAATCATCATCGTCGTCATCAACAGGGACGACTACATCCTTGACCCTGCTGCTTGGTTTTCTTGTTGTGGAAAAGTTGTTCAGAACAACCTTCTTCGCCTTGCTCACTTTGCTCGCAAAATCAATTTCAGGTAAGGTAAACACCTCAGGTGTGAAGCACTAAGTCTCGAACAAAGCAAAATTATCCTCCTCAAGTGATAGAGTTGGGCCTGAACAACAAAAATATAAGCACATAATGAGAAAAATACCCAAAAAAGGAAGTTCACTCCATTTATCTGATTTTAGACCTAGAGAAAAGGGATCATAACATACAGGAACAAAAAAAAAATACCTGGATCGACTCCTAATATCGATTTAATATCAATGTTAAAATCCCCTCCTGTAAGCCAACTGTACAATAAGGTCATCCTGATGTTCAGGATGTCGTTTTGATCAAAAATTACATAGCTCTCACCATCCCAGGACTGCAGATATTGTAGCATGAAAAAACCACAATCATGTCTGCGTTATGTTTGAAAACAAAACAAAAGATAAGAGAATAGCCTACATAAGAAAAAGCAATGGTACTGCATATAAAAATAAGGGGTAAGAGTACTGATGGGGTTCTCTGTTTTGCCACTCTCACATATTTCATCTCAAAATGGTCGATCGACACTGGAGAAAACGACTCTCCTCTTGAGTTTCTAGCTTGCCTCCATAGTTTTTTAATGCGTGATACCATCGTGTGAAAGACCCTCTGAGCATCTGGGTCGTCCTCATCACAAAGAAAATCAATCAACTCGAAACACTCTAATTTGAGGTTAACACCAACTACACAGAAATGGCCAACATTTCCTGGCACGGCGGGGTAGGGTGGATCGAAAGTAGCGAAAAGGATCTGCGTATTAAAGTGGTATCGCACGTTAAAAAAATAAAAAAACATGAAAAATAAAAAGTTCAAAAGGTACTAAAAAAATAAGGCTTGCTTACAATTTTTTTCTTGTCGAAACGCTCTTCCGCATCTACACTGAATAACTTACGCAGGAGTCTATTGTTGAGATTTCCTTCAAATATCTGTCTCTGCATGAAATAAAATAAAAACATATGACTATGGAAGTTCACACTACCTATAAGTGGGGTTTCAAATAGAAGCCTACAGAATCTGGTAAAGTACTAGATTATTTGTGTAAGTATAGAAGTTCACACTACCTATAAGTGGGGGTTCACATAGAAGCCTACTGAATCTGGTAAAGTACTAGATTATTTGTGTAAGCATAGAAGTTCACACTACCTATTAGTGGGGGTTCACATAGAAGCCTAGTGAATCTGAATGGATAAAGTACTAGATTATTTGGAGCCTACTGATTTTGAATCTGATAAAGTACTAGATTATTTGGAGCCTACTGATTCTGAATCTGATAAAGTACTAGATTATTTGTGTGAGTATGGAAGTTCACACCAAATATAAGTAGGGGTCCACATAGAAGCCTACTAAATAAACTTACACAACAATTGTATGGAACCACCATCTTTTCCGAGTTCCTGTACTTCTGCCCCAACAAATATGTTCCAACTGGAACAACAAGTGAGCATAGCATGCCGTTAGGCTTGAAAGCTTCAGCAACCTGTCCAATTGTGCATTCACATTCTTGGTTGCTGAAGAGTATATCATTCCTACACCAAAACAAAACAAAAAATTAAATAATAAGTGTATTGTACATGCATAAAGAAATGTAACCAAAATATAGAATGTATTATACTTTCTCGTAGGATGCTTCCTCAATCTGATGAGCGCATGATAAACATCATTTATTCTTCTAATTGCTGGAATCTGGGAGATAGGAGGTGTACATGCCAAACTGGAGCCTGGAAATAAGATGTAAACAGAAGGTCACATCAGGAACGGTACTAAGTTCTAATCACTGTATCATTGAAGTTAGCTTCATCCAGAAAAATGGTTAAAATTCATACAGCACTGATAGAAAAGATGCTCGTGTAGAGAGGTTCACTTGCATTCTGCGACCACCACACATTTGCATCCCACTTACGAAAAACTAGAACCGTACAACATACGGCTATCTAAAAACAATAATGGTATTTATTATAGATATTGTTGCAGTGTTACAGATACGGTGAGCACGCACACAGAAGACCCTCGTAAAAGACATATAAAATAGGGATAGAACAAAAAGGAAGGATAGGTTGTTTTATGACAATAAAACATATTGGGGGTAGCAGGGTTTTAGATTCACGGGTCCTTGCCTGTGTCTTGCGTGCACGTGACTCTATCTCCGGATGGTCCAGGGGGGGAAACTTGATTGACGAGTCCCATTGGAGGAACAGAGTCTTTGCCACCGTAAACTGGAGGAACAAACTCTTGGTGGCCAACAGCGACTGGGATGTCGCTGATATCTTTCTTATTGCTGATGATCTGTATGTCGATGTTGGCTTCTAATACAGGATGAACTATTTCAACCTCCTCAACAAATTTCTTCACTTCTTGGTTCATGCCAACAAGGTCTACCACTTCTCTATGAATAGCTAAGTTTCCATCGGCTGCAATGGGTGCATCGCTAATAACTGTTTTCGCAAAAGATGTTGCAACAGATTCTGTAACAATGACGACTCTTGCTTCCTGGGGATAAATTTCTGGAGCTGCGGCCATAGCGGCCAACTCTGTCTCAACAGCACCATTTGCTGTGCCAGCAGCAGCTAGTTCATCAACAGCAGCCGGATGTGCCACTGGTATAACAATGACCGGTTCATCCACAGAGGGAGCTCCGACGTCAACACCACAAACTTGTTCGGACGGTCCAGCTGCAGCTACTGGATCAACACCCGCACGAACACCAGCCCTTGCTGCAATGCTGATCTCTTCAATTAAAGCAGCATTGGCGCCTTCGACAACTCTATGCTCCCCATACTGTGAACTTGCGATGAAATCATTGTTCATAACACCTACACCTACAAAACCATCATTGCATCCACCGTCTTCATCATCTACATCACTATAATCATGTGGCGGAGACATAGGGCTGGGCGCACGCTCAGTATGAAAGTCTACCTTCTTCATCGCGTGCATGCTCAAACGATTCAATGTCATCTTCTGCATCATCTTGCATGGCTTCCTCCTCAGCTTCTATGGCTTCATCCTGAAAAGACAAAAACAGCATTAAATTATAGTAGTTCACTTAAAAATAAATAGAAGTTCATACTGTCCACAAAAACAACAAAGAAAAAGGTGAGTTAAAAAAACAAAAATCATTGATACATCACCTCAGCATCTGCTGCTGTTTGACCCAAGCCTCTGGCTGCAGAAGATTGGCATTTGCCAAGTCCTTCCCTACTATATTCAGCAGCACCTTCCTTTTTGAAATGCATTTCTTTAATCGCAGCTTCTTTTTCATACTCTCTGAATACCAAATCTTGTTTCTTGCCAAAATCAACAAAGCTTTTGCGCACGAAAGATACATCAGACACCAAGCTATCAAGAACAGCAGTGTCAAGTTCAGCCTCTCGCTTCACAGCATCACTTGTAGGGGCGTGTCCAGTTGGGAAAAGACCAGCAAACCTACTCAGACGGTCCTCAATGTTTGGGACAGAATGTGAAAGGACCAAAACTTTATTCAGAAGCTGGTCAATCTCTTGTATGGGCGTGACAGAAGCCATTGGAATATTTTCGGTCGGTTGAGGCACAGCACCAGTATTCAGACCAGGTGCCTGGCTACACAACAAATCAGGCTGGGATTTTGCCAGGGGTTCAGGAACATCATCATAGAAATCGGGGCGTTGGTCTAGGCTTGGAGGGCTAAATTGAACACGCAGTTGTTCGACAGGGAATTGGTATGAATAGGCGATGTCATTCCGCCCTTTCCACTGCAAAAAGTTAAAGAAACAATTATATAGACAGCACACTAAATGATAGATACAATAAAAAAAGGTATGAAACATTCAGAGAACACAGCAAAAAAGAAGTTCACTTGATATTTAGACCCAAAAAAGAAAGTATGACTCACCGTTAACTTCCCAAAAATGTACTTTGATAGATCATCTTTGCCGTTTCTGATACGATCTTGGTAGAAGATAGCTCTCATTGGTTTCTCGTGCAAGAAGTTAGCACAAGGAGTCCTGCGATGCATGACAGAATTCTTGGTTGAGTGGCAGCTATCCAAATACTGTACTACAGCGACCACCCCACAACCTTCAGGACCAGCCTGCGGTATATCTCTGTTTTGGTACTTCTCAGCTGCGCCCTTCAACTCATCAACAACTAACTGGCAGAAGTCCATTCTTGCCATCTTATCATAGTCCATGTTGACCAGCATTGGGGCCTCCCTGCCGAGACGAACTGCAGACCCGGGGCAGATAAGCTTGTTATAAAGGATGGCAAAGAAAACCTTTACAGCTGTATCAACTTTCGTTTCATCCTCCACTAATACAGCTAATAGTGCGCGAAGATCCTTGGTCTCAATGCTAGCATTACTCTCGAAACCAAGTTCAGCTTTGCTAGCGCAGCATCGTGACCATTTTCTGATGGCCTTGGGACTGTATGACCTCCCATCGGGAATCCGAACACATGGTGTACTGACTCCCTGTTGATAACCACAACCCTACCAGGACCAAAGTCAATCTTCATAGTAGTTGTGTCAATATTCATCAGAAGAAAACACATAAGAACACGAGATATGTTGCCCTCCAATACCCAGTCAAATACACATGCAAAACCAGCTTGCCGAACTTTTGCTCTGTGAGAATATTTAAGCAACTTGACAGCCTCATAAACTTCACCCAAAGAGCATCGGACAGTCTGTTGGAAACGACGGGCAGGACCATCGTCACCATTCTTACTGCATTTACCCTTCTTATCCACTCTTCCTTTCTTCTTCTTGCTAATATCAACCAAATCTGTATCAGCTCTAGCCCTCTTCCTCTTTTGAAGAACCTACAAACAATTAAAAAAAGTTAGGAACTATAATACAAAACACATAAAATGGAAGTTCATATTGATATGCTTTCAAAGTTCTCATCATGAATACAAAAAAAAAGTTGAAGAGGATAAGTAGATAACTAAACACCACAGGAAAACCATGTCATGCTGAACACAAACAACAATAAAAAATATGAAACATAATGAGATGATAACCTTATCGACACAAGCTGCGCCTTCATTCTCCTCAGACGAATCAGAATCCGCATCTGGTACATAAGTGGTATCATTAACAAGACGCCTCTTAGAGGTAGTTCTAACAGGATGGTGGAGCAACGGATTGGCTCCAACACTGCTTACAGCACCACGCGGGCTACGCCGAAGAATAAAATTAGCACCTGGATCATTTCCTGATATATGTGAAGCCTTCCTTTTGGTAACAACTACCCTATTCTTCATACAAAATCCTGAGGATGCATGAGGTTCTTCGATAGGAGGGTCATGTGCAGCTGGAGCATCAGTATTTCCAGCCTTAAGCTTCGATGGATACTTTCTGTAATACTTTCTAAGATTCTCTTCATGTTCAGCAAGTCTGGCAGCATGTTCCTTGTTGTACTTATCAAGTTGCGCTTTGACATTGTGCTCCTATGTCACCTCCTCAGTACCATCAATAGTTTGAGACGGTGTATCCTCCCACACAGGGGTAGGCTCAGGGACTGAAGGATCTAGCACATTTCCATTATTGAACACTGAATCTCCCTGCTGCAATGGTGTAGAGTCAAAAACAGGACCAGTTGTCCTTGGGCAGGAGTCACCACCGTCAGCTGCAACACCAACCGGACAGTGGACTGGCGTGGCGTGAAAAACAGGGGCCCCAGATATATCGACAGCAGACTTTGCAGGAGAATCGAAGTTGGGGTAGTCAGCCTTCAGAATGTCCAAAGATTGCCTAATAGCCTCATCAGCTACAAAAAAATAAAAATAAAACTGAAGTTCGGATAATAATGCAGATGGAGTTAGCATAGGCGTATGCTGCAAAACATTTAACATGGACGAAATTTAAAAACAGAGGCAGTTCAATGTCAGAGATAGATGAAAATAAAAAATAACAATTATATGTACTGACACAACGACAATACCATCATCATTAATTGAAAAACATACAAAAAATAGGAATAAAATGCAGAAAAATGCAAAATTTAATTTCCTAATTCAAATTCGTAACCATAAGATGCATAAAAATCACAATTAAACCAATTTATGTAGAATCACAGAAACCCTAACCCTAAGTACTAACATATAAATGCCACGGGTGATGATAAACTATTTTTTTCGAACACTGCAGCCCATACTAAAAACACATCATCATGGAGATAGAAATTATAAGGGGAAACCTTCGATTCCGGTTGAGCGGCCAGGATCCATCAAGTTCCACACGAGAGCGCTGAGTCCGGGGAGTAGAGAGAATGTACGCGGATTAGCGTCTGCCAGAACTGGCGCGCAGAGAGAGCGAATCTAAGGGCTTAGCTGGAGACCCGATTCCCCGCCGCCGCTCAAACAAGCGGCACCGACCCCTCCCCGCCAGAGACGAAGAAGACAAACACCACACCCGCCCCACTTAGAAGTTAAGTTGGGGATTAGAATGCGCGCGCAGCCCGCCGTCCGGCCGAGAAGAGGATGAGGGAAGGAAAAACGGAGCGGGGCGGAGAGGGTTCGCCGCGAAACTCGCCTCCACGACGGCGGGGACGGGCGCGGAGACGGGCAGCAATTGCGTTTTGGGGGAAAGAGGAGTGGGAGAGACGGGCGCGGAGAGGGCAAGCGTGCGGGTCTGTTGGGGGTTTTTACGCCGAGCAGGAATGACATCCATCTGACCGCGTGGGCCGTCCCTTTCTGGAAGTGCGCATCAAATATACGCGGAGGTTCTGTCAAGTGTGTTAGGAAGTTCTGATGATTCCCTGTTTAGTTAAACATGGACCAGTTCCTGTTTAGCTGAGTTATATATATATATAACTCAGCTAAACAGGAACTGGTTCCTATTTAAGCTAAACAGGGAATCAAGTGAACTCCGCGGCACTGTTGAGTAAACTTCCAGTATATTAACATGTGAACTTCCACACGTAACACACTGATTCCCTATCTTCGCGGGAAAATTTTCTAGAGCGATTTTTGATCCGCTTATCGGAAAGATGCATGCGATATACCGTTGGATAGCTATCGAAATTACGAAACTTTTTCATATTCACAGGTTTTCGAAATTAGTTGCGGTTTTTAAAAAATTTCAAATATACTAACACTATTTTCGCGACCGTACAGTATTTTGGTCGCCATTTGCAAACCGTTAATTGGATTGATGCAAATGATACGCCGTTGGAAAGCTATGAAAAATCCGCAACTTCGTTATCTCACGCATTTTTTCGAAATTCCTTACGGTTTAAGAGCAGTTTCAAATATAAATAATTCTGGTGTTTTAGAATTCTCGTTTTTTCTGTACTTCCAAAGAATCCGAAGTGGACTACTAAAGCTATTTAACTGAACTTCCGTTTCCTATTATTTTTTTAAGTGAGGTTTTTTGTATACGGTGAACTTCTAAAATTCATCACATGTGAACTTCATTTTACAAAAACAGTGCAGATGATCTGAAACTTCCGAATTAAGAGTGAACTTCCAAAGTGTTCGAACTAAACTTCGCCATGAAAGGTAAATTATCATTGAAAAATTATTATCACTTTCTCATCGGTGTCGAAACTTTAAAAACTATTTTTCCGAAGAATCCAAAGTGAACTTCAGAAATAGTTGTGGACTTCTAAAGCTTTATGTGTGAATTTCCATGTCCAACTTTTTAAAGTGAATTCTATTGTATACGGTGAACTTCCAAAAATTCTTAAGTGAACTTCATTTTTACAGAAATGTGAACCTTTTTTTTACTCGTGAATGAATTTGATATTTTTTATGAATAAATAATGAACCTGAGTGATGGGTGATCTGAACTCTCGATCCGATGTTGAGCTTTCGCAATTTGAAAAGTTAACTTTCCGACACGTCAAAGTGAACTCCCTCACTTTTAAAGTGAACTTCCTTGTACACTGAACTGCCGAATTTTTTAAAAGCCGGAGAAGTTCCGAAGTGAACTGAACTTGAGTACACTTGTTAACTGAACTTCCAAATTGTTAACTGGATTTCTGAACGCACATAGCCAATAGGAACAACTCATTTGCCAAAAGAAAAAAAACAGCAGTTCACTAGATAAGAGTAGGGAGGGAGGATGTGAGCTCCCACCGGCCCCCATTTGCACTAGCAGCTTCGATGCACGAGGTTGGCAACATCGTACACATGCCGACAGCGACGAAGTCCATACCAGGCATTGAAGAGGTTCAGAGGATAGGTGTGGCGGTCGACTTCCGCGGGGGTAGCTGCAAGCGAATGGTAGCCGGCCTCCGGGAACAGAGCAATCAGCAGCACTGGGATCTAACGACGGGGGAGGCCTGGCTGCGGTGCATGACGGTGGTGAGGGGCGACCGGGCCCTGCGCACACGGCCGACCTGGGTGGCGCGCATCGGCGGTGAGGGGCGGGGGTGGTTCCCAGCTCGCGGCCGGGCTGGGTAGCTCGCAGCGGTGATGAGGGGCGTGGGGTGGCGATCCAGGAGGCACCTCTGGATCGATTCGGCCGTGGCAGGCTCGATTCGGTCGGCGGCGGGGATCCAGGAGGCGCAGCGGGCTCGATTCGGCCGATGGGGAAAGTCCAGACCGTGCATGGGGAAAGTCCAGACCGTGGTGGCAGGCAGGAGCTCGAGGGCGACGAGCCGTGCTGGTAAGCAGGACGGGCACATCGCTCGCGCTGGGGAGGAAGGGGCGGGCGCGGCCGCTTGCCCGTGGCCGGCGCTGAGGAGGAAGGGCCTAGGGCCGGCGTGCTGGAGCCGTCTTCGGCGCGGTAGGAAGCCCGGGGCAGCGCGAGTGGGCCGTGACCTCCTAGGGGCGGCGGCGTTGAGTGGGCCGTGACCTCCCGGGGCGGCGGTGGTGCGGGGCGCCGTGACCTCCCGAGGCGGCGGTGGTGCGGGGCCTCGACCTTCCGAGACGGCGGCGGTGAGGGAGCCTCAATCTCCAGGGGGACGGCGGCGGTGCAGGAGCTTGACCTCCCGGGGTGGGGGCGGCGCGCCAAGCAGGAGATGGAGGGCCGGCGTGCTCGACGGGAGGTGGGAAGGTGGCGCGCCCGACGGGAGGTGGAGGGCCGGCGCGCCAAGCAGGAGATGGAGGTGGCGCTATCCGCATAAGGTGGTGGGCGGCGCTCTCCGCAGGAGGTGGTGGGCGGCACGCCCGACAGGAGGTGAGGAGGTGGCGCGCCGGCTGCCGGGAGGAGCGCGATGGGTGTCGAGCGTGCGTGCAGAGAAGGGATAAGGTAGGAGAGGTTCTGATGGTTTTCGGTGGGGCTGTTTTTTTCGGTCGGTTCGGCCGTTAACACGAATAGTTCCCTGTTTATGTTAAATAGGAACTCTTATATATATAACCCTATATATATAGGACATATTCATACTACATCCGGATGTAGCTACGCCCACATATGTTTCTCATGATTTAGAAGGTATCTATCATACCGGAGAGTACGTAGTATATATGATTATTTATAAGGTATATATCCTACTTTATAGGTAGTATGTACAATTTTTTCACATAATCCTTTTTTACGTACAAATATGACGGTATTTTTAATATAGTGCAAACTACATACCCACTTGCAATTTTTTTCATATAAGTTGGTATGAAGTATCTTAGATATAGTATATGAACATATTCAAACCAATAAAGTATCACGGATACTTTCGTATGGCAGTATTTAGACATGGGTGTAGCTACACCCGGGAGTAGGAAGCATTTTCCCTATATATATATATATATATATATATATATATATATATATATATATATATATATATATATATATACCAGATTGTACCCTAGTTAATGAT
The DNA here is from genome assembly GCA_012064385.1 of Puccinellia tenuiflora. NCBI lineage: Eukaryota > Viridiplantae > Streptophyta > Magnoliopsida > Poales > Poaceae > Puccinellia > Puccinellia tenuiflora. The sequence continues at coordinate 3,128 of QRDG01000179.1, read as the reverse complement.
TCCATGTGGACAGATGAAGGCTATGGCCCTACCTGGGACAGCGACGACGAATACGACAACTTCATACGCAAGATGAACCCGCCAAGGTGAATTCGCCTCATCTTTCTGCACCCCCACAAATAGTACAGTACGGTACGGGTTTACTTCTTAACTATCTATGTCGTGTTTCCTTAATCCTGGTCTATCTTGTTAACTGCAGTATTGTGGTCGATAACGATTCGTGCAAGGACGGCACGATTGTTAGGGTACATTTCTTAGGATGGAGATTTGGTGCTCCTGAGCTCCAGTGATCCCGCTCATTTAGAAAAACAAAAAAATATTTACGAGTTTTGAAAAATATTGAAAAAAAAACAGATTTAGCCAATGGTGTATTCCACAAACTTGTAAAAAAATCAACTTCAAATACTTTGTATTATGAGCTACACAAAAATGAAAAAAATAATGTCACATTTTCAAATTTCTAAATTTTACTAGATTTTTCATTTTTGTGTAGCTTAGAATATAAAGTATTTGAAATGGGATACACCATTCCCTACATCCGAGATTTTTTTAAATATTTTTTTAAACTTGTAAATTTTAATTTTATTTTTTTAGACAAGCAGGATCATTGGAGCTCGGGAGAGAAATACACTTTTCGATATTTTCGATTTCATTGTTTTTTTTTTTTGAAAGAAATTCCAGTCAATTGTTGTTCTGATTTGATTGTTGGTTCCAATAATATTATAGGTTGATACTGCAAATGAGTATGGGATCCTGCTAGATGTGATCCAAGTCCTCGTTGATATATATCTTGTGATAAGCAAGGCATATATAACCTCAGATGGTGGATGGTTCATGGATGGTAAAGTATTATACATAAAACCTACTAGTAAATGATACCTTTCTTTTTGTTAATTTGGTTCCCAAATGGGGTTTCAGTCTTTAATGTAACTGATAAGGGAAGAAACTGAAAGACAAGGCCGCTATTGAGCAAATTGAAGACTACATCCGGAAGGTATAATCCTGCAAAAGCACACACAGCAATCTTGTCACCTTCACTGCAGTAGTCAATATATGACCAGCCAAAGTGGACTGGCAACTGAAATATTTGGTCGAACTTCTAGTTCTTGGGTGCAGATTCAAGATACATACCTGCTCGACGTAGATCAGTGGATGTCGCTGCTTCAACCGACCACAATGTCATTGAGCTGACAGGAACTGACCGCCCAGGCCTGCTCTCTGAAGTGAACGCGGTGCTTGCAAACCTCAAATGCAATGTAGTCAGTGCTGAGATTTGGACCCATAACACCAGAGCGGCAGCCGTGATGCGAGTGACTGATGAGGACTCTAGGTTAGCCATCACCGACACCGAGAGGCTTGAACGGATCAAGGAGCGACTATCTTACCTTCTCCGAGGAGGCAATCTTTATCGAGGAGCTGCCATGGCAGTATCATCAGGGACTTCTGCCACGCATACCGAGAGAAGGCTGCACCAGATGATGCTTGATGATGCCCCAAATCAATCTCAAAGGCCTAATGTCACTGTTCGGAATTGGAATGACAAGGACTTCTCGGTGGTGAGCATCCGGTGCAAGGACAGTCCAAAGCTTCTGTTCGATACTGTTTGCACCTTGACTGACCTGCAATATGTTGTCTTCCACGCAAACATTGATGCCAACGATAATCAAACGTACCAGGTGAATACACATAACCAACATATCTGGGTGGTCACTGCCATCATGTATGCTTTCAGTACAAGAAAATGTGAAACCTCTGTGTTCTTTTGCAGGAATTCTACGTAAGAAATGTGAATGGATCTCCAATGAATACTGAAGCTGAAAGATTGAGAGTCATCCAGTGCCTTGACGCTGCTATTGAACGTAGGGTATCTGAGGTAACAATCCTTGAACTTGCCTAAAGGTAACATTAAACTTACGAAATTCATATCCACCCTTTCCCAAATGTTGGTTTTTAAGGATGTGAAACTTGAGCTGTGTACAAATGACAAGGTTGGCCTCCTGTCGGAGGTCACCCGCATCTTCCGTGAGAACAGCCTGACTGTCACAAGAGCAGAGGTGAGCACCAGGGGCAGGACGGCTGTCAACACATTCTATGACGTGATTCTGCAGGAGAGACAGTTGATCAGAAGACCATTGATTCCATCAGGGAAGCCATCGGTCATAACATTCCGGTGAAAGGCCAGCCTGGGCCAGCAGAACCTCAGAAGAAAGAGTCCCCGACATGGTTCCTCTTTGCAAATTTATTTCGAACGAGACCGCTCTACAGTTTGGGAATGTTCATGCTTTGATGTCCTCATCAAATTCGGACAACTTCTCTGTACAAATCTTAACTGCTGAAGCAGTTAAGGAAAATTGGAGCCTACATTTGGTTCCAACAGTGCAGGATTAGGATACGTTATATTGGGTTGTTAATAGATCATCATTTGTAAATATACATTGTATATATATTCTGGATGAAGAATGTAAATATAACTGTAGGCAACTATTACTTTTAAGGAGATAGTACTAGACTCAAAACTCTGCTTCAGAAAACCTGTCCTCCTTTCCAAAATAACCGCGTGAAGAAAAGGCTGGGGAATTTTGCCATTTTCCATGATACTGAAAATGAGAGGCCAAGTCGGCCTGCTTTGCTTTCAAATTATTGCAGCTATCCAGCAACTGGAATCTGCATGAAAGCAATGGCTTCCTCAAATTATGTGGAGGGCAAGCAGATGCGGGTCAGAAGCCAAAAGCATGCTATATTATCTTCTTTATTACTACAAAGCTTTGCTGATAAAGATACGTTGCATTACGCTTTGTTTATATGCTGGGACTGACAAAATGCCATGAAAAGCAAATCAGCTCCCGTGTCGGATCTGTTAGCATGTCATCTTACATTAGCAGCCTACAGATTTTTGGAGGGCGAAAAGAGTAGCTGAAACCAGAACCAAGAAATAGTACTCCCTCCGTTCCACAATATAAGATGTTTTAGGTGTTTTACATGGTGTCTAGATTCGGACTAAAAGGAATGAAAAGGGAATGGACATATACACTAAAACGTGTCTAGATACATGTGGTCCAAATGTGAATATGGAAAAAGCCTAAAACATCTTATATTGTGGAACGGAGGGAGTAGGTAGCAAGCCATGA